>JAHRHZ010000087.1:18823756-18844290 GCA_024137785.1 Ginglymostoma cirratum
GCTCTGCACCCTGTTATCTCAGATTCTCCAGCACCTGCAGTTCCTACTACCTCTGTTAGAACAGTAACACTTGCTACTGAGAAGCACAAAATTAATAGTATGTTCATTGACATGTTCTGTCAGGTTTGGCTCATCTGTATCCAAGGAACTTCGTTATAATAGCATAAGGCCATAAGATATGGGAACAAAATTAGGCCATTTGGCCCATTAATTCTGTTCCACCATTCGATCATGCTGATATGTTTCTCAATCCCAGTCTCCTGCCTTCTCCCCATAATCCTTGATCAACTTATTAATCAAGAATTTATCTATTTCTGCCTTAAATATACTGAATGTCTTGAATTCTACAGCATTCAGCAGCAATGAGTTCACAGAATCCCCACTGTCTGGCTGAAGAAATTCCTCCTCACCGCAATTCAAAATATTAGACCCTTCCTTCTGAGGCTGCACCCTTCAGTCCCAATCTCTCCTACTGTGGAATCATTTTCTTCATACCCACACTATCCAGGCCCCTCAGTACTTTGTAAGCTTCAATGAGATCCCACACAGCCCCCACCCTCCATCCTTCTAAACTCATCAGTGTACAGACCTGGAATCCTCAACCTCTCCTCATATGACAAGTCCTTCATCCCTGGCATCATTCCTGTAAACCTCTTCTGGGCCCCCTCCAAAGGCCAGCACATTCTTTCTTAGATATGGGGTCCAAAACTGCTCACAATATTACAAATGTGGTCTGATCAGACCCTCATACAGCCTTAGCAGAATGTCTCTGCTCTTGTATTCTAGACATGTTGAAATGAGTGTTAACGTTGCATTTACCTTCCTAACCACCTACCGAACCAGCTTGTTAACATTAAGATTATCCTGAACCAGGACTCCTAAGTCCCTTTATGCTTCAGATTTCTGAAGCCTTTCCCCATTTTCTGGCAGTCCAATGCCCACTCTTGCCTCTCTCTTATCTTTTATGTATCGAAGTACTCTCGCTATCTTCTTTTACATAACTATCTAGCTTACCCACATATTTCGCCTTCTCCCCTCTTATTGCGTTTTTAATTGTCCTCTGCTGGTTTTTAAAGAATTTCCAATCTTCTGGCGTCTCATGAATTTTCACCACATTGTATGCTCTTCCTTTTGCTTTAATACAGCATGGTCGCCTCATCATCCAATTGATACGCTGCTTCTTCCTTAGGATGAATTTCTGCTGTGCTTTCCAAATTACCCCCAGAAACTCTTGCCATTGCTGCTCTACTTTCTACTCTCCCAGGCTCCCCTTTCAATCAACTCTGGCCAGCAATTCCCTCGTGTCTCTGCAGTTAGCTTTATTCAACTGTAATAGCAAAACAACATTATGGTAATTACTTTACATGCCAGTATTTTTAAATCTATGTTTCTGTAACATTGTACTGCATCCTTCAACAAAGTTTTAAATTGTATTATTGGCTGTTCTGTTGTCATTTGCTTCTGTCAAGTTTTTTTTAGCTTTTCTTTGTATCTGTATTGTGTACAGGGATTTTCCACCTTTTTAAGGTATTTCCTGCCTTTTTAAATGATCACTTTGTGACAAGCACATTTTTCTAGGTGTTCCCTGCTTTCTGTAGCCAAGTTGGAATTTTCCTACTTCTTCCCAGATAAAATGGATGTTTTCCCATCTGTCACAGTCAAAAATGCCAAGCACTTTCTTACACTTAATTTTTTTCAAAGTAAACTCTGGCTTATGCTTGGAGTTTTGACTTTGGACTGTTGAGCTTGCCTTTCTGATGTTTCACGGCTGCTGTCTCTCTGTGTTGGCAATCAGAGTGTGCGTGTGTTTGTGTTGTCTAGATTGTCTCCTCCTCATGGTATTTGTTCTCTGCAAGGAATTTGAAATTGTGCCTCTGATCTCCATGTGTAATATCCCTTTTGCCACTACTGGCAAATCTCTCCATGCAATTATATCCTTCCCAGCGTGTGGTGTCCAGGAATGAACAGTGTACTCCAGTTGTGGTCTAAATATAGAGCTCTATATAACTGTAGCATAATTTTTATCCCTTTGTACTACAGCCCCTTGAGATAAAGGCAAACCTTGCTCTCATCTATTTAATTATTTTTGTTCCTGCCTACTAGTTTTCCTTGAGATAAATGCAAATCTCTCTTTAGGCTTCTTAATTACTTATTCTTCTTGTCTACTAGATTTAGGGGTTTCTGTACATGGATCACTAAATCTTTCTGACCCTTTACAGCTCTTAGCCTACTATTTAGATAAAATCAAATCTATTTTTCTTGGCTCCCCATATGGAAATCCATTTTCCAACAGCTTTTCCACTCACTTAATCTGGCAACATTGCTCTGCGACTTTCTGCTCCCTTTTACATCACTTCTCGTGGAATCTAACTCAATAAATTCATAGATATTGTTTGTCTTTCACTTCTTAACTTTTCTCTGAAGGAACTGTCGTTGATCGATGTGCCTGGGCTTTGGCGCCCACTGTACTCGAAAAACATGGACGATCACGTATAAAGAAATCTTACTGGGATGAGGCTAAGGATGTCTACCGTGCCAAGGCATATAGTATTCATCAAGAGAGATAAATAAGGGGAATGAAAGAAAAGAACATTTTGTTCTGTTTTTTATTGTATCATTAATATTGCATTAAGAAAATATTTTCCAAAAGCGTGGGAGAAACATATGTGATCTGAATTACTTTTTTTGCGTACTTTTTGCAATGAATGTGTTGATATAAATGCTGTAATTTGTTTGGCTTACATTAGAAACAACAGCTGGCAAAATAAATTTCATGAATATGCGCAGAGATTCTGCAAAAATAACAAATTGTGAATGGAGAGATGAGGTCACCGGCCATTAAATCCGAAGATTGTATTTTATGTGACACTATTGGATATCCTGTGGCTGCCAACCAGATGCAGTCAGAGGACTTAGATCAGGACTCCAGGAAACAAACTGAATACTTGTAATAGTAAAGACTAGATTGACGAGCTGCAAGAACAGCATTTTGCTGGGTATTATAATTACAGTTGTATAAATGTCTGTGTTTGTGAAAAGTCAGGGAAGAAATTTCCTACCATGAAACCGGATGTTTGCTCATCTTCATGGATGTAGCATTGAGTTTGGCAGCTTTTTCTGTTTGTGTTTTAGCCCACAGTATGTTCATTTTTTTCTATAACAAGAAAAGTAGTCAGCTCATGAAACAACCGCCATATAAATAAAACATGGAAAGAATGAAGTAGAAAATGCCTGATACTGAAAAAAAATGAAAATGTTGAGCAAGTCAGATAGCATCTGTAGATCTGAGAAGAGGTGAGTTAACATTTTGGGTGTGGACCTTCTGTCAAAATGATAAAGGATGAATACAAAAAGTCACTGTTTATTTTCTCTACTGATTCTGCTTGACCTGTATTTTCCGTTGTTGTTTCTAAAAAAAATCACCTTATTCTGTGATGTTGATTCATCGATGCCAATCTAACTTTATCAGCTGGAATAACAAATAAACAGAATGTTATTTTCAGAAAATTGTATTTTTCTCAGATGTATTCAAATGATTTACAATTTTCTGCTCTTCCATGTAAATGAAACAATTTTTATTGTTAACGTTCGAATCAACTCCTCTCCTTTCAAATTGAAACACATTTTCAAGCACCAGCATTTTGCATAACAGTTTCATTCTTGTTTCATCCGTCGTCAAATGCATCAAGTATGATAAGAACACTAACTATATTTTACAACTTTTGGCTGTAAAGTGCAGTGAGAAGTTTGGGGTGCATGAATGATATTATGTAAATAAAAGTCTTTTTTTAAAAAATATAATGAACTGAACAATAAAAAATATATAAGGCTTTCAAGGTAAGGTGGATTGCAGCATCTCCTTACCTGGAAAATCAAATAGACAATATGACCACACGGTTCAGAAGATGAGTTTTTATGATAAAGTTTAAAATTCAAAATTTCATTGAAGTAGATTTTCTGACACGGAGAGGGCAAGTGATTGGGCAAGAACATGAGAGATGGAATATAATGTAGAGAATTAGAGAAGCAAAATAATACTTAAATGGTGAGAAACTGGGAAATGCGCAGTGGCCTAGGTGCCTTTGTTGAATCACAGAAATAAAAGCATGCAGATGCAGCAAGTACTTAGGAAAGCAAATGCATGTTAGTCCTTATTTGGAAGTGATTGGAATGGTAAAGTATTCTTCTTACAATTATATTGTTATGACCTTGGGGAGGCCACACCTGGAAGGTCGTGTAGTTTTCTCTCCTTAAGAATAATTACATTTGCCTACAGCGAGTGCAACAAAGGTTCTCTGGACTGAAACCTGGCAATGAGAGTTTTGAAGAATGAAGGATGCTCTCATTGAAACTTACAGAAATTCTTAATGGACTTGGCCAGATGTATACCGGGAGTATGTTTCTCCTTCGTGGCTAGCTTGGTGTTTTAGAAAAAGGGGTCACAGCCTCAGAATAAGGTTGAGCCATTTAGGATTGACACGAGGAAAAATTATTATTCTCTACTCCAGACATCTGTGAATACTCAACATTGAGTATATACACGACAGAGACCGACAGATCTTTGGAATCAATGGGAATCAAGGATTATAGAGATAATGCAGGAAGGTGAAGGTGAGGTAGAAGGTCAGTCATAATCTTTGTGGATGACAGAGGGACAAGGGCTAAATGGTTTAATCCTGCACCTTTTTTTTAAATGTTTCTTTTCTATTTAATGTACAACATACAAAAAGACATCTAAAGACATTTACTTAGAGTAATCAAAGATTTTTCATAAATAAACATATCTAATCTGAGGCCCTTATGTGCTGCTCACCAATTTTAAATAATGATAAAGTTCTTTGAGAATTTGATGCGATTATGATAAAAACATAAACAGAAACTACTGGGAAAAACCCAGCATGTCAGTCAAGATCTGCGCTACCAGATGAAATGAAAACATTGGGGAAGTCCTTATTGATCTTTCCTGTGCGATTTTGCTTTTGAATTGTATTCCAGGCACATAGATACAGGGTGGAATCTAATGCCCCGCACTAAGCTGAGTTTGGAAATGAGGGGTGGGGGTGAAGGGGCACTTAATCAGGTGAGAGGGCAGCATGTGGGGATCCTGTCACATTTCTGCTTCTGTCCCAGTTAAGTACAGAATTGGAAATAAGAGATAACAAGGTGTGGAGCTGGATGACACAGCAGGCCATGCAGTATCATAGGAGCAGGAAAGCTTGACGTTTTGGGCCTAGACACTTCATCAGAAATGGGGGAGGGGAAGAGGGTTCTGAAATAAATAGGGAGAGAGCGGGAGGCGGATAGAAGATGGATAGAGGAGAGGGTAGGTGGAGAGGAGACAGACAAGTCAAAGAGGCGGGGATGGAGCCTGTAAAGGTGAGTGGAGGTAGGGAGGAGATAGGTCAGTCCAGAGAGGACAGACAGGTCAAGGGGGCGGGATGAGGTTAGTAGATAGGAGATGGGGGCACAGCTTGAGGTGGGAGGAGGGAGTAGGTGAGAGGAAGGTCAGGCTAGGGAGGTGGGGACGAGCTGGGCTGGTTTTGGGATGCGGTGGGGGAGGGGAGATTTGAATCTTGTGAAATCCACATTGATACGATTGGGCTGCAGGGTTCCCAGGCTAAAAATGAGTTGCTGTTCCTGCAGCCTTTGGGTGGCATCATTGTGGCACTGCAGGAGGCCCAGGATGGACATGTCGTCTGAGGAATGGGAGGGGGAGTTGAAATGGTTCACGACTGGGAGGTGCAATTGTTTGTTGCGAGCCAAGTGCAGGTGTTCTGCAAAGCGATCCCCAAGCCTCCACTTGGTTTCCCCGATGTAAAGGAGGCCACAACGGGTACAGCGGATGCAGTATACCACATTGGCAGATGTGCAGGTGAACATCTGCTTGATGTGGAAAGTCTTCTTGGGGCCTGGGATGGGGGTGAGGGAGGAGGTGTGGGGGTAGGTGTAGCACTTCCTGCGGTTGCAGGGAAAAGTTTTAGGTGTGGGGGTGCTGGAGGGGAGTGTGGAGCGGACAAGGGAGTCACAGGGAGAGTGGTCCCTCTGGAAAGCCTGGGAACACTGCAGCCCAATGGTGTCAATGTGGATTTCACAAGCTTCAAAATCACCCCTCCCCCAACGGCATCCCAAAACAAGCCCAGCTCGTCCCCAGCTCCCTAACCTGTTCTTCTGCTCACCTATCCCCTCCTCCCACCTCAAGCCGCACCCCCATCTCCTATCTACTAACCTCATCCTGCCCCCTTGACCTGTCCGTCCTCCCTGGACTGACCTATCTCCTCTCTACCTCCCCACCTACACTCACCTTTACAGGCTCCATCTCCGCCTCTTTGATTTGTCTGACTCCTCTCCACCTATCCTCTCCTCTATCCATCTTCTATCCACCTCCCCCTCTCTCCCTATTTATTTCAGAACCCTCTTCCCCTCCTTTTCTGATGAAGTGTCTTGGCCCAAAAAGCCTAGCTTTCCTGCTCCTATGATACTGCTTGGCCTGCTGTGTTCATCCAGCTCCACACCTTGTTATCTCGGATTCTCCAGCATCTGCAGTTCCTATTATCTCTACAGAATTGGAAAGCTTGTTGATGACAAGTCCCACCAGAAAATGAGGCCCTCGGGTGGCCTGGGACTTGGAGTCCTTGATCCAGGATAAAGGCCCATCATTAGCCACTAAACAGAACTTAATTCAGTAAGCTTTCTAGACAGGAGGTGACATTGTGCTTTCTGCTACTCACCATCGGTGGCCTAACCTTTTAGCTTGTGTTAGACAGTGCCCAAAGGTACACAAGTCAATTATAATATATTTGGAGATACTAAATACTAAATACTAAATCTTTCCAAGGGCACTTAAGAATGGGCCAAAAGTGCATCCCTTGCCAGCTACACTCATAGGCAGATGTCTGAAGGTAAGGTTGTGTTATAATATTCAGTTCTACTAAAGATGCAAAACTACAAAAGATACAAATCTCAAGTGGTGGCACTTATGTGACAGTAGGCATTGGGTGAGATTCAAAAATATTGCACAGACATCTAAGATAACATGGGAGACTTTATCATAACTGTATCAGCAGCAACAATTTGCATTATGTAGCACCTTTTACTTTGGAAAATATCCAAAAGCACTTCACAGAAGAATAATCCAATAAAAATGACAGTGAACTAACAATTAATGAAATGGGCTGACTAAAACCATGGTTAAAAAGATTAAGTTTTATTAAGGGTCTCAAAGATGGAATGTTTCAAGGTGAAAATGGTAGGGTTTACACAGCTGAAAGAAGAACTACCCATGTTTGAAAAAGCGTATAAGGAACTTGCAAAGGGGGATTGGATAAATATTTGAAGGGGAAAATTTTGCAGGGCTTTGTGGAAATGGTGGTTAAATGGGATAACATTGATAGCTCTAACAAAGTGCTGACACAGGTACAATGGGCTAATTGATTAGATTCTGTGCTGTATCCTTCCTTGATTCTTGAATCTGTTGGTGAGGCCTGATTTGGAGGAATGTTGAAGAACTGGAGGATGTCAGAGATAGGAGAGGAAAGGTCATTGAGGGATTTTAACATGACGTGGGAACTCTAAGTATTGGTTGACTCGGGGTCAATGTATGTAATGGATGATTGAGGATGTCAGCTTAGGAGCACGTTAGGATACGGGTAGCAATGTTTTTGATGATGTCAAGCTTTTTTAGGAGTTGAAAGGTGGAGGGTTATCTTCGAGAATATTGAAGTAAATACAGAAAATGTTGGGAAACTCAGCAGGCCTGACAGCATGTGGAACCAGGAACATAGTTAATTTTTCAACTTACCTTCAGACATCTGCCTATGAGTGTAGCTGGCAAGGGATGCACTTTTGGCCCATTCTTAATTGCCCTTGGAAAGATTTAGTATCTCCAAATATATTATAATTGACATGTGTACCTTTGAGCACTGTCTAAAACAAGCAAAAAGGTTAGGCCACCAATGGTGAGTAGCAGAAAACACAATGCCACCTCCTGAATTTCAAGTTCAATATGATTTGGATAGAATCAGTAGCAAGAAAAATTTTGGGTTGGGAGTCAAAACCCATTTAGTTCCATAACATCCTTTAAGAAAGGAAATCTGCTATCCCTACTCAAGATGCAACAGCAGCAATGCAATTGACTCTTAACTGTCCTTTGAAATGGCCAAACATGCCACTCAGGTCAAGGGCAATTAAAGGTGAATGGTAAATGCTAGCCTTGAAAGTGATGCCTACATCCTGTGAAAGAATAAAGATAAAAGGAGGCCGAGCCAAGAGATAAGAGTTGAATCAGGTGAGGACAAACTCACTAAACTGAATGATGGAGGGCAAGTGTTGGTGGTTGATGGTGTGGTTAACCATGTTAATGACTGTCGTGAAGTAGAGAACACTGCTCCGAGGTCACAATCACATATAGCACATGCTGTATATCTTTGATTCTGGCTATTTCAGTGTTGTGACAAGGTGGAAATCTGATAGCAGAGTTTCAGGTATGGAACTAGGGGAAAGGTGGGTGTTATTTTGGGCAACAACAACATACTCACCAAGGGCATCAGAGAAGAACGTGATTTTTAAATCAGAGCAGTAAGGAAATAAAGAACCTACATTTACATAGTACCTTTCATAGCCTTACAACACTCCAATGTTCAATACAACTAGGAAATTATAGTAGACGTGTATTCACCTCCATTGGCAGGTCCCTGGGATTTAAGGTGTTATGCCCCCTTGAGCTATTGAGTTCTGAAATGGTTAATATGTCCAATGTGTGATCTGCATAATGTGCCATACATGGGGCATGTGGTATCAGTAGAATCAGGTCAATTAGGTGCCTGGAGGTTTATGAAATGCCTCACCTTTGCCTCTGCACATTCAGCATAAAGGACCCCTTGAGTTTTGGTCCTTCCTGAATGAACCTCTCTCTTTAGTTGGTCACATGCTAGGGCTTTCCATTAGATACCAACATTTTTGATTCCTTCAGAGATGTTTGAGGACATTTCCATTGTCCTGTGGGAAGTTTCCTGTTACATTAGAATTCCAAGTCGCACAGGTGCTTTGGGAGTCTGGTTTTGGATTTTTGAATGATCTATTTTGGCCGTTGGATCTGGTCTAAATGATGTGATGTTCGGCACATTGTCTTGGGAGAAGTTACTGCTATTGCACCCTATTTTGTGCCATTAAATTTGGAGTCCGTCAGGAAGATATCACGAATGGTACTTCTTGAGTGTTTTGAAATTCCAGTTGTAAGTTGTCTGTGCCTCAGAAGCAAATAGAAATGTGGAGATCACTGCTATCTGGCAAACATAAGCTTAGTCTTGTGTTTGAAAGCCTCAGAACTCTTTCCCTCAGTTGGCTGAAAGCAGAGGTGGCTCATTGGATGCAATGGTGAGTTTCATTGTCTCTGCCTTCACCAAGACTCCCATTCCTGCTCCTATGATGCTGCTTGACCTGCTGTGTTCATCCAGCCCCACGCTTGTTATCCAAGATACAAAAAAGTTGCCCAACTTTTCTAGGATCTTGTCATTAGTCTTAATCATTGGTGGGTTTTTTTTTTATTTGGGCTAGTTGGAAGAGGACCTTAGTATTGGCTTTTTAGTGAAAGGCCTAATTTCTCACATTCTTCACAAATGTAATCAACATTGACCACAGACCAGGAGAGAATGGTGCCTACAATGCTAATCACTGGGCCTGTGCCTTCATCGATGCCCAGGCTTGGGCAAAATGTCCTTCCATCAATCGGAGAATGCTTGCTCCTGTACAGACTAGTCAGTCTGAATGGGGAGCTGCATCTTCATTCAGAGATTCTGTCTTGCTCAGGCTTCTCCAATCACAGGCTGGCTCTCATTTGTATTTCCTTCTGATAGGCTCACTGGTAAAAATATCAGCAGCAAATGTAGGAGCTAACCAGTGTGCGATTGGAGGAACAGCTGGAAAGGTACAGGCGTGGGATGAACCAGTTGCCATGATTGCCATGGCCTGGATTTTATTTGAAAGGCATTGTGGTTCGGGCCTCAGGGAAATGTTATCCTGGGTCAGGCCCATTGTTCATCAGAATTGGCCAATTCCAGACAATATCACCATGGGCCAGGTCTGGGGATCACTGTTGGTTAGGTCTGGGAGTTACCAACTGCTGCGCGGATAGTGAGAGAGAAAAAAGCAGGCTGCAGTGGAGAAATAAGGAAGGAGTTTGCAAGTTGGGATAAGAATGGAATAGCAGGGAATGAAGAAGAAGCCAGCCTTGGATTGAAGCAGGAGGCTGCAAAGGTGAAATTAAAGTTTTAAATCTGTTAACAAAGGTATCAACCTGTCAACTCAACTAACTAGGAGCCAAGATAATTTGAAATAGCTGAAGTAATGAATGTCTTGAAAATCAATGTGGAATCTCTGGCTTAAGTTTAAGAGCTACCATAATGAAAAAAAAAATCATTAGATGCTATTGTAATGTACGTTGTGTTAACTGCTAAATTTAAGTCTGAGATTGGAATCTGAGATGATGAAAATAGGGTATTAACTGCCTGGTTAAAAACTTCCAATTTGTGGATATACAATGGAACTTGATTAACCTATTAAAGGTGTGTTTAGGTAGATGGCTTTTTTTGTGTAAATGTGTGTCAGTTATTTTGAAAGAAAGCCTTTTTGCTAATTTATGTCTGTTGTTGTGTGCTAATTTGAATAGTGTTGTGTCTAAGAAATTAATGGATTTCCTCATGTGTTATGGCCTTACACTTAATGCTAAGATGATGTGAAGCATATTGATGAGTTCTTATGATTTTGGTCCTGGGTGAGTCTAAACCCCAACATGTCAACTCAAGTGTAGACGGTGACTACATTGTGACGACGTGACTGCATCATCTAATAAATTATTGAGTAAATTAAACAGAGCCCTTGAAAATTATTATATTGACCCCTGGCACAGGACCAGGCTCAAAGAAGGATAACTGATTGCACAATATGAATGAGCAAAGTCGTCTGTCATTTTCTGACAAATCTATGGTTGTAGAAAGCATCATCCTGAAATCTATGCTTTTGATGATATTTGACAAAGGAGGCATAGACAACAAAAGTTTTGCTGAACCTATGTAAAACACTTCAATCTTACTGTTTTGTGGTTTCTAATTCTGGACACTGAAGGATGAGAATGCTTTGTAAAGGGTTCAGTAGAGATTTACTGGAATGGCACCAGAGGGGAGGGATTATCAAGAAACTTGGGCTGTTGACTTTCATGCCAAGAAGCCCGAGGGAATACTTTGGAAGTGTATACGTTTAGTTGGGGTTAGACAGCATGAATAGAAACTGTTTCCAAAGGCTGAAAGATCAATCATCAGATGGCCCTGAGTTAATGTTATTTATAGTGAAATTATGAAGAGTCAAATCTGGATAACTAAAATTCTAGTTAGGCCAATTGTCCGCCACACAATAGGAAATCCAATGTAAAGATGCAAATTTTGAGCAAATTTGCGTCTGGGAACTCTGGTTTAGCCACGTCTGTACATGCTCATCATACATCAGTGCTAACCAATTGGCTTTGAGTTAGGCCACATTTAAACACAAATTGTGGGCAATCCTGCAGCCATTTGCAAAAGGATCATGACCACATCCTGAATGAATATATGCCAAGAGAGTTTTTTAATGTGGATGGAACCAGGCTCTTTTACCAGATTGCTGTTTAATGTTTACAGATTAAATGTGTAGTGGTGGAAAGCAAGGCGCAAATAGTCTACACCGACATGGATGGCAATGAAATGAACCCAGTTCTTGTAGAGGGAAGTTCAAGAAGCTGCATTTCTTTTTCCAATGTCAAGGCACAAACCACATCTTGTGAGGCTAAACAGCCCGAATGACTTCCAGCAGATTCGGTGTGAATCAGGAAAGTCGATAAAATGTATCAGAAGAAAAGGAAGAACAATCTCCCTGATGACCCTGAAGAGTCTGAAGTGCGCCTCCCTACTCACTGGTTTGTTTCCCATGATGAGAAAGGCTTTAGAGATGCTCTGGAATTTCACATTGCAGCATGAAATCACAGAAAACATGTTTAACTGCATTAAACACATGGCAGACTCGTGTGAAGACAGCTCGCTAAGCAGGAAAAGATGCTCAAGGTTTCTCAGAGCTAACTCTCAATGTTTCACAATGTCTTTTGCTGTACAAGGGACAAGACCATTGAACAAATTGAAAATAAAGACGTTTTTTAACTATTCACTATGTCACTTTTTTTTATGAAGAACCCTTTTTTTAGGCAAATCAGGTTAAATGGGGCCCTTTAACTATCTCAACACTGTTCAATGCAAATCTCTAGATGAGTCCTCTACCATTCGACTTATTGCAATTTTACTGAAAATTGATTGGCAAAAGAACCAGAGGCAACACAAGGAAAAACGTTTACACAACATGTGTTTAGGTTTTGGAATACGATGCCTCCCTGATATTTTGGTGGATACAGATTCAAAATGAAACTGGATAAATACAGGAACTCCTGAATCACTTTCTTCGTTGTTGACCCATTCAATTCTGCATGATCAAAACACATCATGAATGTGCTCAAGAGAAGCTGCCTAGTTTAAAAATAGATTGGAGTGGGGGAATATAGGATAAGGAACCCAGAACTAGAGGAAGCACTAGGGCCCACGATTTGCTTCCCTGGGCCCGGACAGTGACCTGGAGCTCAATTTGTGAATGAGTGCACAGTCAAACATCATACACATACTAAAGCCATGTAGGCACAGAAGTAAATGCTACAGTGAGTTTTGTGCACAGCAAATTCCCACAATCAATAACAATTACCAGATAGTCTATTTTAGTGGTGTTGACTGAGGGATAAATATTATTCATAACACCAGGTGACTTCTGGCTCTTTGCAGGAACTTATGTATGAATTAGCTGCCTTGTGACTACACTTTGTAAGTACTGAAGCAGCTGAAGCACTTTGGAGAAATCCTGAGGTTGCAAAAATTGCTGTCTAAATGGATCTTTCTTCTTTGATAGATCTGAGGCATGAGGGTAGTTGGCAGACTGCTTTCTTCATTTACTTTTTGTACATTAATGTTAATCCCACTCTGGGGCCACAAAGTATTTGATAATCTAGAATTGATTCTGCAAAACATTTGTGAATCTTGTTTCCTTTCTGATGGCCAGGCATCTGATACACACCATGGCCATTAAATGTTCCAAAACCTACAGGAATAAAGAGAAGTAAAGGTGTTATATTAAGTTGAATTTTAAATGTTATGCTTTGGGTTAGTGATGGAGCTCATTTCCTGATGATGTTGAATTTGTTAATCCTAGTAGATTTATTTGGAAGGATGACAATGGCCTTAAGACATGTGATGAGATAGATGAAAAAGATTCATTCTGATTTGAATGTTACCGGTGAACAGAAAATGCCAAATACAAGCACTGCTGCAGCTGACCAGGCAAGAAATTATATAAATTGGTTGAGTCGCAAGTTCAGTCACTTGTAAGATTAAGCCATTTCCCATGCCATCATTGACCTAATATCCCACGGAGAACTTCTTCCCACAGCTCCCAACTGCATCCAATCTCATAGATCATCAACTCTACTCAGCGTGCTTCTCACCCCTTCCCCCATGTTTTACAGAATCACTCTGGCATCCCATCATTTTGACTTGTTCCTGCTCCATGGAATTTATTTTATTGTATCTGAATTCTGTTTTCTTCACTGATTCTCTATTGTTTTGTGATTGACAACCATATCTCTTTCAATCCTTTTGTCACTTCAATCATTTCAATTTACCCGATTCTAAATGTCTCCTTTCCATGATGGACATCTAGTCCCTCTGTATCTCTAGACCCCATCAGACTGGTCTGGAGGGTCTCATTTTCTTCCTTGAAAAGGACCCGGTCAATTCCCCTATGCCACTATGTTGCTCTGCTTGTTGAAATTGTTCAGATTGATCAACTCCCCTTGATCCTACTCACTTTCTCCAAATAAATGGAGAGCTATGGGAAACCCATATAACCTCAGTTATGGCTGTCATTTCATGGGATAATGGAAACTTTTCCATTGCCAGTTCTCCTCAGCTGGCACATGGTTTACTGCTTTAGTATCTCTTGCCGCTCCCATCCTGAGATAACATCAACTTTGCATCTTAACGTCCATTTCACCACTGACCTTCACTTGTCCTATTTTGACTAACACTTCCTGACTTTTCTGTCTCAATTTCTTTGCAGGGATGAGGGGGATGGGGGAATTGTAGTCTAACCACATATTTCTGCTGCAAGCTTCAAACTGCACAGCTTTCTTGATTACATTTATTTTTATTCTACTCTACCTTCTCAGTTTCTCTTTTTCTATAGCACATTTCTCAATGGCAATACTTTCTTCATCACAGCTGCCGAAACGACTTTCCATATCCTCAACTGAAGGTGCCCCTCCATGATTATTAAGGAATCTGAAACTATCCGTCCCATTTCCAGAATACCTGTTTCCACTCCTTCCAATCTGTATGAACATTTGAAGCACTTTGTGATATTTTACAACTATACAATTCTTTGTTATTTATTAGTAAAAGATCTACAAGAAGGCGTGAAAATGGGTCTGAAAGGAAGGAGGAAAGTGAGTTTTGCATGATAACAAGCATGGGGCTGGATGAACACAGCAGGTCAAGCAGCATCATAGGAGCAGGAAAACTTGACGTTTCGGGCCTAAACCCTTTGTAATTGTTGGTGAATGCATTCTCTTATATTTGTTGGTCACTGTCACCACTGTGGCAGTCAGTAAAATTTGAGAAAAAGAAGAGTAGTCTTGGAGGAGAAATGCATTTTACTGAATAAAAAATAAAATCACCCTAAGACTTATTGTAAGTTCCAAAATATCTAAAATTCCCTTGTTCAATGGCCATATCATTTCTCTTGGCATGTGTATTGTGTATATGTAGATAAAATTAAAATATCCATACATATATATAACATATGGATAAAATATGAATTTGTGGGGTAAAAGAATCTCACAGATTACCTGAAAAAATAAATCTTATTTTACTTTCTATTTAATTACTTTGCTTCATATGTTTTAAATTCTACCTCAAGCTTTTCTTTAGTAGCCAGCTTTTTGTAGTGGTTTACTAGCTTTCTTTACTATGTCACACTCAGTACAAGCATGTTATATTATGAACTTTCAGTCAATCCTCTTAAAAGTTGGACACATACAAAGTTTCCAGACAGTCTGTCTCCAAACTGCATACTGGACAAAAGGAGGATCAAAATTAATAGCCATTATCAACTCTATTATATTGTTTTATTCTTTCACAGGATGTGAGCTTGCTGGCTACGGCAGTTATTGTCCAGCTCTAATTGCCCTAGCAAAGGTGGTGGTGAGCAGCCTCCTTAAGCTGCTGAAGGTCTTGACATATAGGGAGCAAAAGCACCATAGACCCACTTTCCCCATTAAAGGGGGAGATAACTAGTGTTGGCTTAAACCTACCCACAGTTCAGGGCAAGGGGAGAGGTTGAGAAGAAGGATCTTTCATGGTACCTTCAGCTTATGCAGGAATTGAACTCACACTGTTGGCAAAGCTCCACGTTACAGAACAGCTAGCCAGCCAACTGAGTTAACCAGTACATACAGTGTTAACAGATTCAGCTCACCACTTGTCCTGAGCAACCTCCATGTGGCCTGCGACTAAGTTGCAGCTCAGGGAAGATATACAGGCACCAGACACACTTACTCCCCATCCACGGACATCAGTATCCAAAATCTGACAGCCCATCTCAACTGTCCTGGCACTTCTACCATTTGCTGGCAATGTGATCTGGAAGCCTAGATTTGTATTGCAAGATGCACCAGAATTAAAATTGAAAGGCTGCAGCAGGGACACTTTGCACCCGGGGACAGATACCTAACTTGCAGACTGGACTTGACTGTGTTTCAGGGAAGCTTATGGGTGTATTTTTCCTCCGAAATGTGGCCCAAACTGCTCACAATTTTCCAGATGCAGTCTGACCAGAGCCTCTGCGGTACATCTCTGCTCTTGTATTCTAGCCCTCTTGAAATAAATGCTAACATTGTATTTGCCTTCCTAACTTTCTTCTGCACCTGCATGCGCACCTTAAAAGAAACCTGAACTAGGACTTCTAAGTCCCTTTGTGTTTCAGATTTCCAAAGCCTTTCCTCATTTAGAAAATAGTCCATGTCTTTATTCTTCCCACCAAAGTACATAACCTCACACTTTCCCAAAATTGAATTCCACCTGCCACCTCTTTGCCCACTCTCCTAAACTGTCCAAGTCCTCTGCAGCCTGCTGTTTCCTTAACATTACCTGCCCCTGCACCTATCTTTATGTCATCTGCATACTCAGAAATAATGCCGTCCGTTCCTGCATCCAGATTGTTAATGTATGATAAGAATGGTTGTTGGTCTAACATTGACTCCTGCGGAACTCTGCTAGTCACTGGCTACACTTTTATCCCCACTCTTTACTTTCTGCCAGTCAGACAATCTTCTATCTATGCCGATACCTTGCCCCTAACACCATGGGCTCTTATTTTAATTAGCAGCTTGCTGTGCGACATCTTAATGGACTTCTAGAAATCCAAATAGATCACCAGATAATAATGTGTGGAGCGAGATGAACACAGCAGGCCAGGCAGCATCGTAGGAGCAGGAAAGCTTGACGTTTCGGGCCTAGACCCTTCATCGGATATGGGGGAGGGGAAAAGGGTTCTGAAATAAATAGGGAGAGAGGGGGAGGCGGATAGAAGATGGATAGAGGAGAGGATAGGTGGAGAGGAGACAGACAAGCCAAAGAGGCGGGGATGGAGCCAGTAAAAGTGAGTGTAGGTGGGGAGGTAGGGAGGAGACAGGTCAGTCCAGGGAGGACGGACAGGTCAAGGGGGCGGGATGAGGTGTGTAGGTAGGAGATGGGGGTGTGGCTTGAGGTGGGAGGAGGGAATAGGTGAGAGGAAGAACAGGTTAGGGAGGCAGGGATGAGCTGGGCTGGTTTTGGGATGCGGTTGGGGGAGGGGAGATTTTGAAGCTTGTGAAATCCACATTGATACCATTGGGCTGCAGGGTTCCCAGGCTGAATATGATTTGCTGTTCCTGCAGCCTTCGGGTGGCATCATTTTGGCACTGCAGGAGGCCCAGGATGGACATGTCATCGAAGGAATGGGAGGGGGAGTTGAAAAGGTTCGCGACTGGGAGGTGCAATTCTTTGTTGTGAACTGAGCGCAGGTGTTCTGCAAAGTTGTGACCAAGCCTCCGCTTGGTTTCCCCGATGTAGAGGAGGCCACAACGGGTACAGCAGATGCAGTATACCACATTGGCAGATGTGCAGGTGAACATCTGCTTGATGTGGAAAGTCTTCTTGGGGCCTGGGGTGGGGGTGAGGGAGGAGGTGCGGGGGCAGGTGTAGCACTTCCTGGAGGGAGGGGAAAACTGGAAGGTGTGGTGGGGCTGGAGGGGAGTGTGGAGCGGACAAGGGAGTCACGGAGAGAGTTGTCCCTCTGGAAAGCAGACAAGGGTGGGGAGAGAAAAATGTCATTGGTAGTGGGGTCGGATTGCAGATGGCGGAAGTGTCGGAGGATGATGCATTGGATCCGGAGGTTGGTGGGATGGTACGTGAGGACGAGGGGGATTCTTTTTTGCTTGTTATTGCGGGGACAGGGTGTGAGGGATGAGTTGCGGGAAATGTGGGAGACATGGTCGAGGGTGTTCTTGACCACTGCAGGGGGGAAGTTGTGGTCCTTGAAGAACGAGGTCATCTGAGATGTACAGGAGTGGAATGCCTCATCCTGGGAACAGATGCGGCGGAGGCTAAGGAATTGTGAATAGGGGTTGGCATTTTTGCAGGAAGGTGGGTAGGAGGAGGTGTATTCTAGGTAGCTGTGGGATCCAACGCATCATCCTCCGACACTTCCGCCATCTGCAATCCGACCCCACCACCAAAGACATTCTTCCCTCCCCACCCTTGTCTGCTTTCCGGAGGGACCACTCTCTCCATGACTCCCTTGTCCGCTCCACACTCCCCTCCAGCCCCACCACACCCCGGCACTTTTCCCTGCAACCACAGGAAGTGCTACACCTGCCCCCGCACCTCCTCCCTCACCCCCATCCCAGGGCCCAAGAAGACTTTCCACATCAAGCAGATGTTCACCTGCACATCTGCCAATGTGGTATATTGCATCTGCTGTACCCGCTGTGGCCTCCTTTACGTCGGGGAAACCAAGTGGAGGCTTGGGGATTGCTTTGCAGAACACCTGCACTCGACTCGCAACAAACAATTGCACCTCCCAGTCGTGAACCATTTCAACTCCCCCTCCCATTCCTCAGACGACATGTCCATCCTGGGCCTCCTGCAGTGCCACAATGATGCCACCCGAAGGCTGCAGGAACAGCAACTCATATTCAGCTTGGGAACCCTGCAGCCCAATGGTATCAATGTGGATTTCACAAGTTTCAAAATCGCCCCTCCCCCAACCGCATCCCAAAACCAGCCCAGCTCGTCCACGCCTCCCTCACCTGTTCTTCTTCTCACCTATCCCTTCCTCCCATTTCAAGCCACACCCCCATCTCCTATCTACTAACCTCATCCCGCCCCCTTGATCTGTCCGTCCTCCCTGGACTGACCTATTTCCTCCCTACCTCCCCACCTACGCTCACCTTTACTGGCTCCATCCCCGCCTCTTTGACTTGTCTGACTCCTCTCCACCTATCCTCTCCTCTATCCATCTTCTATCCGCCTCTCTCCCTATTTATTTCAGAACCCTCTTCCCCTCCCCCATTTCCGATGAAGGGTCCAGGCCCGAAACGTCAGTCTTCGTGCTCCTATGATGCTGCTTGGCCTGCTGTGTTCATCCAGGTCCACACCTTGTTATCTCGGATTCTCCGGCATCTGAAGTACCTATTATCTCTGATACAATCCAAATAGATCACGTCCACTGGCTGTCCTTTCTTTAACTGCTCATTACCTTCTCAAACAATTGTAACAGATTTGTCAGGCATGACTTCCCCTTGATGAAACCATGCTGACTCAACCCTATTTTACCATGTACTTTCATAATCGACTCTAAAACTTTACAAATGACTGACGTCAGGCTAACCAGCCTGTAGTTTCCTGTCTTCTGCCTCCATCCTTTTATAAACTGAAGTGTTCCATTAGCCGTTTTCCAATGTTCTGGGACCCTCCCTGAGTCCAGTGATTCCTGGAAGATCAAAGGTGTAATGAAGGAGGTTGGGGTTCATGCGTGGTCATTAGCACCCTGGTTTCAGGAGACGGGGGAGATGATTGACAACACCTTGCATGGTCACCTCCTATGCCTAGGTCTGGGTGGGAGAGTTGGATTGTTTAGGCAAATTCAGGTGGATTGGGCAAGGGCTTCTGGAAGTGCAAGTCGCATGGAGTTGATGATGGTGGCGTTACCATGTATCTTCCACCCTTGTCCTTCTAAATTGTATTGGTCATGTATTTTAAAGGTGCCATTGAAGGTGCCTTGGTGAATATCTACAGCTCATTGTTTAGTTAGTACGTACTGCTGCTACTGAGCAGCGGTGGTGGAGGGAGTAGATACATGTGGATGTGATGCCAAACATGTGAGCTGCTTTGTCCTGGATAGTTTCAAGCCTTTTGCGGGTTGTTGGAACTGCACCCATCTCGGCAAGTGAAGAATATTCCATTGCACTCCTGACTTGTGCCTTGTAGTGATGGACAGGCTTTGGGCATCAGGAGATGAGTTACTCATTGTAGAATTCTTAGCCTTTGACCTGCACTTGCAGCCATTGTATTTATATGCATAGTCCAGTTCAGCTGCGGTCAATAACCCCAGGATATTGATAGTGGGGGATTCAAGTAATGGTAACACCTTTGAATGTCAAGTTCAGTTTAAGTTTGTTGGTTTAATGATATTAGTGGCTATAAGTAATAACATGCTATTTTTGATATATGATAACATATATTGTAAAGGATGTGGTTTCACTATCTAGAATCATCAAAAGTTGATTATTGGAAGAAAGTTTGTTTGGTGCACTTTTTCCATGTACATATGTGTGAAACAAATATTAGCAGCACAAGTATCAGTTTGAGAGATGTCACTGACGGTATGAAGTTTAATCTTAATACAATAGGTATAAACCTTTTGGATATAATAGCTAATCTGTTGTGACATTGATCTTGGTTAGTTTGATCTCTGAACTACCCAGTCATGTTTAATCTATCTCCTCTCTTTGAGACAATGCCCAGGCCCAGTGAAATAATGGCATAAATAGAATACACTATTTACACAGATAACAAGCATGGGGCTGGATGAACACAGCAGGTCAAGCAGCATCATAGGAGCAGGAAAACTTGACGTTTCGGAACTAAACCCTTCATCAGAAATGGGGGAGGGGAAGAGGGTTCTGAAATAAATAGGGAGAGAGGGGGAGGCGGATAGAGGATGGACAGAGGAGAGGATAGGTGGAGAGGAGGCAGACAAGTCGAAGAGGCGGGGATGGAGCCAGTAAAGGTGAGTGTAGGTGGGGGGGTAGGGAGGAGATAGGTCAGTCCAGGGAGGACGGACAGGTCAAGGGGGCGGGATGATGTTAGTAGATAGGG
>JAHRHZ010000087.1:18859290-18875987 GCA_024137785.1 Ginglymostoma cirratum
TCTCGTTGCCTAATGGGTAACTTGCTGCAGTACAATTGGGAATGTGATTACCTAGTGATATTATCATTGAACTATTAATCCAGAGACCCAGGTAATGTTCTGGGGACCCAGGTTCAAATCCTGCCATGACAGGTGGTGGAATTTGCATTCAATAAAAATCTGGAATTAAGAGTCTCGTGATGATCATGAATCCATTGTCAATTATCAGGAAAGAACCCATCTGGTTTACCAAAGTCCTTTAGGGAAGGAAACTGCCATCCTCACCTGGTCTGGCCGACATCTGACTCCAGACTCACAGCAATGTGGTTGACTCTTAACTGCTCTCTGGATGGACAATAAATGCTGGCCTAGCCAGCGCTGACCTCATCCCATGGTTGAATAAAAAAAAACTTGTCAAGAGGATAAACATCGAGCTGCACTTTGCTGAACTTCTTATGTGACTTTGTTACAAAGCTCACCATTGTCCATGTCACTCAGACTTCTAAAAGATTCTGCCCATAAAGTTTGTACAGGCTATTTCCTTATCCAATTAATTATTTATTCTAATTGTTATTGGGAAATTAAAGTAGAATTGATAATTTCCATCAGATTTCTTTCTAGTTTAAATCTCAAGAAAAACTCTTAATTTTCTTGTTAACTTTCTTGACTACCTCATTCTGTGACATGAACTCTGGAGGTCCTTCCATCCTAACTGTTCTCACCCTAACTTTTAAATCATGCTCTTTTATAGTTGCCATGAGCCTGTCCTGTCAAGGATTTCTGGTATTTGAATTCCTGAAACTAAATTAAATCTTTTCAAATTCAAGTTTATCCAAACTGCCCTTAGTTATAGTTATACTTTTTAAGCTTGGATATAATGTTGGTGAATCTGTGGTTTACTCCTTTACAAGGTCATTGTATTTTTTTAAAACTTAATGCTCAAAAATGCCAGGCTCTGGCATTTGAAACATAATTCCTTGCTTCATATTCCCAACGCCATGAGATGAAGGCCAATACTCTGTTAGCCTTTTTAATTAACATTTGAACCCAATCAGTACCGTACATACCTCACAGCTACTGGACTCTCACCATTCATAAAATATTTTGATCTGTCTGACTTAGACCTAAAGTAAATGAGCTCACACTTCTGCACATTGAATTCCATCTGCATGTTTACTTAAACTGTTTACATCCCTCAGTAAAATGCTGCAGTTATTCACACATCGTATTTTGCCTCTTGGTATATCTGTAAAGTTGGATGCAGAATTTTCCATTCATTTATCTAAGTTATTGATATATACGCCATTCAGAGCTACAAGCTCAGTACAAATCCCTGGAGAACACCACATCATGCACTCTAGAAAATATTGCCTTTACCCTTATTCATTCTTTTCTATTTCCCAACCAACTACCAATGCATGACATTACATTTTCTACAACCTGATGTTTTTCCATCTTTGCAAGTAAACTCTTCTGTGAACTTTATCAAATGCCTTTTTGGCAATGGAACATGGGGAAAAATTGAAAAGAGAGAAAACCTTCATAAATAGTGAAATATAAAAGATAAATTAAATATATGCCAGACAGCAATTGATAGAGAAAGTTGGTCTGACAGAAAAGTCATCTGGTGTTTCCTTTCAACATTCTTTTATCGCAAAAAAAACTCTTTAAAAAATTAAGTCCCAGTCTCTGAATTGAGAGGCATCACAATTTATAACCAAAAATTGCATTTGGCAACTCTTTACTGGCCCTTTTCTTCTAAAAAATATGCTCTTGAGTACAGTGGTGAGCAGTTGAATGTACCTTTACTGCACACATGAGCAAGTAAGTTACCTTGACCAACTGCACTTATTATCAAAGGTGTGTGGAATATAATGGTATCAAATTACCTAGGATTTCAAGCAGCCTAGGAATATTTGAAACTGCTACTCCTTTCTTTCCACAGCTATACTTCAGGAAGACATTTCATCATGGACCATAAATTTTCTTGGAAGCTTTCAACACATTACAGGCTTCCATGTGGTAACAACAATAGGTGGGGGAAGGGAGGGAACTGCTCATTAAGGCTACTTTTTTACAAAATGCAAATACAAAAAGGAATCATAATGGTTTCACTCATCTTTATTCAAACTATAGAATATAAAAAGACACTATAAAAAGGAAATGCCTTAAAAGACCCATTTTGGAGGAATCCGTCCTTTAATGAGTATTGTATTGGTTCCAACACCACAGGGCAGTTTATGGATTCTCCCCCAATGGTTCTACACATTGTTCTCCAGTGAGAACTGCTTTTGCTTAAAAAACGCAAGCACTTGGTGAAAAGAGTTTTCTGAATCCAGTCTATCAGGTCATAATAGGACATTCAGCACCCATGCTGAATGAATAGACTAATGATTTGTGCTATACATTAATGCAGCTTAATTGAAGCAACAAATTACGATATGAAATTTCCAAGTGTAATTGCAGCTGATGAGAAGCTGAGTACATTTATTAAAAGCTTATAAAACTGTCCGGAGCAGATCTTTCTGAGAAGCAAAAAGCTTTCTCAATTTCTAAAATGTACTTATAGCTTCAAACATAGCCAATTTTAAGAATTGTTACAAATCTTCAAATTATTGTCATAAGGTGTTCAAATGGCTCGGTGAATATTTGAGCCATGAAAGTACCAGCTTCACTTCTGTGATAATCTTGGCTGCAATAGCTGAAGTGAAGGTGCTACTATGGTCACAGCCTGACTTTTTTTTAGAAAGGAGGATATCAGACTGTGTTCCCTTCCTTAACTGATAACTGGGAATTGCTTCTGGAAGAATTCGAGTTGACAATGGGACAAGCATTACAGAGCTTGGCTTATGTCAAATAGACTTGCACCATCAGGATTCACAGCGCATAAAAAAGTGACCAGTCAATATGCGCCATAAGATATTCCACCCAAACTCTGGAGTTCCCACAAGTAACTTCTCTGTTTCACATTCCTTTCGTTCATTAAAACCTACCTGTTTGACCAAGAACTTGGTCATTTTTCTTTACGTGGCTCATTGCTAATTTGCTTCATAATGCTGCTGTGAAGCACCTTGGGATGTTTTATTATGTTAAAGGCACAATAACATTACAAGTTATTACTGAGTGAGATTCCAGAAGGTGACCCAACCTTTAGAATTGTGCATCTCAAGGAATTAATACATTCAAGAACAGATAGAAAAGTAGAAAGATTGACAAAATATACAGAAAAAATGTTTTCATGTACCAACTGAGGCAATAGTATAGTATAATATCAAAAGTTCCTGCTGCTTCTAAAATTGCATGTACCACTCGATCTTTAATTTTAATGGCAGTAAGACAATTTCAAAAAGATTGAGTGGTACTAAAATTTAAAATGTATTCCAAAATTCCAAATCCTATGATTACACAGCACCCATTTCCCAACTACCAGCCTGATGTTTAATCCCTACCCCAATTACTGAGTACACTGTAGGCAGCAACCCCACTAAAAATATAGAACTCTATTATGACAGCCCAAAGTAAATGGCCTCTCTACCCCTTCCTGAAGATGTAAATTACCTCCTCTTTTGGAAATTTTAGATACAAGCCATCCATTTTGGTAAAGATGTCAATTCAATGTGTCCACCAAAAGGCATCCCCTGAAATATCTCTGTATATGATCCCTCCACTGAGCAAAATACAAGCTTAGCTCTCCTACGTTCCCCCTCCAAAATGTAATGCCGACGTATGTTTGCAAAGTACTAAAAACATCCTTTAAGTTCCATCACACATTCATTACACATTTCACATTCAGTCAGTTGTTGCCTTGATGTCAAGGGAGTTCAGTCTCACTTTCCCCAATTGCTGTTCTATTCATGTTAGCTATGTTAACACAAATGACAGATTAAATTTGGCGGCATGTTTTATGTATGGTTCGAGTGCTGATCACTACCCATCATTGTTGGAGCTTGTCGCCCAATGTCACCACCGATTTTGATATAGACATTTTAATTACAGTTGGTATTGTCACGATAAAGGTAAGATATAAATTGTTTCATCATAATCCTACTCATTAAAACCTGCAGATAAATCATGGAGTTCTTAAAAGCAAATTATGCCCTTTTATCTTTCATCCTTTATCCTTTACTGAGAAAAGCATTTGTGACAATAGTTATTCAATTTAATTGCAAATGTCCATTAAATTTAAGAATCAAATTTCCCATTAAAAACTGAACAAACTTAAAGCAGATTTTAGTTGAATTTTACACAGGTTTACTTTTTGTTCTTCCGCGCTCATTAAAGCATTCATGTGACATAACTATGCATACCCTCAAATCCATCAAGAATCCATTTTGCATTCATGGTGACCCTTAAAATCCATCAGTATCCATTAACAGTTGACGTGTTTCTCTTTTATTGACAGATTGATTATCCAGGATTTATACATTTTCGGCTGTCATATGAAAAAAAAGAGAACATTTGTAATTCAGAGTTTAAAATAAGATGACCCAATGATATGACCGATTTATGCATCATACTGAGGTGCACCTGAAATACTGTGAGCATCCCCTTATCAAGGGAAAGGTATACTAACATTGGAGGCAGTCCAGAGAAGGTTTACTTAATTGATCTTAGATATGAAGGGATTTTCTTATAGGGAGAGGTTGAGTAGATTGGAAATTAGAAAAATTAATTAATGTTATTGAAGTATAAAAGATTCTTATGGGATTGACAGGGTAGATGTAATGAGGTTGCTTCTCCTTGTGAGAGTGCCTCGGACCAAAGGCATAATCTCAGCATAAGGGGTCACCCATTTAAGACAGAAATGTTGAGGAATTCTTCTCTAAGAGAATAGTGAATCTGTTGAATTCCTTACCACAGAGGTCTGTAGAGGCTGGTCATTATGATCTGAGATGAACAGATTTTAATGATTTAGGGAAATAAAGGTTCTAGGGAAAAGGCAGGGAATTGGAGTTGAGGATTATCAGAACAACCATAATCTCATTGAAAGATGGAGCAGTCTTGATGGGTCAAATGGCCTATTTTTATACCTTCGTCTCATTGTCTAGGTCTATCTTTGATGTTTGCCCCTGGCTGAAATTAATTCCAAAGCTAAGTGTCCTCTAGATCTCACCTCAAATTTCATCCATGAAGGCAAAGCATCAGGTTAAGAATTCTGCACTGACTCAAGTTGGTAAATCTGTATTCAATTAGGGTTGTCAACTCTAGTTGGGTTTTAACCTTGACGCATTCATTGCATGACCCTCCTTCCTCCAACTGCTCAGTCCAGTCAACATTTCTTCTTATCTTGAATATTTTTATAACTAACATTAAAATTTGTTCAAAGAAAATATAATAATATACAAAATGTTTTTAATACCTTTGTATTCTTCATCTCAGTTCCTCGCAGCAAAATCCCGCAAATTAAATGTCGATGGTGAAAATTCAAGAGTAAACCAAGAGATTAATAAAAGAACATGATCACCTTATCTTGCAGCATTTGTGGGGAGAAGCAGAGTTGTTGGCCTACATTATCATCCGAGAGGCAGGTAACTTGAGTTGAGAAATCTCCTGACTCACTAAAACTCTCTTGAGAGAAAATTCCCCAAATGGTACAATGTTCAACCAGGTGGAGGGAGTGGTGGTGGTGGGGTTGGGGGGGGAGCGGTGTGTGGGGGTAGGAGTTGCTAGGTGGATGTACAATACAGACAGGCCTGACACTCATGTTAACACATTGGAGGCACCCACAGGGACTGCTGAGTGCGAAGGTAGGCTGGTTAAAAGGCCTGACTTAGCTCTCTGAAACTTTACCCCAATTGTTTTCTTAAATACTCAGCCTTTTCTCTTAAATATTAGACACTCTAAGCCTCATTCCCCCAAACCCTGTCTCAAAATCCCAAGTCTGGAATCAAATCCAGGTCCCCAGTGCTGTGAGGGCTTAAAAACAACAATCATTCAACTTTGTTTTAAAAAAACTGTTTCTCTATATAAAATAAAACCACAGCCTATAAAAGTATCGAATCAGGCTGGCTGTTAAAGTGTCAATAACTGAGGCAATAAACACCTGAAATCTCATTATCTTCTGTACGTAAACATTGTGTCAGGAACAAGCAGATCATGGAGAAGAAAGATTGTTAGCCCATCAATCACGTAATTTTTTTTCCCCAACTGCGCGACTGTTTCAACAAACTATTGGAATTCTGGACACTCATCCAAATCTCAGTACTTAGAGTTTATTCTTTTGGCAAATATTTGATCATCTGGGCTACTATCTTGTCATGTGGCCCAATGTTATACTTTGTTTTATGATGTTCCAGTGACATGCCTTAAAATGTTTCAATATGATAAAGTTTCCATAGAAATATGAGTGGTGATGTGTCAACTGAGGAAACAAGGTGCAGCCTGAAATGTAGAAGAATTGGTTTCAGTGCAGATACAGATTGAGAGAGATGTATACTGGGCTACCGATTCATTATCAATTCGTTATTGGCTGTTTTACACCACCACACAAAATCTTGATTGACTTGCAGCTTTCAATGAGTTTCCCGTTGTAAAGAATTAATACGTTATACTAATGTATAACGTGCACAATATGTAATGGTGCGTCAAGCTTCTCTTGTGAACATAGTTGCTTCCTTTATTTGTGCTGTGCAATATTAGGAGCAAATCCACCGTGTTAGGGATCAGTCCGACAACGTGGGAAATTTGGTTGGACTACAGTAAACTTTTTGCGCATGTCTGGGAAGTACACATGGGATGTTATACTCCCACACATAACTGCCTTGGCTGTGAAGTCTTCTCCAAAAATTTTCCAGTCAATAAAGTTTTTCAAGAAATATCACATTGCTTGTGCAAGCAAGATGATGTGATAATTTCCAATGAAACCAAGGAAGAGAAGCTTCCAGTGGTGCTTGAAGTGTTAAAAAGTCTCGCTGATCACAGTGTAATGTTGGAAAAAGCAAGCATGCCTTAATACAATATAAAGTAATCTATCTTGAGTCGAAAAACAATTAAACGGGCTTTAACCAGTGAAAGGTAAGATAGAGACTATATGCAATGCCATAAAGCCAAAAGATGTTTCTAAGCCTATATCCTTTCTAGGTATGGTTCAATACTACTCATGTTTTCAAAACTTACAATGGGGTTAGCTTTAATCCATGAGTTGTTGAAAAAAGACATAAGACACAAATGGTCTAAAGCTCAACAAAATGCTCATGATGCAAATTAGAGAAACTTGATTGGTAGTGCATTTTTTATGCATTATGACACAAATTGCAATCAGAAATCCTGTCTGGCCCTCTGTGATCTCCAGCATCTGCAGTAATTTGATATGTGATATATGATATTTGAAGCTATGTAGTTGGATAAATTATCAATCCTGACATCAATGATGGCCAAAAGAAGCCTACAGCATCTCTGTCCCATACATTATCACATATACTGACTGTTATGATCATGGATGATAACTTCTGATCGCCGATGGCTATGTCAAACTTTTAAATTCCAATATGTGTTTTTTAGAAGTGGATTAATGCAGCTCCATGGAGAGGAATTCTGAAATATTGCAGCTACGGATGTCAAACAAGCTTCAAAAAAATTAAATGCACTAAAAATTGAACTGTAATCTCCTGTGAGCATCTCAGACTGTGAACGTGGTTTTAAAAAAAACAGCAGTACTGGCAAGAGACATATTGGGATCTTCCCCGTTAAAGAATGCACAGGAAGAAGGGTTAAAAGCAAGCTTTAATCCTGGTCCACAGGTAAAAGGTACTGCAGATGCTGGAGAATCCGAGATAACAAGGTGTGGGGCTGGATGAACACAGCAGGCCAAGCAGCATCATAGGAGCGGGAAAGCTTGATGTTTCGGGCCTAGACCCTGGTCAAGCTTTCCTGCTCCTGTGATGCTGCTTGGCCTGCTGTGTTCATCCAGCCCCACACCTTGTTATCTTTAATCCTGGTCCATGTGTGTTAGTGGTCTGACATCCTAATGTGTGGACTAGTGTTCTGGTAAGGTCACAGTTTTGAGGTCAGCCTCAAACACCCCTGGACTGCAGGTACAGAGAGGGCAAAGTCTATTTCTCTCACTGTGAATATTGCCAGACAGCCACTATTGAAAGGAACCAGGATCAAAGGAATTCAATCAATTTACAAAGCCAAAAATCTTGAAATCAACTGTTCAATTACCAGCATTAATGTTATCAGTAACATTTACTGTAATGAACATAACACTCGACAATCCATTCTTCATTAACAACTCAGATACTGACCTCAATACCCTTTTTAAAAATTTTATCTACTTTTGTGTTCACTTCATATTGCTGATCTGTGTACATATGTGCCACATTATTTCTTTTTGCATTTATCAATGCATAAACTCACTTTTCTAACCCAGAAAACCTGATTAAATTGGCTCATTTTCAAATATAAATTTATGTAGTTGGGAGAAAGACATCCACACAGGAGGGGATTCCTTTTAAAATTAAACTTGTTGTGACTGAGCAAGGGAGCGAATGAATAAAGAAGGGGAGTCAGTTATAGAATCATCGAATCCAGATAACTTGGAAGCAGGCCATTCAGCCCACTGAGTCCACACTGACACTCCAAACAGCATCCCACCCAGACCCACCACTGTAACCCTGCATTACCCATTTCTAATCCACCTAGCCTGAATATTCCTGCACACGTTGGGCAATGTAGCATGGCCAATCCACATAACCTGCACATCTTTAGACTGTGGGAGGAAACTGGAGCACCTGGAGGAACCCGTGCAGACACTGGAGAGAATGTGCAAACTCCACAGAGAAAGTCGCCTGACAGTGGATTCGAACCCACATCCTTCTTCATCCACTACAAACAAAAAATGTTGGAGATCACAGCAGGAGAGACAGCATCCACAGAGAGAAAGCAAGCTAACATTTTGAGTC
Source organism: Ginglymostoma cirratum (assembly GCA_024137785.1). Taxonomy (NCBI): domain Eukaryota; kingdom Metazoa; phylum Chordata; class Chondrichthyes; order Orectolobiformes; family Ginglymostomatidae; genus Ginglymostoma; species Ginglymostoma cirratum. Next base: position 18,868,173 of record JAHRHZ010000087.1, read on the forward strand.
TAGATGCTGAAGAGTCACCTAGACTTGAAACATTAGCTTGCTTTCTCTTCATGGATGCTACTTGATCTGCTATGATCTCCAGCATTTTTTTGTTTTCAGTGCAGATTCCAGCATCTGCAGTAATTTGCTCCTTCTTTATCCAGGAGCTTGACAATTTAGGCTTTCCCATCTGGAACCAGAACAAATTATGGAACCTCTTTCAGCATCTGCTCAGAATGCTGAAGAAGAGTAACACAATTACACTCAACTAGAAAAGACAGCACTTGGAATCATCAAGGTTTCACCAGTTTGTGTTAGGTAGGACATCACCCGAGCAATATATCTCAGTTGAAGAGACTTTAGGAGCAGACATTGAATGGATGGACAGACGTTGCTTGGGGTTTGGATAAGAAACTGAAGCTATTCCACACTCGTAATGAATTATTACAAGAGTAGGACTACATTTAATGGAATTACTGTGTTGTGACATCTTGTTCTTAGACAGATGGAATTCAAGCAGACTTCCATGCTGAACAGACAGGAATATTAAGTATGAAAACTAGAGTGAGAGGTATTATTTACTAGCCTGTTTCTAAACATTGGCTGAGCATTATTACTTAGCAAATGTTCTATCTGCTGAAATTGTAGAAAAAGCTACCAAATACTTCTTTGCTGTCACGGCCTATTTGACCATTTCAAACCATGTTGTCATTTGTGAAAAGAGGAATGGCTCTTTTTTAGCATTCATTGATAGCCACTTAATGGATCCAAATAGGTCAAAGACCAATAGTGAAGGATCAATGGTCAAAGATGGTCTATTTCTGCTTCTCATGGTTTGAAAGATTAACTTTTTTCCAGGTAACTGTCCTAAACTTTTTTATACCTCGTTTCAAAATTTCACAAAATAAAGAAGTATCAAGAACGCCCGCACTTACCATCAGGCATCCAAACAGCCGCTGAAAAAGCTGATAGGATAGTTAAATACACACTACAATTGTTGTGAGAGTTCAATTTTCAGAATGAAACAGTGATTGATTTATTTTCTGCTGAAGCTTAGAACAATCCCATTCTCCGCTAAGAGTATACAAAAGCTGGGTTTTTGATGAGAAGATAGTTCAGGACACATTTAAGTCATGTCTTATCAAGACCAACTATTAAAGATTTAGTCAAAATTGTCAGCGTGACACAAATAAAAGTGAACACAGTATCAGGTAAAATGAATACATTCATGTTTTGAGCCTCTGTTGCCCCCAAAAGAAGGAAAAAATAGTGAAACTTGTGAATGAGACATGTGTCTGTCTCATCCCTTATACTTCAAAATGGAGCTGAAGTATGAACAGTATTGTTCGCTGTCAAGTGTTAGTTTATTATGTTCTTTTCCACTTAGGCCCCACATATGAGATGTAGGAGATGTAGAAGTCACACATATGTGATGTAGGAGATGGTGGAGATAATGGAATCAAAGATATGTTGTTGAAATTAACAGAAAATTGAGCAATATTCACATAGGTTACACGATTTTAGCAAAAGAGGAACAAAAACATGAGCTTTATCCACTTCATATGTGATCATGTCAGAGTTTAAGCCAACTCAGACTTCAGTGAAAAAAACTTTCTGAGAAAGCAATAGGATCGTCTTTGAGTAGTGAACCAAAACAAATCAATCCATAGCCTAACTCTCCAGGAAGACTTCATAAGTCAGTTACTGAACTTAATTTGTAGATATAATTCAGAGCAAAAGTAAAACCAGTTGTAATTACATCAAATGGGCATATCCACATATTACAAAACATTACATGAAAGATGCATGTTTTCAAGGATAAAAGTGTTTGTTTTGTAGAGAATTTATAACCCTATAAATACAGATAGTCCCTGGGTTATGAATGGTTGCAGTTCTTGAGTACATTTATCAGTAAATTTGCACATAAGTCAGAACACAATACAATACATTATAAAATAACCATTCATAAATATGAAGAAACACATCGGATCTTTGAAATTAATATTAATATGGGATGTCCCTCGTAAGTATGAACATTCATAAATTGGACATTTGTAATTCAGGGACCACCTGTATGAATCAAAGAATACTGAAAGTACTTTTTGTTCAGAAGGGGAACATTATATATTTGTGGAATATGTTAATTTGACATGACGTTTGAGCATCCACAGTACGTAATGACACTGCAAAGCTTATCTTTGTGAACTGGCCTGTGTCAATCTTCTTCATTTATGTTATATTATTTGTTACACCCATCATGTGGTGTTTCTGAATAATTAGTAAGGTTTTATAATAAACTTAGAATTAACTAAAACCTTAACATGGCTGAAATAAAGGTTAAATGGTCTCACAAAAAACTTGTTTCTGAAATTTTGAGAATTCATTGGGCTGAATTCAGTATAGAGGTTTCATGTGAATTCCACCTCCGACACTGCTGGGTTAATGCTGCCATGTCATTTCATGCTGGCTTTCAGTTTATCCACTGGATTCAGGGTCCATCAGAGTAGCTTCACATGGTACTTAATAGCTTCAATGGTTTTACATGTATTCTAAAAATGTTCTTGAATACATATTCCATTTTGGGTTAGTTAGTCTGACACGTAATTAGATTAGGATTTCATACACTGTGATCACAATAAGTATCAAAATAAGTTTTAAAAATATCTTGTATTTGAAAGAGTCTCACAATTCAGGACAAGTACAGTGTTATGCTATTAGTTTGCAGCACCGCATGGGTTACTGTGTAGTGAATGTAATGTCTCGTTCTCAGCATTGAAAAGGTTTACAAGTAGTGTTATTGAAGTTTTTCTCTTTTATTATGGTTGCTTGGGTGATTAATCACTAAGGAGCCAATGCTGCAAGGAGGCTTTCAGTCCCTGAGTTATTTGATTTTCTCCTTTTGTTTGAATGATTCGGGCTTTCAAAGAATTCTTCCCGCATCCACCATAAATAAGACCATTAAGGCCACACAAAGAAAATGCTACAGTTCTCAGGCACTAGTTATTCCTCGATCAGAGAGATGAAGCTTTCAGTTTCTATGGATCTGAGCAAACATTACTATGTCATTATTTCATATCAAAATAAAAGAGCAAGCTCCCAAATAGTGAGCTTTCTTACAATATTCCTTCTGAGGACTAGTCTGAAAATGGATTTATTTCAAAGCAACCAACAAATAGGCAGAAGCTGGAGATCTTCTATTGTGCCACCAGTGTTATGATTTTTAACTTTCTTTATGGCACATGATCAACTCTTCAGGAGGAAGTGGAAACATATCATTCACATCACTTCCATTTAAATATTTGCATGTAAATCTCAAGCTCCTTGCTGATAGTGCGCAACCAAAAGTTTTATTTATACTAGTCTTCAGCTGCTGTGCCCTTAGCCAGAGTGCAATAGAATCAACAATAATATTAATTCCTTCTCCCTCCCCACCCATCCTTTCTTCTTATCTCTCCATTAATTTTTCTTTCTTTCTCCACTGACTTCTTTCTTCACCCTCTTCTATTCCCACTCTTGTTCTTTCTGTTCTGCCCCATGCAGGTCAATTTTTGCCCTTTTGCCCTTTTTGACACAAATACTTAAGCTGCAGAATAATACAATTTGCAGTACATGGTATAACACTCCCACTCATATCAAACGGCACATGATTCCATTTACTGTGAACTATGGTACAGCAATTACACTAATATGTGTTTATCAATATATCTCCAACAGCATTATCCATTAAGTCGAAGGTTTTGCTTACTGAGCTCACTGATTTAACTGTATTCAGCTAACCTTGGTTCGTAGAGAAATGTAAACAGGTTGATGCTAAGGGGATATTGGAACGGGAACCTTCACGGTCCAATATTTTCAAAATTATGGAGAATAGGAGCACTGAGATTTGGGTTTTGGAGCACTGTTTTCAAATCTGAAATCATAGAAAGATCACGTCTGTAATCTAAAAGTGTTGAACAAAGAGGCCTCAGGGTATGGGAGCATTGAGGTGTCGTTGGGAGTGTAACCTACAAGTATGTGAACACTGGATTAGGATTTTGGTGTGTTGAATTACAGAAGGAAAACAAATGAAAGATGCTATTTGGGTCCAGAAGCCCCAATGTCTAAGACAACTGGGTCAATGCCACCAGTGGGTCCATTCTAACCATTCATTGGCATACATAGCTACCCCCTCCCTTCCTTTCCTTTCCCCAATCACATGACAGCCTTATACACTAATTCATTCATAGCATTCACGTGCAATGAGGCTTTCCCTCTCCTTCACTTTATAATTTCCCATCTTAAAGAATTTCGTTACATTAATGAGTTTGCCAACTTGCACACCCTTTAATTGAAACATACATTTCCAAAAATAAACAAAACATACCTTATAAAACAAAGTTAATTGTTACACATTTGAAGTTTTTCATTAAAACTGATATTCATAAATGTCAAAATAGATTCTGAGTAGAAATACATCGAATAAAATTGATCTGAAACCAAAATTTTTAACTAAGGTAAAGAAGGAAGAAGCCTGAAAATGATAGATGTATATAGTAACTAATCAAGAGGAACATATTGGTTCAAAATTGTATTGCATCTGTTTTAATTCACACAAAATCTGACATCTTCTTTTGCTTTGTTCATGTTGAAATAGAATTTGCTGATACTGATAAAACACAGAAATTGCTCAAGTGAGCAGTTTAGAAATTGAACAGAAGTTTTATTTTTAAATGAGGCAACCTTGAACTTTGTGAATTCAATTTCCAGTTTGTTTCAAAGTGCTTTATTTTGGGATAAAATAATTTACATCCTCATAGGATGAGGTTTTTGGACTTAGAATTCTATTGATAAATACTAGGAGATTCTGCAAACTACAAATGGTCAGAGTGCAGTTAGGACATCTTTTGAACTTAATGAGGAGAAATGGTCCTCTGTAGCTCTGGCATTTGAGACTCTGAAATTGAAACTTTAGGGAAGAACTGAAAGATATGCACGACAGATCAATGGTAAATGTTAAATTTATTGGGCACCTTCCAAACCTGAAGCCTCTGTTTACAACAAGGGATGTAGATCCTTGGGAATACCACCACCTCAAAGTTCCCCTTCAACCGTATACATGGGCTGCAGTAGTTTAAGAAGGTAGCTAGAAACATAGAATCCCAACAGTATGGAAAGAAGCCATTCAGTCCATTGGGTGTGCACCAGCCCACCGAAGAGCATCCCACCTAAATCCTGCACCAACCCCCATGCTATCCCCTTAACTCCTCATTTACCATGGGCAACCGACCTATCCTGCACATCCCTGAACACTACAGGGCAATTTAACATGGCCAATCCACCTAATCTGCACATCTTTACTCACCATCACTCTCTCCACAGCAATTTGGGGTGGGCAATAAATACTGACCTAGCCAACAACATCCAAATACCAAAGTAGAATAAAAGATATATTTTTAAAATGTTATTAGATTGAAAATCTTTTGGAGGAGCACAATTTTGATTCCTTGCTTTGTTTATCCTTTAAACATTCCTGCTCTCTGCAGTTGTAATTTATTCAGGCTTTTACTACCAACCAATCAGCAAAATATGATTACAAAATGTTGACTTAATGTTTCCCATTGTATAAATATCATTCAAAGATAATCATAAAGGAAATACTGGTAATGTGGACAGTAAATATGTTCTACTGTATGTGCCTGACACTTTTTCGGTAATATCACACTTGTTCGTTTGCACTAGTGAAGGAGATGTTGTATTGCTGCCAAACTACAACTAAAACTAAGACATGAACAGGGCCAATGTCATATGAAAAAGTAAGCTGCTAACTCACAACTAGCTTTTCACAGTCTTCTGATTTTCACAAAGCGCTTGGTTCAGGCAAACAATGCAGAGTCAAAATAATGCAGTTAAGACTCTGACACTATTTTTGTCTCCAACTGAAGACACAGGATCATGTCAGCTGATAGTCCAACTTCTAACTGTCCATTAACACTTTCACCTTCACTACTTATCCAACCCTCTGTCCTAGATGAGTATCCTTTTCCTCCTGTCAGACATTGGAAAGACACCCATTATTTTGGACCAGCAACCACGAATTCCACTTCCTCAGCTCCCACTCCATCTCCTCTCTTGAGTGACTGTCTCAAGTTGAAGCAGATTCTTCATAACCTTGGCATTCGAGCATGTTCTGTGCTGACTTGTAGGCTTTATATTATCTCCATCACAAAAATGGCCTACTTTTACCTTTTGAAATATTACTCACGCCCCACTTTTCAACAGTTCATCTTCTGTTGAAATCTGGGTATGCTTTTATGATGTCCATGTTCAGCTATTGCAATATTCATCTGCCTGGTCTCATATCTTATACCCTTGAAAAGAGATCAACTCATCCAAAATCTATCTACTTATTGAACATGCTGCACTAAGTAACATATATTCATCACCCCTGTGCTCACTGCCACTTAATCCTCCAACAAATCAAATTTTACATTCTAATTCCCCAATTTGAATTCTTTCATGGCCTTCATCACTTACATCTGTGACCTTTATTATGACCATCTCGAGGCGAGTTCCCCAACTTATTGTAGTTACAGATGGGATTCCCCAAATCTTCAAGCTCCTGGTTAGGCAGAGTGAGTTTGGCAACTCTTCTTTATTTATCCGTTCCCTCAGATGGTTGTGAAGAAATGAATTGTTAAAAATGACCCCTTCCCATGTGGATATATTCCTTGCAGACCAAATTAGCTCCTTTCAAAGGAACTAATTTAACTACGCCTTCTTATTGAAACAGTGAGCTACTAGTTACAAGGCGCAAGAAGAAATCACAATGTCACACATATACACATAGACTAGAAGTAACAGGTAAATCCAAAAAGAAGACAACATTTAAAGATGTACGGATTAGTCTCTGCGTTTCATGAACAGCTGATGATGGGACTTTGCAACCATTACGCTGGTAGCACTGTTGCTGTTAGGTTAGCAGTTGATTTAAGATGCCTGGTTTTGCAGGCAGGCAACTTTGCAGGCTGAAAAACATTCGTGTTGTTTCCTTTCAATTGTGATTTCATTTACTTGCTGGCTTCTAGCAAAGAGAGATAGATTTCCTCTCTTTTTATGTGCAGCACCAGGATGACTAATATCTTCTCAGCTGTGACGCTACAACACACACTTTGCCTGTTAGTATACACAGGGCAGAGCTGAACTTCTGTTCTTCTGTTTTATTGAAAGGGAAATGCACAAATACGTGTCTTACCCAAAATGCTCGCATTGCTTTCATCATGTTCACAGTCTGAGATAATTCACAGGAGATTACTGTTCAACTTTTGGTGCTTTTCCACTTGGATTTCCTTCTTTTTGAAAATTCCTTGTGACAGTCCAGAGTTTCTGTGAAGCTAAGGATAATCCATAGCAGCCTTCCAGATAGTTACTGAACTATCTTGCTCAGAATTTATATACTCAGTCATCTTTTGGTTGCATGTCCCTTTGTAAAAAAAAGCACACATCTTATTAAAGCTCAACGCATCAGTAAATGATCTGGAGTATTTTTTATTGATTCATGGAATGTAGGCTTTGCTGACTGGGCCAGCACATTTTTTATCAATAAGCAAACTTCTTAAATTTATTGGTCGGCTCTGTACCAACATACTACAATGGTCAGAGAGAGTGAAGATAAAATCGGACCTATGCAAATTAATAAGGCAGTAAAACATGGTAACCTATTATCACCATAGATAAAAGGTACTGCAGATGCTGGAGAATCCGAGATAACAAGCATGGGGCTGGATGAACACAGCAGGTCAAGCAGCATCATAGGAGCAGGAAAACTTGACGTTTCGGGCCTAAACCCTTCATCAGAAA
>JAHRHZ010000087.1:18876387-18921347 GCA_024137785.1 Ginglymostoma cirratum
TTTCTGATGAAGGGTTTAGGCCCGAAACGTCAAGTTTTCCTGCTCCTATGATGCTGCTTGACCTGCTGTGTTCATCCAGCCCCATGCTTGTTATCTCCTATTATCACCATTGCTGTTTAGCAATGGATACACTATTGAGTACATTGGGGATAGAGGATCTGGGATCATGATGGACAATTAAAGCTGACCAATCATATACTTTGGCATTCACAGATAATATTGAATTAATTAAAGATTCATAGAACAGTATGAAAATGTATTGGAAATCCTTTCAAATTTTTGGAGAAAGACTGGGCAAGAGATTAATTATAGAAAGACAGCTGAATTTATGTGGGAAATAAAAACAAATGCTCCAACATAACAAGGAAAAGTGGAATTTTGTTGGATTTTAATTGGAATATATAAGCCCAGGAGCTTTTGAAAAATATCTAGGGATAACCATTGATTGATACATGGGCTAGTGTACAAGAGAACAAAGGGTGTGTGAAGCTACAAAATTGAGTAGAGAGTTTGAGTCTGGCTAAACTTTAACTATCACAGAGAGTGAAAATTTTGAAGTCTTTCATCATTCCAAGGTTTAACAGTCATTTAGTCGTCAATCGGGTGTCACAGAACGCATTAGTTAGAGACAACAAGGTGTAGAGCTGAATGAACACAGCAGACCAAGAAGCATCAGAGGAGCAGGAAAGTAGAAGTTTCGGGTCTAGGCCCTTCTTCCGAAACATCAGCTTTCCTGCTCCTCTGATGCTGCTTGGCCTGCTGTGTTCATCCAGCTCTACACCTTGTTGTCTCAGATTCTCCAGTATTGGCAGTTCCCACTCACTGTCTCCTACCCATAAGCCAATTTTCTGTCCAGGCCGATAGATTACCTCCAACACCATGGGCTCTTATCTTATTACTTAACCTTTCATGAAGTACCTTGTCAAATACTTTTTGGAAGTCCAAATACTTTTTGGAAGTCCAAATACAACACATCTATTGACATGATTGGTGTTGAAAATTACTGAATTAGTTTTAGTGAGGCCCCATTAATGAAATTGATCAAGCCTCTTTCAACTGTGTGGGATGAATGTAGAAAAACTTCTAATCACCATCCCACCCCTTTTTAACTAAGCCTGAAGTAAAAATATCCTCATAATTTCTTCGACCATAGGACAAAGGAACAGAATTAGGCCATTCAGCCCATTCAGCCTGCCCTGCTATTCAATAATCGATGTTATGTTTCTCGTTTGCTTGCCTTTTCTCCATAATCCTTGATCCCCTTACTAATCAAGAACCTATCTATCTCTGCCTTAAATTCATTTAATGACTTAGCTTGCACAGCCCTCTGTGGCAATGAGTTCTGCAGATTTACCACTTTCTGGCTGAAGAAATTCCTCTTAATTTCAGTTCTATAGTGTCCTTGTCTCACTTTGAGGCTGTGTCCTTGGGTCCTAGTCTCTCCTACAAGTGGAAACATCTTCTTTATGTCCACTCTTTCAGGCATAGTAACATGGGACTTAGGGGCAGCTGTAGACCATTTGGAACTTTGGGCCTGCTCTGCCATTGAACAAGATCACAGCTGATCTGGTTGTGGTCTCTATTCCGCTTTCCTCTGGAATCCATAACTCTTGACTATCTGATTTATTAACCTTTTCGAAATCAATTGATGTTAAAGAAATAATAGGTATGCAAAAGGGAAAGGAGTCAGGGCCAGAATCTGTTTGGCTAAAGTTAAGGAACAAAAACAGTGAAATTACATTGCTTGATGTTATCTATAGGTCAGAAACTAATGGGAAAAAAACATAGTTGAACAAATTTGGAAGGAAATTACAGAGATGTTCAAGGACTATAGTGAATATAATGAGAGTTCTGATTATCTGAATATAGACTGGGACAGTATTAATGTGAAGAGCAGACAGAGGAAGGCTTTTTTAGGTCTGTTTCAGGGGAATTTTCTGCAGCAGGATGTTTCCAATTCAATGAGAAAGGAGACATTGCTGAATCTGGCTCTTCGGAATGAGGAAGACTAGGTATATCAAGTGTCAGTGGGAGAATATTTAGGAGACAGCAATATTGTATCATGAAGTTTCGGTGAGGTGATGGAAAAGAACAGGTAGCAATTCAGAGTACAAATTATTAACTGCGTGGAAATTAACCCTAACTTCCACGGAGAAAGAATGGATTTGGCCTAAATACATTAGAATCAATGATTGTCAGATAAAACTACAACTGAACAATGAGCTGTCTTTAAAGAGGAGATATTTCAAATTGGCGGCTTACAAAAAAGAGTCCTAGTACAGTCAAGATGTAATCCATGAAGGGGAAAAGTAGGGTAAACAAATGCAAAAATCCAGAGCTCCCTCAGTGATAGAAAGTATAGACATTATAAGGTGAAGCAGAAAACAGTGTCTATGACAGATGTTTAGTGAATGATACAGACACAAAAAGAAATTAATTTCACGGTGATATAAAGATGCCAGGAGAGTGTTGCATCTGAAAATTTTCTTCAGAAGGCTAGAACAGTCACAATTGGTAGAATAACCTCCTGCACTGTGATTTAATGATTCTGCTTACATTTATATAGCGCTTTTCATGACCACTGGAATGGATACATAAAAGAAAATCACTAGTGTAGAGGGATCAGTGAGCAGCAGAAAACCAGAAATTAATCTGAAATTTAATCAAGTACATTCCTCCCCAGTACCTGTGGCATACCCCATTTAAGAACTTCCTTCAAATGTGCAATTCTGTCACACCTTTCCTGATCCACCACCCAGCACTTTCATTATTGCCATCAACTTCCTATAATATTTCCATCAGCCATCCATTGCTGAACATTGAAGGGAGTTGATGCTTCAATCTATGTTCAAGCATAATTGTGCATCTTAAATTGCTTTCTGCCACAAACTGTCTGCGATCTAGTTTCAATCTTTTTGGTTCAATGCCTTTTTTTTTACCTCTCTCAGTGCTCTAAACCCCTTCTTGTGCTTAGTCCCCCCATCTCACCTTCTAGAACATAACTTTCTCCCTAGCTCAGTGGTCCCATATTATCCTCAGTGCATTCTAGGAGAACTCCTTGATCCGTCTTATCTTCTCTCTGTACTCACATAACCTTACTTCATTAGCTTTTACCCTGACCAACCCTCCCTTTAATTTCTCATTTACATGTTTCATCTCAATTGCTACTTTTTGTTAGTCACAAACCCCTTCCATCACATGCCTCTCAATCATCTTGAACGTATCATCCTTAAGACATTGTAAGAGATTGGTTTGATTTTGACTTTGCGTAATAGTGTGAAGTCATAGACAGCAAATTGTCAGTACCCTTCACACCTACTTTAATTGATTTGCTTCTTACCTCCTTTGCCCGTTTGTAGGTGCAACAAGTAACTAAGTAAAATATGAACTCACTCCTGAAGCCAACATCTGGATCTGTTCTGCTTGCTGAACAGGAGTTGGATAAATAATGTTGTTGTAAAAGTAAGGGTCACTAAACGTTAATGTGTGAGAAAGCTGCTAAGTAACTGACATAGAGCTTGACCTGTGATAATAGGTACTGCAGATGCTGGAGAATCTGAGATAACAAGGTGTGGAGCTGGATGAACACAGCAGGCCAAGCAGCATCTGCGTAGCATGCTGTGTTCATCCAGCTCCACACCTTGTTATCTAGAGCTTGACCTGTGTTGTTCCAACCTAGTAGGTTAATAAGAATTTTTTTGTTGAATGGATGTTGCTTTCTCACACGTTATTTATGATTTGGAGAATGCAGATGCTCACAGAATTTTGCACAGTTGTTTTCTCTGATATTTGCTGCAAATATGTCTTTACGCTCAATATTGCTCACATCGGGGACTAGCTGGCATTGTTGAGTTGAATCAATAGTTTCCTTCTCCTGGTACTACTCCTACTAATTAGTGTGCCTGACCATGTAAAGTCCACTGTTGTCCCATAGCAAATATGAAAGGAATTGACAGAAACAGAGGATCAAACAATGAAATTAATGCACATCCAGTAAAATGTAGAATATTACGTGAGATTAGTAAACACACAACGCATGTTTCCCAGTTCTCTAAATTTGGTGAATTACCTTTTTGATACATTATTTGTGTCAAAAATCAGAGCAAAACTGTAATGTGCAAATGCTAACATAGGCAGCATCAAACTGGCAGTAAAACCTTAAACTCCAAGTGACCCAAGGTTACTTGACATCACAGAAATTACATCTGAAGGGGAACCAAATTGCAAATAAAGCATTAGTCTATTGTGGCTTCGAAGCAGTGCAGGTCAGGATTCAGATTGTTACATCCCTTAGCTGGGTTATGAAGCTTTGGTACAGATATATTAAAGGCACCTTTGATCATGCAAAGTGAAATGTAGGTAATAAAGCACTTTATCCCAACTGTACAGTTTTATCATGTGGTGCTAATTGATTAAAGTATTCTAAGGAAAGCCAATAAACACATTGGAAATAAAAACATCAAGGAAAATTATATTTAAACAGTATTGAAGTGAAAGTAAAACAAAATCACGATGGATGGAAGTTTAAAGATTTTTAAAATTCAATCCTCAGCCATTTTTTCAGGAACAGTCAAAATAAAACTGGAAAACTGCAGTAATCGGATGAGGAAAGAATAAGATTTGGTTTTGAGTGTTGGGAGTGCCACTGGAATTTAACGTATTCCCCTGAGGGACAGCATATAAATGTAGCATTGGATGGTGCCAAAGGTAGATCCATAATAGGCAGTCGAGAGCAAATGGCGAGATGTTGTGGTTATCATCTGTGGCAACCTCAAAGGAGCATGTGGCTCATCACCCAGCTAGTCTTCCTTTGTCTCGTGACCTCCACTTTTTAACAGTCAAGAGAAATGAACTTGTGACAATACATATTCTCATCCAACAAGAATAACTTTTTGAATTGATAGTGCACTTTATTATTGAAAAAAAATTACACTTTTGTTTACTTCAAGGTGATTTTTTTACTTGATTTGGTGGTTTCTTCATAAAGAAGTGAGAGCACAGAGGAAGGCCATTTCGCACACCTGTTTTGCTCAATGTTTTAGCTTCCCTTCAGCAACTGAAGTGTCTCTTTTCCCTGTTCCACCCTACTTACATATTCTTTCTATTTCCAGTTTAGAAGAAGAATACACAATGAAGATATTAGCCTTTCATTTCTTATTACTAACATTGGCATTGTGTACTTGCAGCATTTTCTACTTTATACCTAATGCAGCTGTAAGCTTATTGACTCAGAGATCAATCTTAGAAGTGAAAATTTTGAACTTTGCTAGCCCCAAATATTTACTTGATACAGATTTCACTAACTTGAATCTGCTGCTTACTCAACCATAAGTTAGATCCTAGATAACTTCCAGGAAATCTGGCAGAGAATTAAAGGATCCTTTTCCTGGGCATTTAGCATAAATATTGGCCTGCACACCCAGACGAAATTGCCTTTTCTATTTCAGAATAAAAGTGAGGCAGCTTTTAAGGAGGACATGTCTTACTAGGTGTCATTTTATTCCAAGCTGCCAAACAAGGAGTATTGTCTCTTCAGCCCTTCAGAATATTTTAGTGGGGAACTTTGCACAGGAATTTTTTTTTTCACCACAGAACCTGTAGGAAAATAGTACCAGTTTCTGCATGAAAATCTCCAGCCATAATCAGCTACTCAGACAGTATGGGACCATAGGGCTTAGTTAAATCGAGCTCAGTCCCTCTATTTATGAAGTTACGTTTTACTAAAACTCCTCTTCATGGAATCGGAAAATGCTGGAACTCAGCAGGTGTGCCAGCATCTTTGGGGAGAGAAACAGAATTAACATTTCAGATCTTTCATTAAAGCTGGGAACAGTTAGAAATTTAGTAGGATTTTAAAAACCGGTGATACGGATTGGAGATTTTTTTACGCTTGACGTAATGTTCAAATTTCTTTGTACTTTGTGTAGGGTTAGCCAAATTTGCTCAGGTTGCACAAATAAAACTAACACAAATCAGTGAAAACTTTAGACAAAAGGGTTTGATGATAGCAAATAACATCAGAGAATCTCAACTGAACACTGCTTTGGAGTATTTGATACCACAATAAATGTGGTGCATAATACCAAGGCAAGTGCTGTGGGCTTATTCGAAAGGAACTCAAGCTTGAGAAATGGAGAGAAGATAGGCTGAAGAGTAGTGCTGAGTGGAAGAGTTGAGGCACTTACAGAGTTGGAGAACAGGAGGTGAATAGGGCATGAGATGAAGAGGGGAGAGCAATGCAGGGAAATAGAAACCAGAATTGTACAATTAAGGGTAAAAAAATTTGAGGAAAGGACAATTTGTAAAAACAAAAGACAAAATAAAGACAAATAAAGGCAAAGTTCAATTGAAACATCCACAGTCCAAGTACAGTTTGCAAACCCTGCATTTTTTTTCCGAGTACCTTAAGACATCATTGTGTAATCGTTGGAAAATAGAATTTGGTTAGGAATTAAAGGCTGGTGTCTTTAAAATGTAGATTTAATGACAGTGCTTTATAATTACTGGCAGCAAGTTTAAAATCGGCTCCTCCTGTCTTTGACAATATATTGTTCATTTTATATGGATACTTTCATGCCAGAATCAGAGACAGACTATAGCTTACCACCAAGAAATCAAACTAGTTTAGATGTGCCAGATTTCTGAAAGAAATAAACTCCATTATGTACGCACAGACCAAATCAACACAATGTGGAGACTCTATACATAGTCCTCAAATGCCTCAAAAGAGCTCCTGATATCCTGAAAGATCCCCTGAACTCAGTTAAGTGGTTTTATTAGATCCATGAGCCCATTCTCAGTCAAAGTCCATTTTACTGCAGGAACATCTGTATTCCAATCACTACCTCAGCCAGAGGATGTGAGGGCCAATTATTAGCACTGCCATCAGTGTTCTCTTTGAATTGGCAATGTCTGGGATGATACTTACACTAAATACTCAGGTAAAGAATCTCACTTTTCACAATAAAGAATTGTGAGGCAACAGTGCTAACCGCTGAGCCAGTGGTTATATTCTTATACAAGAAACTGAGTGAGTTAACTAATTCGGCACCTTCATATTTAGCTTCTGATATAGGAAAGAGATTGTGAAACTTGAAAGAGTTCAGAAAAGATTTACAAGGATGTTGCCAGAGTTGGAGAGTTTGAACTAAATGGAGAGGCTGGATAAGTTGGGGTTATTTTCTTTGGAGCGTCGGAG
Organism: Ginglymostoma cirratum; assembly: GCA_024137785.1. Lineage (NCBI taxonomy): Eukaryota > Metazoa > Chordata > Chondrichthyes > Orectolobiformes > Ginglymostomatidae > Ginglymostoma > Ginglymostoma cirratum. Next base: position 18,883,586 of record JAHRHZ010000087.1, read on the forward strand.
GCTGAGGGATGACCTCATAGAGGTTTCTAAAATCATGAGGGCCCAGATAGGTTGAATAGCCAAGGTCTTTTCCCCAGGGTAGAAGAGTCCAAAGCAAGGGGCATAGGTTAAAGGTAGATCGGAAAGGTTTAAAAGGAACCTAAAGGGCAACTTTTACACACAGAGGGTGATACATGTCTGGAATGAGCTGTCAGAGGAAGTGGTGGAGGCTGGCACAATTACAACATTTGAAAGGCATATGGATGGGTACATGAATAGCAAGGGTTCAGCAGGATATGGGCCAGATGCTGGCAAATGGGACAAGATTAATTTAGGATATTTGGACAGCATGGATGGGTTAGTCTAAAGGGTCTGTTTCCATGTGGTACAGCTCTTCAGCGCTATGGCTTGCTAGACATCCCAAAACACACACAGAAAGACAACATGCAAAGAAAAACAAAAAAGGAAATGCATTTAAAAAAAAGACACTTATTGGCCATTAAATCTTTGTTCTTGAAGATAAACAGGATAAAGTTAGAATATATCAACTGCGTTTGTTCTGGCGTTCTGACCTATGTAGATCACATACAGTTGTCTCTGGAAATTTTGCAACTTGCAGGTTGCTTAAGAAATATAGAATCGTGATGTCTTACAGTTGCTTTTCAAGAGGACACTCACGTTTCACACTAGATTCACAACAAGAGGGATTTTGTTCAGAAATAGGAGAACTGAGCTGGGGAGTCCTCCCCTTCAGCAGGGTTACTGACTACTACAAACCATGTCCAAAGCATAAACTGCAAACTGATAGTTGTAAATCCAAGCAGGACATCTTCAGTAAATAAGCAGTTGGCACAAAACATATGACTTTCAAGAAATACTGTGTTATTAAAAAAAGTTTCAATTCAATACCATTGACCTCATTAAAGAAAAATCCAGATATCCACAATTCTTCAAACTCACCTACAAAAAAAAAGCCTTCATAACGCTTCCACCCTTGAATAAAATGAAACATTTTCAAATGCATTTCATTACAAACTTTAGACAAAAATAATCTAAAAACCAGTTAAGACACGCTTGCACACTCATTCTCCTTTGCTGTTTTTACTTGTAAGCTATAGTGACTCTAATACTTTCTTGATATTTATAAAACTCAAACAAAATCATATTCTTAACAATGCCGGCTTTTGTATCTTAGATGGCTGTTCTTTTAAAATTTGTTTTGTACCGAAGATGGCACTGGAGAATGGTGATTTTATACACTTTTCACGGTGCTCTTGTAATTCTGTACTTGAGTACACATCACAATAAAACCTTATTCTAATTCTCATTATAATTGTATAATTTTCTTTCCTTTGATGGACACAATCTTTAAGTAGTAAAGCTGTAAGTGAAAGCTCCACAGAAACAGCTTGGCATTTTGGTTTCAGAACTTTTAAACAAGTCTAAAAGGTTATGATCTGTAGATGCCAATGTTTCCATGTAGCTGTGGCATACATATATTTCAAAATATTTAAGAGCAACTACCAATCCCAAAGTTTTGTGAAGTCTGCCATTTGATGTTGATTACGAGTTTTGCAAAAGATCCTACTGGCTTCTCTAAATCCAAATCATCTTTTTGTCATATAGCAATACCTAAACCTAATGCCTCAGCATTAATTGCTACCGTGCAGGGTTTCATAAGATATGGGGAAGCCAAACTGGTTCATTGATCAAACTGACTTTCCACATCTCATAAACTGCTCGACACTCCTCTGATAACATTACATTGGCTCGCTTTGAAGTAAACCTGTCAGCAGAGCAGCTATATTGCTGAGGTTCTGTACAAATACATGATAAAAACCATACATCTCCAAAAGTCACATAATTTCTCATTTATTTTAGGGTCAGGCAGTAAAACTAAAAAGTTTGTTCTTCTGCTATTCTTGGCATTACTTGTGCTTGCCCTATTATGTGCTTTAGTTGGTGTGCTTAATAAACTCACTTTTTTCAAGGTTTGTTACCAAATCATCTGGTTGTGACAGCTGAAAGAAAACTTCAAATTGTTTCAAGTGATCTTCCAAGTGTCACTCTATACCAACACATCATTGAAATGAACCACACAGTTGGGAACATGGGTTACCACTTTTTTTATTAGTCTTTGGAAAGTAGTTGGGGCATTTTTGAGACTGAATAGCATTAGTTACACCAAAAATGACTGTTTGGTGTGAGAAAGGCCAATATCACCTCAGCTCGGGCGTTGGAGGAATTTGCCAGTATCGCGACAAACAACTGCACCTCCCAGTCGCGAACCATTTCAACTCCCCCTCCCATTCCTCAGACGACATGTCCATCCTGGGCCTCCTGCAATGCCACAGTGATGCCACCCAAAGGCTACAGGAACAGCAAATCATATTCAGCCTGGGAACTCTGCAGCCCAATGGTATCAATGTGGATTTCACAAGCTTCAAAATCTCCCCTCCCCCAACCGCATCCCCAAACCAGCCCAGCTCATCTCCGCCTCCCTAACCTGTTTTTCCTCTCACCTATCCCCTCCTCCCACCTCAAGCCCCACACCCATCTCCTATCTACTAACATCATCCCGTCCCCTTGACCTGTCTGTCCTCCCTGGACTGACCTATCTCCTCCCTACCTCCCCACCTACACTCACCTTTACTGGCTCCATCCCCGCCTCTTTGACCTGTCTGCCTCCTCTCCACCTATCCTCTCCTCTATCCATCCTCTATCCGCCTCCCCCTCTCTCCCTATTTATTTCAGAACCCTCTTCCCCTCCCCCATTTCTGATGAAGGGTCTAGGCCCGAAACATCAAGCTTTCCTGCTCCTATGATGCTGCTTGGCCTGCTGTGTTCATCCAGCCCCACACCTTGTTATCTCGGATTCTCCAGCATCTGCAGTACCTTTTATCTCTCCATTTAATAAGCCTATTTTGTAAGAAATTGGCATTACCAACTCCATTAACACCGTCTTCCAACTGATGAATTAGATAAGAATTAAAATCAAAAGAACTGCGGATGCTGTAAATCAGGAACAAAAACAAAGTTGCTGGAAAAGCTCAGCAGGTCTGGCAGCCTCTGTGGAGGAGAAAACAGAGCTAACGTTTTGAGTCCGGTGACCCTTCCTCAGAACTGACCCAAAACGTTAGCTCTGTTTTCTCCTCCACAGAGGCTGCCAGACCTGCTGAGCTTTTCCAGCAAATTTGTTTTTGTTGCCTTTGACTTACATTGATCTTTTTGTAGTCTATGCAGAATCTGGTTGAACCATTACGTTTGGCCGATAACACAATAGGGGAATTCCAGCTGCTTTGAATTTCTTCAGTTAGGTGGTTTTCTACTGTGTATTGGATTTCTACTTTCACTTAGGTCTATTTCTCCAGGCCTAAGGATGTTGTTTTATAGGAAATGGTTCTCCTACATCACGTCATGTATGGCTAAAGTTGTTTGCTCTGATTCATCCCTACAGGTTTCTTTAAATACTGCGAGTAGCTTGTTATGTCTCTTTGTTCTTCTGCATCAAAATATGAAAGTGCGGTCGATAACTTCCCCAATGGTTTGGTTCAATTTGGGAACGGTCTCCGCATCCTCTAACTCACTTTCATGACGGTTTGGTCCTCTACTGGTCTTATTACCTGCTAAAATTGCAATAGCTTATCCTCCTCCTGGTTGTGGGATTGTTTCTACATATTGATACGACACAACCTTTTTTGTTACCAATATGGGTTGTTGTTAAGAAGGGGTGTTGGTCAAGTAATTTATTTGATTAATCCTTTGTTTACCCTATATGGACTTCTGAACTGTGACTTCATAGTTCACCTTGTAAAGACAGTAGTGCTAACAACTCATCCCCTAAGCAGAAATGTTTAGGATTTCGTCTGCTTATTAGGTTTGTTTGTGAAGATCTAAGGTGATAGTGGCTTACTTTGTAGGCTCCTGTGAGCCACACTCAGAACATGGATGTTCATTTCTACGTTCTACAGACTTTCCTGTGATTTATTTCAGAGGACTTTTTAACTCGCGTCCATAACTTAAATGGTTTGAAAACAATAAACTCAACCTTGGCTGGGAAGCTAACATAATTCTATGCCAGTCATGAGGATATTCATGGTAATTTGGCATGATCATTGTTTTGACTGGTTCATGGTACCTTTTGAAAGTTCCTTGTGCGTGTGGAATGCTGAAACTTTAATGTGTTATATGCAGACAATTCATAACTTCCTGAAAAATATTAGACATAAAATTGGAACATTGATCCAACAACTTACATAAGGTTAGTTTGAGTTTAGGTTACTTGGAGGAGGGTGGCAGATGAGTAGTGGGTTGTGTGCCAGTTATGTAGGCTCCTGGGTGGGTAGGGGTTGCCAGTCAAGCAGGGTGCCAAGTGGATGGTGTGTCAAGTGGGTAAGGGGTGGGATGCCAGGGAGCTAGAGTGCCGTGTTATTAAGGTGCCAGGTGGGAAGATGGTAAGGTGGCATTTGGGTAGGGTGTTGTACTCTCAGTCATATTGACCTTGTATACTCTAATAAGTCCCATGGATTTACTTCTCCTTTTTGGAGGTGTCCCTTTTTGTGACAATGGAAACACTTAAGCCTTTGGACATCATTTCCATCCTCCACAGCTTTTCTTCTGGCCTGAGGAAGAAATCCTGGGACATTCCCAGCGGTCTCTTCTTGTCCTCGTCAAGTGTCCTCCTTTTACTCTCTCACTTTCTATCCTCCTCAGGTATGGGAGGGTGACAGACAATGGGTTTGAATTTGTGGTCAAGCTTTTAATTGTTGACCATCTCAACTGCCTGTCTTGCTTTTGCACCCTTCTGAGTCTCTATGTGAGTTCTGAGACAGTGATTTTTTAATTATTCCAGAGGGATATCTTCCCTAGAACTTTCAATACGTTCTCTAGCTTTAATGCCTGCATCCAATTGTTAAAATTTTGTAGCCCAATACCGCCAGGGGTTCAGCTAATGCAACACAGAGAAGACGTTAATACTGGATACTTTGTTTTTTCTCTTTACATCAAAAAGGCTTTTTTGATTGTCTGAAGGAGTTGGAGAGGAATTTTTTTAAAAACATGTATCTTTCTGTTGTTGGCTCTGGTTAACGCCTCCTCTGTGAGATGACAAGCTTGCAGGTTTGGCTGAAGGGTCAGGAGATAGAAATCTTTGGTGTAGATGCTCCAGGCATTCATGACTGTGAGCAGGCTTGATGGACAAGCTTGGATTATGCTGCCCATCATTTTTGAATGTGGATAAATTCAGACGAATTAAGGGTATTTAGGAGGAATCATTTGTCTGTCGGCTGGGCACAGTGACATCACAAATAGAATCATAAAGATTTCCCATTCCCTATTAAAATTGTAAAAATAAATTTCTCAGCCATACAAAATGTGTCAATAGTTTCATAAGTCAGATTCAAATGTTGTTACAACTAATTGTGACCAGAAGAATTCAAACTTATTATAGTTAACATTAATTTCTACTTAACTTAATTTCTATTGCAAATTAATTATAATTCATTAAAGTGATTTTACACTTAAACAACAGGAATACATACTCAACATTATTTTGATGATATAAATCTTTTAAAAATGTGGAAACATTTAAGTCACCACTGATACTACTTCTCTCTCCTTCCAACGCAAAAAAAAACAGCTGTCATAATAATGAAATTAAATGTGCCAAATTAGCAAGCAAAACATAAACAGTGTAATATTCGACTACAGTGCAGAACTCAATTTATACAAGAAAATAACATCCTAATTAAAAAGATATTGGGTTACCTAAAACCAAAAAAAAAAGTCCTTGATTAAAAAAACCTGTTTGGCCCATCAGGCTTGTCCTTCCTTTAGTTTACTGCCTACCATTGGCCAATTTTTCTGTCAAATTTCTCTCCTGCTCTTCATGAATTTATTGATCACTCAATGGATACAGTTGTACAAATTAAAACAGAAAGTGCTGCAAACAAAAGTCAGGCAGCATCTGTTGAGAGAGAAAAATACAAAGTTCATGGAGTGTATTTTACTGAAAATTAGCTAACCGTCAGTCTTGGCGAATTTCATGGAGACTTTATCCCTGTAAGCCCAAGCAAGATTTTTGCTGCTATTGTCTGAAACTTGCCTCATTAACTCTGCATTGCATCTCTATGGTGCCCTGCTCAACACATCCTCCTTCTTGTTACACGCAAAGGTACTTGCCACTGCAGGGATCTTGGAGGATTCATGATGATGACACCATGCTTAAAATGCAGCAGTACACCAGATCAAGTACTGTCAGTTTGGAGATGCCTACACTATTCTTTTCATGACAAGATATCATGGACACCGGAAACTTGGCACTCCGCTTCTCTGACAGGGACCTGGAAGTTCTGGCGAATGAGGTAGTTTAGTGGAGAGCTGTCCTCTTCCCTCAGGACCATCAAAGGAAAGCACGCCGCCATTGCCTGCCAGCCTGTTCCGATGTTACCACCCAGGTCAGCACTGTTTCCACCGTTGAGGAACATGCAGCAATGATGCAAGAAGATCAATGACCTTTTGTATTCTATAATTGTAACTGCCTCTTGTCTCTTCTACCTCACACTCACTCTACCTCAGTTACTGCACATACCTCCCACCAAGACTCGTGCAAGATCATTCTCACTCTTGCAATGAGGCAACTGCCCTCCCAAATACTCCCCCCAATAAGTAACCCTGCATGGCCTTTGTACTGCCTACTCACCTGCATTCCTTCCCCACTTTCATCTCACTCAATCAAGCCCTTTGCCTTATTCCAGGAGAAAACAGCCCACAAAAGTTCTAAAAGTTTGTATACACGTATGAACAGATTCAAGAACTGCTTCTTCCCGCTGTTATCAGACTTTTGAATGGACCTCTTTAATGTTAATGTTAATCTTTTGCTGCACCTTCTTGGCAGCTGCAACAATGTATCCGGCACTCTGTTCTGTTACCCAAATACACTCGTATAGTGCAAACCTGCCTGTAAAGCACAGAAGACAGCACTTTTCACCATGACTCAGTACACGTGATAATAATAAATCAAATCAAATTGAATCGAATAAAAAGGAAGAAGACGGTGGTGGGATGCTCTACATTTGTCCTCTCACTCCCTGCAGGGTGAGGATCCACTGGTGAAGGGCGGCTGTTCTTATGGAATTACATACAAGCCCTGTTAGGACACCCAAGAGGTGGTTGAGACTTCTACCTCCATCCTGTCTGTTCTCACCTCAGCCACGTGGGAGGGTGCTCCTGCGTTTGGGCAGCATGCACTCAACACATCTGTCCCCTATAGACACAAATTCTTCTGGGATTGCCTGACCAAACCTTCAAGGAAAATTGAAAGCGCTGTATGGTACCATATAGGAACCAGTTGAGGTGAATAGATGCACGAAGGGGAAGGCTAGATATGCATTGGATGGGAGAAAAAGGTTAGATTATGCTGAATCAGTTACATGAGGTGAGATGGGAAGAGTCTTGAATGAAGTATAAATGACTGCATTGACTATTTAGAGCAAATGGCCTTTTCTCAACATTGTATGCAACATACAATTTCTATGTACTTTTTTCTAATTGAACCATTGGGAAACCATTGGAAGATACAGGAAAGCAATTCAACAACAATCTTCCAACCCTCCCTAGCACCTACAGGATGGTCAATTTGCCAGCAGCAGTTGCACATTTTCCCCTTCTGTTTGCTGGTTTATTGTGTCAATTCCTGTACATTTTGGATACAATAATATGTTAGACTCATGAAGAAATATATTTGTGAATTTGGCATCAGGATAAAGGCTGCACAGATTTAGCATTGGGAGCAGGTCCTGCAGGATACAATTTACCATTATAAACAAAAGCATCTGCTGAACAGAAGTTGTTCTGTCATGGTGATATTTTAATTGCAACATATTGGATAAATTTACTAGATTTTCATCATTGTGCAGTTTATAGGTACTGTACCAATGATGTGCTAATTATAATGTTCTCTTTATTACTCACTTAGACTTAGATTATATCTGGTTCCCATAGATTAGCTTTTCCTGGAACAGCTTGCCAGCTTGTCCCCAGAGGTCATACTCTGCATCAAGCATAGCTGATCAGGTGACTCTCTTACTTCTACTGCCTACCATTGGCATATCAACTTGTTTTGGTCATGTCTACTTCAGTGAATGTTAAGTCTCAGCGTAGGACTTGGACCTAGATCTCCTGGTTCAGAGACAGTACTGTTACCAATGCATCGCAATACCCCCAATAACATTCCAAATTTTAGAAAGTGTTGATGAAAATTCCATTATTGCAAATTACAGAGTCATTTACATTTTCCAAACAGACTTTCCTGTTACAACTAGAATCAATGGGTACATTTGCTGATCTTGTCAATTTCCTGCCGTCCGACTCAAGCATCTCACCTACTATGCCAATAGATCTGCTCACATCATTATCCGCATCTCACTCTAAAACACCTGCACACATATTAACCAGGCTCTTGCTTTGCATGAGCTGACCATGGATAATTGCAACAATGTCATGGCATTCACAAAAATCTGACTGACAGAAGATGATGATGCCTCCCCGCTTAATGAAGCTTCCCCTTTGACTGCATCACCTGTGTAAATGTCTCGATGGGAGTGGGGTTCTTATCACCAAATCATAGCTTGGTCTGTCCCTTTATTCCTCTGGTAACTCCTCCTTTGGACATCTCATATTGTGCCATCACTTCATCTCGCATTTAAAATGATCATTCTCTACATTCGAAATGTCAAGTTGGCCAGTGGATTGCTTTCATTGCTTTTCTCCCTTGATCTCTGTACTGAACAAGTTCATATCTTCGGTTGTTTAAAACTCTATCTATTTTCAGCCTGTTTTCTCTCCTCTCAGTTCACTGCTTATTCGCCTTTAATCTCTGTCTCCATTTTAAACATAAGAACCCATATTCATGCTCACACACATGACCATATTTTTGTACTCCCATCATCAATTGGGCTTTCAGAGTGGCACACTTGTATGTACTGGAAGTTACATATATTAATACACAAGCCTTGTTCTCTCAGTCACGAAGAACACGTAACACACAATGCCTGTTTTAACTCAGCAAATTAAGTAACAGGAATTTTCTAGTTCATTTCTCTGGCAATGCCTTGACCAATTAGAGTCAACGTGACTGTTTGAAAATTTAAGCAAAGCTTGGTAGTTAACTGTCAGTCATCATTAACACTGAATTCTTTATAGCAACATCTCCAGCAATCAGCTCCACTTGCCAACCAATCAGCACACTCTTGACACACAACATGAATGTGTTTTCCCTTTAAAGTGATCCTTTTTGTGAATTTTCCCAGAATGTACACTTAATGGTAAGACACTGGGAGTGTTGCTGAACGAAGAGTCTGGTTCATAGTTCCTTGATAGTGGAGTGACGGGTCGACAGACTAGTGAAGAAGGTATTTGGTATGTTTGCCTTTATTGGTCAGTTCATTGAGTATTGGAGTTAGGAAGTCATGCTGCAGCTATACATAGGCCACAGTTGGAATACTGCATGCAGTTCTGGTCTCCCTGCTGTAGGAAGGATGTTGGGAAACTTGAAAGGGTTCAGAAAAGATATACAAGGATATTGCCAAGGTTGGAGTGTTTGTGAGTTATAGGGAGAGGCTGAATAGACTCGGCCTATTTTCCCTGGAGCATCGGAGGCTGAGGGGTGACCTTATAGAGGTATATGAAATCATGAGGGGCATCGATAGGGTAAATCGACAAAGTCTTTTCCTTGGGATGGGGGAGTCCAAAACTAGGGGGCACTGGTTTAAGGTGAGAGGGGCAAGTATTAAAAGGGACCTAAAGGGCAACCTTTTCATGCAGTTGGTGGTATGTGTATGGAATGAGCTTTCAGAGGAAGTGGTGCAGGCTTGTACAATTACATTTAAAAGGCATCTGGATGGGTATATGAATACAAAGGGCTAAGAGGGATATGGGCCAAATGCTAGCAAATGGGACTAGATTTATTTAGAATACCTGCACAGCATGGATGAGTTGGACTGAAGGGACTATTTCCATGCAGTACATCTCTATGACTCTACGACTGTAAGTGTGAAACAAAAGATTTGACAAAATGTATCTTTTTCACCAATATGCAAGGCCTATATCATAATATATATTGATCAGATGGGCCAATGGGCCAAGGAATGGCAGATGGAGTTTTGATATACGTGCGGTGTTGCATTTTGTAAAGGCAGATCAGTGCAGGACTTACACACTTAATGGTAAGGTTCTAGGGAGCGCTGCTGAACAAAAAGACCTAAGGTTACAGGTGCATTGTTCATTGGAAGCAGAGTCGCAGGTTGTCAGGGTAGTGAAGAAGGCATTTGCCATGCTTGCGTTCTTTGGTCAGCCCATTGAGCATAGGAGTTGAGATGTCATTTTGGGGCTGTACAGGGCATTGGTGAGGCCACTTTTAGAATAACGTGTACAGTTCTGATCTCCCTGCAACAGAAAAGATGTTGTTAAGCTTGAAATCATGCAGAAAGGATTTACAAGGACGTTGCAGGGTTTGGAGAATTTGAGGTACAGGGAAAAGCTGGGCTTTTATCCCTGGAGCATCAGAGGTTGAGGGATGAGCTCATAAAGGTCTATAAAATCATGAAGGGTATGGATAGAGTTATTGGTCAGTGTCTTTTTTCTAAAGTGGGGGATTTCAAGACCGGGGATATATTTTCAAGGTGAGAGGAGAGAGATTTATTGAAGACACAATGGGCAATTTTTTTACACAGAGGGCAGTTCGTGTGTGGAATGAACTCACGTGGGCACAGTTATAATATTTAAAACACACTTAGATAAATACATGAATGGGAAAGGTTTGGAGGGACATGGGCCAGGGGCAGGCAGTTGGGACTAGTTTAGTTTAGGATTACGTTTGGCATGAACTGTTTGGACCGAAGGGTCCGTTTCTGTGCTGTATGACTTCATGACTCTATGACTCTAAATGCTGGCAAATGGGACTAGATCAGTTTACGATATCTGGTCAGCATGGACAAGTTGGATAGAAGGGTCTGCTTCCGTCCTGTATAACTGTATGACTCTATATCAGAAAATACAACAGCCCCAATATCAAACCCTGGAGAATTCCACGATAAAATTTCCTCCAAACTCAAAAATGTCCATTAACCTCTGCTCTCTGTTTCCTATCACTCAGATAGGTTTGTAGTCACAGTGCTACTATCCCTTTTATTCCATGACCTCTAACCTTGCTCACAAGTCTATGGCATGGCACTGTATTAAACTCTTTGAAAGTCCATGTACACTATATCAACAGCATTATTCTCATCAACCCTCTCTGTTAGCTCTTCAAAAAAAAACTCTAGTTTATTTAAACATTACTTTTCCTTAAGAAATCTTGGCTTGCCTTAATTAACTCACATTTGTCCATGTGACTATTAAATCCATCTTGAATGATTGTTTCCTGAAGTTTCCCCACAAGAGATGTTAAATCAACTCATCTATAATTGCTGGAATAATCCTTGCACTACAGCCTTTTTGGCTTGTCAGGTGCCATCTCCCCCAGAGCCAGTCCCAACGTTTGAAGAATCTAAAGCCCTCCTTTCTGCATTATCTTTTCAACTATTCAGTTAACTATCTTATCCTTCTATTTCTGTACTCACTTGCACATGTCACTCGGAGAAATCTGGAGATTATTACTTTTGAGATCCTGCTTGAAAATTTTCTGTATGCCTAAATTCTAAGTGCAGGACCACATTCCCTTTCCTACCTATATCATTGCTACAAATATGGACCATTGACCACACTCCCTGACTCCAGTCAACATACCATTCTGAAGTCAGGTACATGGCCAGAGAAACACTTTTCTGTTCCATTAACTAGTGGATTGCTATCACTATTGTTTTTCCAGTCTTCTTCCTCTCCTCTTGGACAGTTGACCCAACAGTGGTGCCACAGGTTTGGTTTTTTTTGTTACAATTTTCTGAGGAGCCATAGCTCTTCTCAGTATCCAGAATGGAAAGTTGCTCAAGGGAGCCTACGCTGTAAGCCCAGCTCTTTTGGAGTGCCTAGCAATCACTTATTCCTTATCTGCCCGTATGCCTTTCTCCTGCAGTGTGACCATCTCCCTAAACATGCAATCCATGCAGTCCTCTGCCTCATAGATGCACTACTGTAACTCCAGCCACTGGTCAACCTTTAAAAACTAGACCTTAAAGTTTTTGCAGCTGACAATACTTCCTATACACATGCATGTCTGAGCCACATGTCCTCACTTGTCACAGATAGGCATTCTGCATGGTTGAGGTGTCCTGCAAGACCTTAAGCTTACTTTTACACTATTTAGATCATTTGCTAGAAGGAAGAATTACTCACTCTTACTCACCATTCAGCTCCTTTACTTAAATCTATCAGTTGGATACTTAACAGTAAATGTAAGAGCCAACTCCTACATAAATAAAAACCAAAAGAACTGTGGATGCTTCGAATCAGGAACAAAAACATAAGTTGCTGGAAAAAGCTCAGCCGGTCTGGCAGCATCTGTGAACAAAAGATCAGAGTTAACATTTTGGGTCTGGTGACCCTTCCTCAGCCAATTCCTACAGGTTGAAAAGGTTTGATAAAAGGGCAAAGGAGAACCTTCTTGACTTCTCACTTAACTCCAACAAAATACCAAACTTCTAGTGGTCTGTTCAAGCTGTCCTCTGTTAAATCACACTCACACAAGTCTAAGGCTATTCTGATTTAGCACTACACATAGGCTCATTACTTAACTCAATTCCCAAAGCTCAGCAAACTGTTTCAGAGATAGTAGGAACTGCAGATGCTGGAGAATCTGAGATAACAAGATATGGGGCTGGATGAACACAGCAGGCCAAGCAGCATCACAGGAGCAGGAAAGCTGATGTTTTGGGCCCAGATCCTTCTTCAGAATTGGTGGAGGAGAAGGGAGTTCTGAAATAAACAGGGAGAGAGGCGGAGGCGGATAGATGATGTATAGTGGAGAAGATAGGTGGAGGTTAGACAGACAGGTCAAAGAGGCGGGGATGGAGCCAGTAAAGGTGAGTGTAGGTGGGGAGGTAGGGAGGGGATAGGTCAGTCCATGGAGGATGGACAGGTCAAAGAGGCGGGATGAGGCTAGTAGGTAGGAGATGGGGTGGGGCTTGAATGGGAGGAGGGGATAGGTGGGAGGAAGGACAGGTTAGGGACGCGGGGACAAGCTGGGCTGGTTTTGGGATGTTGTAGGTGGAAGGGGGATTTTGAAGCTTGTGAAGTCCACATTGATACCATTAGGCTGCAGTGTTCCCAAGCGGAATATGAGGTGCTGTTCCTGCAACCTTCAGGTGACATGGTTGTGGCACTGCAGGAGGCCCAGGATGGACATGTCTTCTGAGGGATGGGAGGGTGAGTTGAAATGGGTTGTGACTGTATCCGTAGCTACACTGGCCCTAAACCCCACTTCTTCCTCCGTTACATTGATGACTGTATCGGTGCCAGCTCGTGCTCCCACGAGGAGCTCGAACAGTTCATCTACTTCACCAAAACCTTCCATCCCAACCTTAAGTTCACCTGGACCATCTCTGATACCTCTCTGTCCTTCCTGGACCTCTCTGTTTCCATCTCTGGTAACCACCCGGAAACTGATATCCATCTCAAGCCCACCGACTCCCACAGCTACCTAGAATACACCTCCTCTCACCCACCTTCCTGCAAAAATGCCATCCCGTTTTCCCAATTCCTTCGCCTCCGCCACATCTGCTCCCAAGATGAGGCATTCCACTCCCGAACATCTCAGATGCCCACGTTTTTCAAGGACCGCAACTTCCACCCCGCAGTGGTCGAGGACACCCTCGACCGTGTCTCCCGCATTTCCCACAACTTATCCTCACACCCCGTCCCCGCAATAAAAACCAAAACAGAATCCCCCTTATCCTCACGTACCACCCCACCAACCTCCGGATCCAACGCATCATCCTCCGACACGTCCGCCATCTGCAATCTGACCCCACCACCAAAGACATCTTTCCCTCCCCACCCTTATCTGCTTTCCGGAGGGACCACTCTGTCCATGACTCCCTTGTCTGCTCCGCACTCCCCTCCAGCCCCACCACACCTGGCACTTTTCCTTGCAACTGCAGGAAGTGCTACCCCTGCGCTTCCACCTCACCCATCCCAGGCCCCAAGAAGACTTTCCACATCAAGCAGATGTTCACCTGCACATCTGCTAATGTGGTATGGGAGGGAGATAGTAGGAACTGCAGATGCTGGAAAATCTGAGCTAACAAGGTGTAGAGCTGGAGGAACACAGCAGGCCAAGCAGCATCAGAGGAGCAGGAAGGCTGATGTTTTGGGCCTAGACCCTTCTTCAGAAATGGGGTAGGGAAGGGGGTTCTGAAATAAATAGGGAGAAGGGGGAGGCGGATAGAAGATGGGTAGAGGAGAAGATAGGTGGAGAGTAGACAGACAGGTCAAAGAGGCAGGGTTGGAGCCAATAAAGGTGAGTGTAGGTGGGGAGGTAGGGAGGAGATAGGTCAGACCAGGGAGGACGGACAGGTCAAAGGTGCGCGATGAGGTTAGTAAGTAGGAGATGGGGGGTAGGGCTTGAGGTGGGAGGAGGTGATAGGTGGGAGGAAGGACAGGTTAGGGAGACAGGGACGAGCTGGGCTGGTTTTGGGATGTGGTAGGGGGAGGGGAGATTTTGACACTTGTGAAGTCCACATTGATACCATTGGGCTGCAGGGTTCCCAAGCGGAATATGAGGTGCTGTTCCTGTAACCTTCCGGTGGCATTGTTGTGGCACTGCAGGAGGCCCGGGATGTACATGTCATCTGAGGAATGGGAGGGTGAGTTGTAATGGTTTGCGACTGTATCCGTAGCCACACTGGCCCTAAACTCCGCGGAGGCTTGGGGACCGCTTTGCGGGACACCTACGCTCGGTTCACACTAAACAACTGCAGGTCCCAGTTTCAAACGATTTCAACTCACTCTCCCATTCCTCAGACGACATGTCCAGCCTGGGCCTCCTGCAGTGCCACAACGATGCTACCCGAAGATTGCAGGAACAGCAACTCATACTCTGCTTGGGAACCCTGCAGCCCAATGGTATCAATGTGGACTTCACAAGCTTCAAAATCTCCCCTCCCCCTACTGCACCCTAAAACCAGCCCAGCTCGTCCCCGCCTCCCTAACCTGTCCTTCCTCCCACCTATCCCCTCCTCCTACCTGGAGCCCCACCCCCATCTCCTACCTACTAAAGTCATCCCGCCCCCTTGACCTGTTCTTCCTCCCTGGACTGACCTATCTCCTCCCTACCTCCCCACCTACACTCACCTTTACTGGCTCCATCCCTGCCTCTTTGACCTGTCTGCCTCCTCTCCACCTATCTTCTCCTCTATCCATCTTCTATCCGCCTCCCCCTCTCTCCCTATTTATTTCAGAACCCTCTTCCCCTCCCCCATTTCTGAAGATGGGTCTATGCCCGAAACGTCAGCTTTCCTGCTCCTCTGAATCTGCTTGGCCTGCTGTGTTCCTCCAGCTCTACACCTTGTTATCTCAGCAAACTAGACTTTTTTTAAAGTTTAAAGTGAAGACCTAAACAATTTGTAAACAACATAGTGATTGAAAAATTGTAACTTTGGTTATGAAATCATTAGCTGTTTCACAAAATTGTTGTAACACATTCAACTTTTGATGGGTAACATTGTCTTGTAATAATAAACTGTAAAATGATCAAGCAACTTCGTTGTAGGGCATTGAAGTTTTATTGTGTTTGCTGGGTTTAAATATTTGTAATTGGTAAATTAAATCTGACAATTATTACATTAGGAACATAATACTGATAACACATTATTATTCATAAGGTAAGAATAAAGATTGTTGTGCAAATGTATAAAGAACACTATGTAGTTTTGCGGAGTGTAATTGAAGCCATAATGGTCTTGCCTAATGAAAAATAAAGAGCAGATATTGTTCATCCTTCGAGGTGAAAATGACTATGTTCGTTATTTAGAATGACTCGTGGGGTTCTGATGTGTACAAAAGACGACTCCTAAATCCAATCTGTCCCAAGCCGGTTCTGCTTCAAATAAGACAAGATACTGCAGAAAGTTGAGTTTTGGCTGCTTCAGGATTCCCTTTCTTCATAATTTCTATCTCTGGTATGTGCTTGCTGCAGAAGGAGGCTCCATGTTTGTGTACTCAGTTAAGCCAGGTGCAGTGAATCTGGGTGGACTCACAGCCAATGTAAAGACTGTTATTTAAATTCTGCCAGACGCTACACCACATAGGCAGTTCTTGCATGTGTCTCATGGTCAATAGAAGCAGATTGAGAGACTGTGCTGTTGAATTAACTGAACATGTTTGCTGCTGCTGCTGGGTTTTGGTCATGGACTAAAACCTTGGGTTTTCCAGAGGTAGGTCTTGCTTGGAGAAAGCGACAGCAGGCCTGGAGTGAATAGAGAGGTGCAGTTGGAGCCTCTAAAAATTCTTATGCCCCTCCCCAGTCTGCTCATTGAATTCCACACATGGCTGTAATTTTATGTAGATTGCTCATCAGTTCCTCCGGAGGTAAACAGAGTAAATGGCTGGGTTTTGTTATTACATGACTATGACAACTGCTTGCATCAACAAACAATGGGTTGAGAATCTCACAAGATAAGTAGAAGAAAGACATCTGTTAATGTCACTCTTTTGAAATTCAAGAAAGCTCGAATTCTGACGGGAAGGCAATTCTTCATTGCACATTGTTGCCCAGGCTGTAGAAAATCCATTCCCATTGTACTCGGATTCTGGCCTTTATGGACTTGGTGCATGTGTTCAAATAAAAGCAAACATTTGTTTATTTTAGGTAGAGTTATGAGCAATCAATCTCCCCAGTACTTCCCATTCACAAATTTTGACTCCAAACTATTGCAACATTTTAAACAATGTGTGACTTTTCTCATTAGTAAAAATTCTTCAGGAGTTCATTCAGTCTTTTGTCTAAATGGCAGAGAAGATGATATTTATATAATGCACGAAATAGAAAACACTCATTTCCAGGATTGTTATGCTTTGGCCAGCTGGTAAATAGGTCAGCCACATGTTATCCTAATGATTCAACCAGTTAAAATCAGTTTTACAGTCGCAAAGTTTTAGTCTGTGTGTTATATGGCTCATTACTTTAAAAATAACAACATACCAAGCATTGCAAAAATTATTTGAATAAGAGCCATCCTGATTCTC
The DNA here is from genome assembly GCA_024137785.1 of Ginglymostoma cirratum. NCBI lineage: Eukaryota > Metazoa > Chordata > Chondrichthyes > Orectolobiformes > Ginglymostomatidae > Ginglymostoma > Ginglymostoma cirratum. The sequence goes on from JAHRHZ010000087.1 coordinate 18,900,743, forward strand.
AAATCTGTTAAAATAAACACAATTGACTCTTGCAGTATTTCATTTTTATTTCGGCTGCTAAATTTATTATAATTAAATGCCAATTATAATGGATTTGACTATAACCAAAAAGATGAATAACAATAAATTGTAGTCAATGCTATTTGTCCTTGGGTGTGCTGTCCTCTCTGATTGGTAAGGTCTGACAAGGGATTTTCAGTGAGATGTGAACACATATTGCATCAATCAGTGCATTAAACAGACATGTTCATGATCGGTGGCTCATACTCTCTTAGCCTTCATGGGTACAGCTACTCAACTTCATTTTCTAATTGTATCTAATTCAGTCAACAGAGAACAAATGAAAAATTGCATTTAATTGGACCGTCAGAAATGCCTTTCATATAGTCAAATTAAAAACAAAACTCCTCCATTGGATCGTTTCCTAAGTAATACCACAGTGAATCATGCAAACTAGAAAATTCCTACAGTTGATAAATATGGAGCTGGAAAAGCACAGCCCATCTGAGGAGGAGGAAAGTCAATGATTTGGGCTGGAACTCTTCGTCAAGACTAGGGAGGGGGAGGGGAGCCCGGAAAAAAATTGGGGTCTGGGGCTGGGGAGAGGGTAGGCGAGATGGAGATAGGTGGATGCAGGTGAGGGTCATTGTGGTTGGTCAGTGGGAAGGGTGGAGTGGATAGGTAAGTAGGAAGATGGGCAGTTGGCGGAGGACAGATTTTGAAGCTGGTGAAGTCAATATTCAGGCCATTGGGCTATAAGCTCCCAAGGTGAACTATGAAGTATTGTTCCTCCAGTTTACATTTAGCCTCACTCTCACAGTGGAGAAGGCCAAGGATGGACACGTCACCAGGGGAGTGGGAGGGGGAGTTAAAGTGGATGGCAATCGGAAGGTCGGGTTGGTTGGCGTGTGCAGAGCGCAGAAGCTCCGCAAACCAGTCTCTGAAGCTGCGTTTGGTCTCCCCAGTATAAAGGAGATCACATTGGGAGCAACAGATAGAGTAGATGACGTTAGATGAAGTGCAGGTGAATCTCTGCTGGGTTTGAAAAGATTGTTTGGCTTTATTTCTCAGTAAATGCTAAATTAGCTAATCTCAGCTACCTTTAAAATTATTACTATCGACTTCAGTGGCTTCGATCAAGTAAGGGGGAGTGAACACGTTTGCTTCTTATGAACATCCAGTAGCCTGCAGTGGATGAGGAAGTCAAGCAATAATGTGATGCTATTTATGGTCAAACAGTGCATTGATATTGACAACCTTGCCCTCGACGGTGCAGACTTTTCAAAATTCATTCATTTGGAATGGGATCCAATCACTGGACTTAGGCTATGAATTAAATGGGCAAGGATGATGGGATGCATTGCCATGATCATGAAGCAAACAATAAAGTTGCCATAGATCCAGAGGACCATAGGGCTGCACACTCATTAGAGAGAGACATCTCATAGTGAGTTTAACCTAAGAGTCACCACACATCAGGCAAAGCTCGAGGTTGAGAAGGTGGGACCTTTATGGCAACATCAGCTGGTGTGGGAGGCAAACAATGCAAAGGTGCCCAAGAGATGAGACAGAGAAAGTAAGAACTGCAGATGCTGGAGTCAGAGATAACACGGTGTGGAGCTGGAGGAACATGGCAGTCCAGGCAGCATCTGAGGAGCAGGAAAGTTGATGTTTCGGATCAGGATCCTTCTTCTGAAGGTTTGGCAACACTGAAGGCTGGCTTCTTCCCCCTCTCCTATAGATTGTTCTTAAAACAACATCTCACTTCTGATTTTTCTTCTTGGCTCATTTCCAATCAGATATTTACTCTTGGCCTAAGTCTCTATGGCGTTTTAAGCTTTAAGACATATGTATCACTTCTTTTATCTCTCCAATCCTGCTCCTGATTTCTTTCCCCTGTTATGGTTTTTGTTTATAAATGGCATTTTTGCTTTTTGTTTTAATTGTTCCATGTGAAATCCACATTCCCCGGAATTTCAAGAATCCTCTTCCCCTGTGTGGATCATTCCAGATCTTCCTGATACTTTTCCAACTCACTAGTTTCTTCATCATAATAGCTGTAGCTCTTCCTTCCACTTAAAAGTTATCCCACTACTCTCCACCATGCTCTCCACTTGTCACGATTTAAAACTTTGGAACTTGTTCTTCTTTCTTTTATAAATATCCATGGCTTGATTTAAAACTTTGGAACTTGTTCTTCTTTCTTTTATAAATATCCATGGCTTGATGGAAGCCTTTGAAATTATGAAGGGGGTTGCTTGGTTAAATAAAGATATTTCCACTTGTGACTGAATCCAGAACTAGAAGTGAGATGAAGTGAGGTGACAGAGACTCTTGTGCAGCGTAGAACATTAGCTGAGACCTGTTTGGCTGAATGGTCTGTTTTGTTGCCGTAAATCCTGCGTAATTCACTAATTTAAATACATATCACAAACTTCTGATATGTAGCTTAATTGTTTACTCGTTTATCACTCTATATTTTCCCATCAGTCAACTGAAACTGCCCAGTCTATCCTGCTCTTATTCGCTAAATAAATTGATGAAGGCCGAATTTATTTTAATATGTGAGTTTAAAAGTATACCTTTTTCTTATGGGAGTGGTTTGCGAAGTGATTCACAATAAGATGTGCAGTGGGAAGGATGTGTGCAGGAATGCTTTATGATTCCAATGAAAGGTCATTATCCTGAAACACGAACACTGTTTCTGTCTCCACAGATGCTGTTTGACCTGCTTAGTGTTTCCAGCATTTTCCGGTTTTTATCTCTTTTTTTAAAAGATGTCTGTACTTTATGTATAGCTCCAAGCTGATTCAACAACCCGTACTTGCAGATTTATAAAATAAGTCTGGAATCAAATGCTTGCCATAATGCACTTTTCTGTAAATGATTTTGGACCATGAATTTATTTCAATTCCAAAACACAAACAGCTTAACAACGGAGACGAGATAATAGCAGTACTTAATGAGATTTATGCACTGTAAATTGTTTCCCCATGATCAAAACTATTTTATCCTTCAGGCAAATTGTTAGAATCTTGTTTGACAGCTTTTCATAATGCAACCTGCTAATGATAAAACACTCTGTGAACAAGGGACTTGTGTGAGTAGATGTAATTATCACCTATCATATGGGCCAATATCGCCCAGAAACCTTCCTAATCCCCCCTGCTGGTTTACCACTTATAGATGCCAGGTTGATTGATTGCACAACATGCTGCAAATTGTAACAGCTTTGTACAATTCCAGATATGAAAAAAATCCATTTTCTTCAGTTTGTGACTTCAACAATATTTTGGAAGGAAAACTCCAGCAACAAAAGTTAACATTGTAATATACTGGAGTACTAAGAATGAAAGAATAATTAGCCATTAAGGTCTTTTATTTTTGAAGATATTCTCTCATATAAATTCTGAAACTTGCTGGAATGCAGTCCCGGGGCACTTGTAGACATGTTTATCTGTCAAGGCTCACTTCTCCAGGGCAATTAGGGATGGGCAATAAACGTTGGCCGAGCCAAAGATGCCAATGTCCCTGGAATAAATAAGAAAAAGATGAAGATGGCCATGTTGATCATCTGGAGTGTTTGGTAGGGTTCTGTTAGGTTTTCAGGTGAAAACTAATGCTGATGTTCTGTTGTAAATGGAACAGGATACTGTAGACAATTGAGTTTTGGACAAGCTGCTTGATAGTGTTTTCCTCTCGTCACACTTATTGTTTGCTTCCGACGAGCACTTGCTTTCGAATAGGCTGCCCCATTTTTTAATTTTATTGTGGCAGATGTAACAATCCTGGACATGTCTTTCCTAAGACATTATTAAACCTCCTTAGCAAAGCTTTCAGAGTATCTCTTAAAACTTTTATATATTTCAATGAGATCTGGTAAACTAGAGGAATTATAAGGCTAGTCTGCTCAATTTCTTCTCACAGGACATTTCCTTTATCCCAGGAATCTCCTGATGAGCTTTCATTCCATTTTCTTTCCAGACTGACTCCAATGGCGCCTTCTTTTAAATGAGACATTTAAATCAAGGTCCGGTCTGTCCTCTCAGGACAGATTCCTTGGTAGTATTGAAGAAGGGTGGGAAAGTTCTATCTGGTACACTGCCCAAGTATTTATCTCTCAATTAACACCATTTCAAAAAGCAGTTCATAAAGTCTTAGAGTCATAGAGATATACAGCACAGAAACAGACTTTTCCCCAACTCATCCATGTCAAACAGATATTCTAAATAAATCTAGTCCCATTTGGCAATATTCAGCCCATATCCCTCTCAACCCTGTTCCCATCCAAATACCTTTTAAATGTTTAATTATATTAGCCTCCACCACTGCCTTTGGCAGCACATTCCATACATGCGCCACCATCTGCGTGAAAAAGTTGCCCTTTAGGCCCCTTTTAAATCTTTCCCCTCTCACTTTAAACTAATGCCCTCTAGTTTTGGACTCCTCCACTCCGGGTAAAAGACTTAATCACCCTCACCATGCCCCTCATGATTTTATAAACCTCTGTAAGGTCACCCCTCAGACTCAAAGCTCCAAGGAAAATAACCCCAGCCTATTAAGCCTCTCATTATAGGTCACAAACCCTCCAACCCTGCAGCATCCTTGCAAATCTTTTCTGAACCTTTCAATTTTCACAACATCCTTCCTATAGCAGGGAAACCAGCATTGCATGCAGTATTTCAATTGTGGCCTAACCAATGTCCTGTATAGCTGCAACATGACCTCCCAACTCCTATACTCAATGCACTGACCAATAAAGGCAAGCATACTAAACGCCTTCTTCACCATCCTGTCAACCTGGAACTCCACTTTCAAGGAACTATGAACCTGCACTCTAAGGCCTCTTTGCTCTGCAACACTCCCGAGGACCTTACCATTAAGTTTATCATTCCTGCCTTGACTTGCCTTTCTAAAATGCAGTACCTCGCATTCACCTAAATTAAACTCCATCTGCCACTCCTTAGCCCATTGTCCCATCTGATCAAGATCCCGTTGTACTCTGAGGTAACCTTCTTTGCTGAGCCCTGCACCCCCAATTTTGGTGTAATCTGCAAACTTATTAACCATACCTCTTATGTTCACATCCAAATTATTTATATAAATAATGAAAAGCAGTGGGTCTGGCACTGATCCTTTTGGCACACCACTGGTCACAGGCTCCAGACTGAAAAGCAACCCTTCACCACCACCCTCTGACTTCTACCTTCGAGTAAGTTCTGTATCCAAATGGCTAGTTCTCCCTGTATTCCGTATGATCTAACCTTGCTAACCAGTCAACAATGAGATGACGATCCTGTCCTTGGAGTTGATTGGGCCAGCCAGCTTCGACTTAAACACTGGTAATGACAACTGTCAACCCTGAAGAGTTCTCTTTACTGGTGACCTTGTCCCACAATCTGTAGCATTGATCCACAGATTACGTAGTCATACTTAAGGAATCACACATTACAGACTCTGTAAGAAAGTTCCAAAGACTCACTACCCTCTGTGAGAGAAAAGAAAAGTCATTTAAATGGGTATAAATTGCTATTTTTTAAACAGAAACCCTAATTTCGAGATTCTCTCAGAGATAACATCCACTCCATATCTACCCTGTCAAGACTGTTCAAGATCTTATATGTTTCAATTAAGTCATCTCTTAAGCCTCAAAACTCCAGTGGATGCAAGCCTAGCATGTCCAATCCTTCCTCAGAAGGCAAACTGCTGTTCCAGGTATTACTCTTCCAAAACTCTCTTAAATAAGAAGAATAATACTGTACACAATACTTCAGGAGTGATTTCACTCATGTCTTGTATAACTAAAGGATAACCTTCTTAATATAAATTTATATTCAATACCCCTCACAATAAATGATTAGAACTCTCATTGTTCCCCAACCTCGCACCGCCCGCTTCTATCTCCTTCCCAAAATCCGCAAACCTGAATGCTATGGTCGACCCATTGTCTCCTCCTGCTCCTGCCCCACCGAACTTATCTCCACCTATTTTGACTCCATTTTCTCCTCCTTGGTCCAGGAACTCCCTACCCACGTCTGTGACACCACCCATGCCCTCCACCTCCGACAGACCTTCCAGTTCCCCAGTCCCCGACACCTCATTTTCACTATGGATGTCCAGTCCCTATACACCTGCATTCCCCACGCGGATGGCCGAAAGGCCCTCCAGTTCTTCCTGGCCCACAGGCCTGACCAGTCCCCCTCCACTGACACCCTCATCCGCTTAGCCGAACTCGTCCTCACCCTCAACAACTTCTCTTTCAATCCCTCCCACTTCCTACAGACAAAGGGGCTGGCCATGGGTACCCGCATGGGCCCAAGCTATGCCTGCCTCTTTGTAGGTTACGTGGAACAATCCCTCTTCCAAAGCTACACTGGCCCTAAACCCAACCTCTTCCTCCGTTACATTGATGACTGTATCGGCGGCGCCTCATGCTCCCACGAGGAGCTCGAACAGTTCATCCACTTCACCAACACCTTCCACCCCAACCTTAAGTTCACCTGGACCATCTCTAACACCTCCCTCACCTTCCTGGACCTCTCTGTCTCCATCTCGGGTAACCAACGAGAAACCGATATCCATTTCAAGTCCACCAACTCCCACAGCTACCTAGAATACACCTCCTCCCACCCACTTTCCTGCAAAAATGCCATCCCCTATTCCCAATTCCTTTGCCTCTGCTGCATCTGCTTCCAGGATGAGGCATTCCACTCCCGTACATCTCAGATGCCCTCATTTTTCAAGGACAGCAACTTCCACCCCGCAGTGGTCGAGAACACCCTCGACCGTGTCTCCCGTATTTCCCACAACTCATCGCTCACACCCCATCCCCGCAATAACAATCAAAAAAGAATCCCCCTCATCCTTACGTACCACCCCACCAACCTCCGGATCCAACGCATCATCCTCCGACACTTCCACCATCTGCAATCTGACCCCACCACCAAAGACATCTTTCCCTCCCCACCCTTGTCTGCTTTCAGGAGGGACCACTCTGTCCGTGACTCCCTTGTCCGCTCCACACTCCCCTCCAGGCCCACCACACCCGGCACTTTTCCCTGCAACTGCAGGAAGTGCTACATCTGCCCCCACACCTCCTCCCTCACCCCCATCCCAGGCCCCAAGCAGACTTTCCACATCAAGCAGATGTTCACCTGCACATCTGCCAATGTGGTATACTGCATCCGCTGTACCCGTTGTGGCCTCCTCTACATCGGGGAAACCAAGCAGAGGCTTGGGGACTGCTTTGCAGAACACCTGCGCTCAGTTCGCAATAAACAACTGCACTTCCCAGTCGCGAACCATTTCAACTCCCCCTCCCATTCCTCAGATGACATGTCTATCCTGGGCCTCCTGCAGTGCCACAATGATGCCACCGAAGGTTGCAGGAACAGCAACTCATATTCAGCTTGGGAACCCTGCAGCCCAATGGTATCAATGTGGACTTCACAAGCTTCAAAATCTCCCCTCCCCCTACCGCATCCCAAAACCAGCCCAGCTCGTCCCCGCCTCCCTAACCTGTTCTTCTTCTCACCTATCCCCTCCTCCCACCTCAAGCTGCATCCCCATCTCCTATCTACTAATCTCATCCCACCCCCTTGACCTGACCATCCTCCCTGGACTGACCTTTCTCCTCCCTACCTCCCCACCTACACTCACCTTTACTGGCTCCATCCCCACCTCTTTGACTTGCCTGTCTCCTCTCCACCTATCTTCTCCTCTATCCATCTTCTATCCGCCTCCCCCTCTCTCTCTATTTATTTCAGAACCCTCTTCTCCTCCCCCTTTTCTGATGAAGGGTCTCGGCATGAAACGTCAAGATCTCCTGCTCCTATGATGCTGCTTGGCCTGCTGTGTTCATCCAGCTCTACACCTTGTTATCTCGGATTCTCCAGCATCTGCAGCACCTATTATCTCAGAACATTCTACCAGCTTTCTTAAATATTTGCTATACCTGTTAGCTTTTTTTGATTTATGCGCTAGGACTTCCAACTACCTCAGAGTTCTGTAATCACTTACCACTTTGATACATAGTTATTTTTTATTCTTCCTGCCAAAATTGTTAATTTCACACTTTCCTATTTATCATCATCAGGAAATTTGATAACCAAGCCTTGGTTCCTTCAACCAAATCCTTTATATAAATTGTAAACAGTTTGAGGTTTCAGCATTGTTCTCTTTGGCGCACTACTCGTTCTGCCTCACTAACCAGAAAAAGACCCATTTAAGCTTACTCTCTGCTTCCTGTTCGCCAGTTAATCTTCTATCCATGCCAATATACTAACCCCTACACTATGAGCTTTGATTTTCACAACAACCTTTGATGTGGCACACTATCAAATGCCTTCTGGAAATCTGCATCCGCTAACTCCCTTTTATCCATAGCACATGTTACCTTCTCAAAGAATACCAACAGATTGGTCAAACATGATTTCCCTTTCACAAAATTATGTTAACTTTGCCTGATTATCTTGAACTTACCTAACTTACTGGCTCCATCCCCACCTCTTCGACTTGTCTGCCTCCTCTCCACCTATCCTCTCCTCTATTCATCCTCTATCCGCCTCCCCCTCTCTCCCTATTTATTTCAGAACCCTCTTCCCCTCCCCCATTTCTGATGAAGGGTTTAGGCCTGAAACGTCAAGTTTTCCTGCTCCTATGATGCTGCTTGACCTGCTGTGTTCATCCAGCCCCATGCTTGTTATCTCGGATTCTCCAGCATCTGCAGTACCTTTTATCTCTGATACAATTTTAGCCCTGCTATTATGTCTTTAATAATAATTTCTAATATATTCCCTATGACAGTTGTTAAACTGACTGGTCTGTGGTTTCCTGATTTCTGTCTCCCTCCTTTCTTGACTAAAGGCATTACATTTGTTATTTTCCAATCTATTGGGACCTTCCTGGAATCTAGGGAAAGATACTAAATAAAAAACAAAAGAACTGCGGATGCTGTAAATCAGGAAATAAAACAGAAATTGCTGGAAAAGCTCAGCAGGTCTGGCAGCTTCTGTGAAGGAAAAAACAGAGTTAACGTTTCGGGTCCAGTGACCCTTCCTCAGAACCTAGGGAGTTGTGGCAAATTAAAACTGATGTATCAACTGTCACGTTTACCACTTCTTTCAAGGTCCTACAATGAAATCCTAGGCACTTGTCAACCCACAGTTCTAACAATTTACTCAGAAACACTTCTCTGGTGATTGTGATTTTCTTGAGTTCCTCTCTTATTCCATTTTCTGATTTGTAGCTGATTCTGGAATATCACGTATATCTTCTATACATGAAGTGAAGTACCTGTTCAATTATGATTTTCCAGACTCATTTTCTATAAGGACCTATACACGCTCTTTATGTTTTATACATTATTTATAGAGACTCTTGTTTTTATAGTTTTTAATACTATCATTTTATATTTCTGGTCATCTTTCTTTTGATGTCCAATCATTTTCTCCTTTTAACTTTTTAGCCATTCTTTGCTCTTTTTAATGTTTTCTCCAATCTTCTGACCTGACAGTTACTTTTGCACAAGAGTACGATTTTTCTTCAAGTTGATGCTGTCTTTAAACATTTGATTTAACAAAATTTGATTGGGCCATTTCTTGGAATTTTTCTTAAGCAGAATATGTCTATTCTGTAAATTCTGAAATATCTCCTTAAATGGCTAAAAGGACATCCCCTTTCCTTCAACTTAACGTGTCAATTCACTTTAGCTTTCAAATCTTCATAACTGCCCTTATTTAAGTTTAAAACAAAGTCTTGGACCAATTTCTCTCTCCATCAAACTGAAATCCCTTAAATTCAATCTTGCTACCTGGAGGCCTCCTCATTATGAAATAATTAATTAATCCTACCTTGTACAATATCAGGTCTAACAAAGCCTGGTCTCTGGTTGATTCCAGGACATGCTGGTCTCAGAAGCCATCCTCAAAACGTTCTATGAATTCCTCATCTAGGCATTATTGTCCATTTGTCTTTTTCCTGTCTAAATGTAGATTAAAATCTCCCACGATTATTGCCATGCCTTTCAAACAAGCTCCCATTGTTTATTCCTTTATGCTCTACTCTACTCCACAGTTAGAGGGCCTGTATGTCAAATCCATGAGTAACCTCTTACCGTTATCATTTCTCATGTCCACCCAAACTTTTTCCACATTCTGCTTTCCTTAACTTAACTCATCATTGTGTTAATACCAACATTAATTAATGGAGCAATCCCTCCAGTTTTTTTAGACCTCCTGTCCTATAAATTTCTAAATTCAGGTACCAAACCACGTCATCCTGCCACTTTGACTATGTAATGACTATCAGACCATTCCTCACTACTTCCCTAGATATGTGGTTGGCAAGAAATGTATCCCACCGCAATTCAGCTAGAGACCATCCAATGTATAGATCCCATCCTCCCCAGTACCTGTGCTACAGCTCTGTGAACTGGAACCCATTTCTCTAGGGGCACACACTCATCGCTCTAATCTGATTTGCTGTATATCAATTTATACATTATTTAGGTAATGAGATTATGATCTTTGCGATTCCGTACGTTAATTTGGCATTTAGGTCCTCATACTGACTATGCAATACCTTTGTCTTTGTCATGCTTAATCTTTTATTACCTATAAAAACCATGACAACTTGATCCTCTTCTTCGCACTTCAAGTTCCTTTCTAGCCCTGAGCAGATGTCTAGAACCCCTGCACTGGGCAAGCAACACAGCTCACTGAACTTCAGTTCTTTGCTGCAGAGAATGGCGTTTTTTTCCCTCAGACATAAGCTGCTCCTACAAGCATTATACTCACATTCCTACATTTCCAAGTGCTCAGCCCACTTGAATGGCTTCCTGGATCATGATGCCATGGTCAGTTAGCCCAATGACCCTCCAGATATCACTTGCATCTAAACAAATTGAAAGAACCTTAAACAGCTGTTGATAATTTGGAAAAGCCAAGGTTTGTGCCCTCAGGGGCCACCTACCTGCCTCGCACACATTCACATTCTCTTGTTCTTGAACACTGACCAAATCTGAAAGCTCTATCCTAAAAGGTTGACCATCTCCTAGAACAAAGAATCCAAATATTCCTCTCCCCCCTCCAACACAATACAGCAACGGTAGTTCACCCTACAGCTCATAACCTCTGAATCAAAGCTGATGAACTTCAAATATGTACTGCCAACATGTTTGCCTTGGATCAATCTGCATCCAGGGGCTCCTTCATGCTACAGCAGTGACACATCACTCATTCAGTCAAATTTAAAGTGTTATGATTGGTTAATTAGTTCTATTTTATCCAATTCTATATTTACATTTAATTTGATATATTCTAATAACTTCATCATCAGTTGCCGTACTATTTTGAGTCTTGGAAATAGAACAAACTTTAGCTATTATAATTAACTTTTATCATTGTAGCAGAGTAAAAAGAAAGCAATTCCTCAAGGTTGAAGTAGTTAAAAAAAGCAAACACGAAGGACCAGCTCTTGACTTGCCTTCCCTAACTCCCCCCATAACCCAACTTTATGTTAGAAATTTTTAATCAATGTTTTTAGACATTTTATGGCACACTTCTGGAGCAGGTGAATCTTGAACTTACATCCTCTGGCCCAGAGATAGTGACAATGCCACAAGACTCCCTTTAAGCACTCTATTGTAAATTGCACACAATTGCTAAGTCATACTACTGAGCTACCTTTAGAGTTCCCAAACTGTTTAAAGCTCAAGATACAGGCTCCATGAACCATTAACAAATGGTGGACTCCAACCAGGAATGGTGGCCATTGCTGGGGCTGTACACAGCCAAGATATGCAGTATGGATACCCCACAAGTAAAGAACTGATTGGGGTACAGGAATGCCAGGACCAGTCAGGCAGGAGATGGCATGATTGTTTACAGCACAGGATCATTGCTCTGCAATGCCCTCCAGGGTCCCAAAATTGTCTGCTTAGAAGTCCCATCATGGAACATTCAGGGACGTTGCTTAGCTTTATAAGACCATAAGACAAGGAAGCAGAAGCAAGCTATTTGACCCATCATGTCTGCTTCACCATTCAATGAGATCATAGCCAATCTGATAATCGTAGAATCACTACACTATGGAAGCAGGCCATTCAGCCCATCAAATCCTCACCAAACCTCCGAACAACATCCTATCCAGACCCATTCTGCCCCCCTCCCCCAACTCTATCCCTGTAACCCTGCATTCCCATGGTTATTCTACGTAGCCTGCACATCAGTAGACACTGTGGGCAGTTTAGCATGGTCAATCCACCTAAACTGCACATCTTTGGGCTCAACACCACTTTCCTGTCTTTTCCAAGTAAATTTTTATTCTTTTACAGATTCAAAATCTGTCCACCTCAACAATGAAAATTCTTAATGACCCGGCCTTAATAGCCCTCTGTAAAGAATTCCACAGATGAACCACTCTTTGAGAGAAGAAATTTCCCCTCACCTGTGTCTTAAATGGGTGACCCCTTATTTTGAGATCATGTCCACTGTCCTAGACTCTCCCACACTTGGAAACAACCTAAACATTCTTTACAGGATAGACACTGGTCTTCATCCACAAAATGGTTTATTGCACGATAGTAAAAAGCATAACTTATATTACCAGTCAAACATAATTAATAGGCCTCTCAAGGGCTCTACAGACGAATTATGTTCCCTATAAAGGCTAGCTTTGAACTCATTGTCTCCACCAACGGTCTGTGTGTGACATCAACAGAATGAGTGAAGCTCAAGATAACATGAACATAAATCTTTCCAAGCCATAGCTTTATACAACAGCCTGAACCACTGTCTGGTGTATACTATTGCTTAGCAAGTCACATTCTTGCCGCATAGAGTCATAGAGAACGACAGCATAGAGACAGGCCTTTTGACCCAAACTGGTCCGTGCCAACCAAAATGTCCATCCACACTAAGCCCGTTTCCCTGCACTTGGCCCATCTCATCTGAACCTTTCCTATCCATGCATTTGTCCAAATGCCTTTTAAATGTTGTTAATGTACCCACCTCAACCACTTCCGCTGGCAGCTCATTCCATATGCATATCACCCTCTATGTAAAAAAGTTGCCCCTCAGGTTTCCACGTATTCTTTCTCCTCCTACCTTAACCTGATGTCCTTTAGTCCTCGATTCCCCAACCCTGGGAAAAAGACTGAATGCATTCACCCTATCCACGCCTGTCATGATCTTATACGCTTCTATAAGATCCCCCCTCAGTCTCCGATGCTCGAAAGAAAAAAGTTCCAGCTTGTCCAACCTCTCCCTATAACTCAGTCCCTTGAGTCCTAGCAACATCCTTGTAAATTTCTTCTGCACTCTTTCCAGTTTAATAGCATCCTTCCTATGGCAAGGTGACCAAAACTGAACACAAGTGCAGCCTCACCAACATGATGTACAATTGCATTATAACTTCCCAACTTCTATACTCAATACCCTGACTGATCAAGGCCAGCATGCCAAAAGCCTTCTTCACTGCCCTGTCTACCTGTGACTCCACTTCTAGGGAAATGTACGCGAGATAATGACCATCTCCATCTGGTGAGAAAGTCTAACCGGTTGCATCCAGTAGCATCTACGCTTTGGAGATCACTATTAGTTTGTCTCCTGACTCTTCAAGGTGCAAGTCACAGGGATGTGATAGAACGATGTCAACTTATGACTGCAGCACCAACAATACTCATGAAGTTCAAAACAATTAAGAAAGCAGTAGACCTAATCAATAAACTAGATTTCTTCAAAAAACTTTCTTCAAAAACACTTCCAAACCTCCAACTTCTTTCACCCCAAAGAACAAGGGTAACAGATACATAGAACAGCACCAGCCACATCAATCTATCTAAAGGTATATCATCACTCCTACACTGTCATGGAGTCGAAAACCTGATACTCTCTTCCTAATAGCACTGTAACTACGCCAGATGGACTGCAATGTTTCAAGAAAGCAGCTCGCCACTTGTCATGAGAATTAGGGATTGTCAGGACAAGAAATCAGTGCCATAAATGTCTGTTGTGGGTTTTTTTCAATTGCCTTCTTTAACTTCATGAGAGATTGTGCAAAATCTGGATACATGTACACTTTTTCTGTCCAAGTTATAGTGGTCAATTGGGAAAGCTCCCAAAGAGATTCCTGATAGAGGACTGAAGCAGACTTTCAGTAGCCTATTAGTACACATAGGGATAGATGAATGTTGTTCTCAGCATCTCCAAACCATACTGAATTGTTATCCATTAAACCCTGTCTTTCCAGTTATCAATGTTTTCTTTCATTATTTTTGTTGTAGGTTCTGATTGATGGTGTGTCTGTTCAGCTACACGTGTAAATAAGGTTCAACTTTCAATTCTTGGTGTGTACTGAGTTAGCTAATCCATGTTGGGGACCAGAATGGTGATTGAGTTCTAGGAAATCAGCAAATGTTTGCAATGCAGATCATTGGTGATTACGCTCAGAATGCATTCAGGCAGGTATGCTGGACCCAGAGAGGCTGATGGTAGCTCTGATGTGTTTCAGAGGTCAGTAGACAACAAAACCTCATAACCATCTTACAAATGATTACTGAAAGTACCAAAAGGTGGTTGGCAGATGAAGAACCAACCTTCATCTTGAGCCTTCAGAAGGAGTGGATGGAAAATCAGAGAGAAAGGAAATCTATTCAAACATTAAGTTAAAAATTACTTTCATCCTTGAGTGGCTCAGCAGGTCCACGCTGAGGTAAATGAACCATGGCCTGCATAATTCAGGCACCATTGCATATTATAAGTCTCCTGTGTGTGACCAACTGCAGTATAATGTGTCATGCAAGCTACACAGTTTTTTCAGACGAACATGAGCCATGTAAAGAAAGATCTTTACATCTTTAATGTAATGAGAAATTTATGCACACAGATGGCCTGAGGATTATAAAGCAAGGATTCTTCATTCTATTGGCACCAGATCTTCAAAATATGAAAAAAAACTAACACGAAAAGTGCAAAAACAAAATGTTTACATTGGATTAAATCTGCAGTTGCACATCGTGGTTGAATAAGCCTTTGTCTCAGTCTCTTTCCATGAGGCCACTTGCTCTTCCCCTTCCTCCATAGCATCCACATGGACTGGCTAGCTCTCTGCATGGTGCCCCTGCTTGGTGCCCTCCCTTACCATCACCAGCTGCTGCTTGTGGCTTGGCTACTTTAAAAAGACCACTAGAGGCTGCTGCCGAAAAGGTAGGTGTTTTTTCCTAACCTATCTGAATATGGAACCAGAAGGAGCAGAAATCCTCCTCCTGGTTTCACTTTCAAACCATGCAATGCAATCAGCCAATATTTGCTCCTCCCTCCCAAACCGTACGCTCAATATTGGACTCAAGGGTGCTGCGTGTTTGGACTTCCAGCCTGCTGATCTTTATCTCCTTTGTAACTAGATGCCTCAGTATACCATTTACACCCTGACCACAGAAAAGGACTGATCTGATGAAAGTCTCATACTCTTCGATAAAAACCAAAAGAACTGCAGATGCTGTAAATCAGGAACAAAAACAGAAATTGCTGGAAAAGCTCAGCAGGTCTGGCAGCATCTGTGAAGGAGAAAACAGAGTTAATGTTTTGGGTCCAGTGACCCTTCCTCAATTCCATTTTAGCAGTTCCTGGCTGCTGTTGGATTCCTGCCCCTTGGGCAGACATGGACTCACACTGTTTTCAGGAGAAGAAAGCAGTTAAAAATAAAACATGCCCTCTATTTTTACTGTGAAGGTTATGGCACTGATAAAAATTGTTGGCATAATATGTGAATTCAGTTGTAAACAATCCTGACTGAATAGCAATGTTAAAGACTAACCAAATCAAAATTATAACTGTGTGTGGCCTGGAAGGACACTTACCACCTTGTTTAGTACTTGTTTGTTTCCAGAAGTGCCATTGGTGCTGGAAGTTGTCCACAGCCCACCCAGGTTTCTGAAAAAAGTCAGACTTTCTCTATGGAATCTTCCCATTGAGAAATCACAGTGCTGATGATATCAGGAAGCATTTTCTCCCTTCTCTACTTTTAACCCGACTTCTTTCCTTTAATTCTTATTTTTGAGAGAGTTAATTCCTTCCTGTGTGTTCAAGCCTCAGTGCCTCATCATTTTCCTCAGTAAACATTTTGGACAATTCCTGTGTTCAGTCTGCGCTGGGTGCTCTGCCAGCTGATTTCAGTCACTTCTCGGCAGGAAGGCCACCAAATTGGCCTTAGTACTGCTGAAAGAAAAATCAGTAAGTCACCAGTCCTGGCTGTTGTTTAGACACTTCACAGAATCACAGGAGTGTTAGAGAACAGAAAAAGGCCATATCACCCATTGTATTTATACCTGCTCTCCTAACAAGCATCACAACTTAGTGACATTCTCCTGTCTTTTTTTCTGGACCGCTGCATGTTGGTTCTGTTTAAATAATTATCTGATGTCTTCATGAATGCCTCAATTGAAAGTGCCTCCAGCAAACTTCCAGGCAGTGCATTCTAGAATGAAAACCACTTCTTGCGTGTAAAAATCATTTTCTAACATCACATTTACTTCTTTTTCAATCACCTTAAACCTGTGCCCTCTTTTTCTTGGATAGAGATAATAGGTACTGCAGATGCTGGAGAATCTGAGATAACAAAGCTCCACACCCTCTTTTTCTTGATCCTTTTATGAGCGGGAAATGTTTTTTGTCCTATTTACTCTATACAGCTCCCTCAGGAATTTGAAATCATCTATCATATAGAATCAAAGAATCCCTACAGTGTGGAAACAGGCCAATTGATCCAACAAGTCCACACCACCCCTCCAAAGAGCAACCCACCCAGACCAACTCCCTACTCTTTCCCTGTAGCCCTGCATTTCCCATGGCTAATCAACCTAATTTAAACAGCCCTGGACCTGACAGGCAATTTAGCATGGCCAATTCACCTGTGGACTATGGGAGGAAACCAGATCATCCAGAATAAACCCACACAGACATGAGGAGAATGTGCAAACCCCACACAGACAGCAGCCCAAGGCTGGGATTGAACCCAGGTCCCTGGCGCTGTGAGGCAGCAGTGCTAACCACTGAGCCACCGTGCTGTCCCACCATCTCCTCCTAGCCCTCCTTTTTCTAAACAGAACAGTCCCAACCTCTCCAATCTATGCTCATAACTGATGTTTCTCATCCCCAAGATCACTCTTGTACCTTCTGCACTCTCTCCAAAGCATTCACATACTTCATTCGTATGGCACCCGGAAAGTCCAGCATAAACTTTTTGCTATTGTACTCTGTATCTTTATTAATAAAGTCCAGATACTGAATGCCTATTAACTATTCTGTCCAATTTTCCTACCTCCTCAAATTATTTCATACTCCAATTACCCTCTTCGCCCGAATCCCTGTAAGATTTATTGTAATTATGTTAGATTGTCTGTCAATCTTCTTGTTAACAAAATGCACCATCTCATATTTCTCTGTATTGAAATTCATCTGCCACCTAACTCGCCAGTCCCACAATATGCCTATGTCCTTAAGTCTGAAACTGTCCTCCTTACACCTATTCACAGTCTACAATACTTTCAAGATTGTGCTGATAAATGGCAAGTAACATTCATACTGAACAAATGTCAGGCAATTGCCATATCAGACAAAAGAAAATGTAACTATCACACTTAATATTCAATCATATTATTGTCACTGAATCAGTCAGTATCAACATTCCGCTGACCAGAAACTGGTCTGAAGTTGTTATATAAGTCCTGTTACTATAAGACCAGGTCACAGGCTAGGAATCCTGCAGTTCCTAACTCCCCAAAGTTCATCCACCATCCACAAGATGCAAGTCAGAAATGATATGGCATACTCCTCACATGCCTAAATGAGTACAGCTCCAATAATGCTCTCATGAAACTTGACACCATCTACAACAAATCAGCCTGCTTGATTGACACCATATCCACAAACATGCACTTCCTCTGCCATCAAAAGTCAGTGGCAGTAGCGTGTACCATCTGAAAAAAGGACTGTAGGTATTCGACCACACTCCTTAGACAACATCTTCCAAAATCACTTCCATTTAGAAGAGCAAGGGCAGCAACAGTTTTTTTTTAGGAACACCACCACCTCCAAGCTATTCTCCAAACTTATTTGGAAATATATATTGCTGTTCCTTCTGTGTTAAATCCTGGAACTTCCTCTCTAATAGCATTTTAGGTCTACCCACACCATTGAACTATTGCAGTTCAAGAAGGCAGCTCACCACCTCAAGGCAATTAGGGATGGGCAAAAAATGCTGGTCCAGCAGGTAATGTATATATTCTATGAATGTATAAAAAAAAGCTTTTTATTACCCACAAATATTGAAATTGTCTCTGCCACATGAAGATCTATACAACCCTTGGGGAACTCCATTACGGACATTCCTTCAGCCTAGAAAATACTCTATTTGATATTAATCAGCTAATATTTTATCAACATTTTTACTGTCTATTTTATTTCATAAGCTATAACTTTTCTAATTGTCTGTTGTTTGGCACTGCGATCAATATCTTCTGGAAATCCATGTACACTGCATTAACAGAATTATTCTCATTGACTTTCTCTGTTATGTTTTCAAAAGAGTCCAGAAAGTTATTTAAATATGATTTTCCCTTTAGAAATCCATCGTGGCTCTTTCTCAATGATCCGTCTTTTTCTTCAATACAATTTCTAAATTTTATCTCAACTAACTGTTTCTCGAGTCCTCCCCACCATAAGATCTGTAAATGCTGGGCTTATATGAAGTAAGATATAGGAGCAGAATTACATCATTTGGCCCAGTGACTCTGCTCGACTATTCAATCATGGCTGATATGTTTCTCAACCCCATTGTCTTGTCTTCTCCCCATAATCTTTTCCTCACAATAGTTTTAGAGCAAGGGTGTGTCATCTGAAGTTCCCCAGTCTTCTGGCACATTTCCTGATTCTAGGAAGACTTAAAGATTATGGAAAGTGCTGTTGCAATTTACACTCTCACGTCCATCAATATCCTTGGATGCATCCCATCTGACCCTGGTGTCTTGTCAACTTTAAGTACCATCTGTCTATCCAGCATTTTCTCCTCATCAATTTGAAGAGTTTCCTCCTCTGTCTTCATGGCCCAAGAACTTTCTACTTTCTTGATTAAGACAGGCATAAAATGTTTATTTCATACCTCAGACATGCCCACGCCTCCAGACGTAAAGTCCCTTTTGGTCCGTAATCTCCTTATAACACTCTTTTGTCTATTTGTGTACCTCCAGAAGACTTGTTGATAAGCTATTGTTATTTTTTGGAATGCACAGTCTGAGAAGGTGATGAAACCAGATTCAATAGAAATATTCAAAGAGCAGTGTCACCAATCCTCTTAGAATGGCCAGGAGTCCCCAGGAACTAAAGGTCAATATCCAGGACACGGCTTTTCTGGAGAAAAATCAAAGGCAGATTAAAAACTATTTCCTTTTGTCATTTTCTTTGAACATTTCCATATAGCAGATATAAAAAATTGAAATGGGGGAAATGTTATGGCTGCTTGGCTGACAATAAATCCTCAACCAATTGGGCAATAAGTTATTTGGCTTTCCATTTGAAAGCCCAGCAGTGTGTCATAAGGATGGGTGTTAGGTGACTAATGGCTGAAGCCTGGTGGCAAGTCATGTGATGAGACTTCCCGATATAGATTTAATGACAACCCCATTCTAAGGAAATTGGATAAATAATTTAAACTGGGAATAGCTCTTCCAAAAAAACCAGCATGAGTACAACATAACTGTAAAGTCTCGATTTTAATTTTTACAACACTTTGCAAAACAATGAGAGATGGGAAATGAAATGGGATAAATTACCAGCTCTTGCAAAAAGTTGGCATAGCTGATGGGCTGAATGGTGTTTTCCTGTACTGCATCTTTCTATGATTATATACCTAATCCTTGAAGTGTTTCAATTTCCAGCTTTGCATTAAAGCAGAGTGGGCTACTCAGTAAAAGGAAGACATTTTTCATCACCCTACTCCCCAGGAGAGGAAAACGTAAAAGTTACCACTAAGCCCTGATCAAAATCCCCCAAACTACTAAGGTTCCAGACAGGATACTTTAGATCATCAAGTTTATGGGTGCAGAGGGCTGAATTTGTATCCCTTCTTTATTCATCTACCATCTCAGTTGGTTAGAACATGATGAATTAACAAAGAATTCCCTCCTTTGTGGATATCTTTTCCGCAAACCAAACAAATGTATGTTCAAAGAGGAGCCCATTTCACCAGGCTCTCTTGAGTAAGCAAATGGACGAGTTCATTAGTTGCTAATTGTGAGAAGAAACAATAATGTAACATAAACACAAAATAGATGAGAAATGAGCAGTGAGCCGAAAATAAAGTTAAAAGTTAAAAAGATAGACAAATTAGACTCCGTGGATTGTTTGTGAAGAATATATCACTGGTCATTATATCAATGATCACTGGTAGTTGAGCAGTCAATTTGAGATTTTTGGCTTTGTAGTTTAGTGGAAATTCTTATATCGTGTTTCCTTTAGATCATGAAATAACAAGGTGTAGAGCTGGATGAACACAGCAGGCCAAGCAGCATCAGAGGAGCAGGAAATCTGACGTTTCAGGCCTAGACCCT
>JAHRHZ010000087.1:18921747-18934711 GCA_024137785.1 Ginglymostoma cirratum
CTTGGCCTGCTGTGTTCATCCAGCTCTACACCTTGTTATCTCAGATTCTCCAGCATCTGCAGTTCCTACTATCTCCTTTAGATCATAGCTCGCTGGCACACTCAATGAGGGAATCCTTCTTTTCAATGGCTTGCTAGATAGCTGGTTTCTACTACGAAGAACGAGAGCACCATTTGCTTGCAGTACAGGGATAACTGATGGGCAATTCTTCAACTGTGACCTTCACAACACACCAGCACTCAAACCCAAGTTATTGAATGTGAACATTTTAGCCCAGTGGCATAGGTGAGCTCATACAGACCAGGGTTGAACTAACATTTACAAAAACAGAAGTTGCTGGAAAAGCTCAGCAGGTCTGGCAGCATCTGTGAAGAAAACATCAGAGTTAACATTTTGGGTCTGGTGACCCTTCCTCAGAACTTCCAGTTAACTCTTATATTTTCTTCACAGATGCTGCCAGACCTGCTGAGCTTTTCCATCAACTTCTGTTTTTGTTCCTGATTTACTGCGTCCACAGTTCTTTCAGTTTTTATTTTGAACTAACATTTAACCCCTGTTCTCAAGTATACTTGAAATAGGAAGCCACAAAGATGTCTTTCACCCAGAATGCTTTCTTTTCTCCCATCATGTTCATAGTGTGATATAACTCTCAAGAGATTATAACTCAATCCATAATGAATTAGTCCATTCCTTTGAATCTGCCTTGGTACTCCATCAAGTGTGACATTCCGGCTCCCTCTCTCCTCAGATAACTGCGATTTACATCTGCAGTCATCCTAGAAGCATCAGCACTCTTAAAAAAATTTTTGAAATTAAAATTTCTTTTCTGGCGTTCCATCATTGCTAATGGATGACAGAACTTTGCTGTTTGCTATTAGAAAATTATGGAAATGTTTTAAGTGATATGAAACAATGTCAACACTGTTATAAATTACGTTTTTGGAAAACAGCAATGATTTCTTGCTGGAAGCTACGTAATATATTACTCAACTCTGAAATAATTACTTCATGCCAAATGTTTGTACTTTTGAACAAATGTCAACAAATCTGGGATCAGCACAGAGCAGTAATTATTTTTCTGATTCCTTGATGTCACTGAAAGCATTTTTAAATTCATGGAATTGTAGAGATTTATAAACTTCCATTGGTATATTTTATGAAAGTCATTCTACTGATGACATTTACAGGTTTCTAGAATTGATCTTCCTTTTGGTCTCAAAGGTTTTGGTACAGAAAAATTTATTTCCCGTTCACTACTTCTCTCTTGGAGGTTCACATCATTGGTAATGGTATCCGTCACATCTGTTCTGATGATGCTGCCTTCTGCAGGAGACACTTAGAAGTGTCCACTTTTTCTTCAACCAAAGATTCCCTGCTACAATAGTTGAAAGGGCCCTGAGCTGTGTCTGACACATTTTCCTCACTTCTGCCCTCACCCCTTCTCTTTCCTCCCACAATATCCCTTTCCTTACACCCCTCCTGCCTCTGCATTCAAAGCCACCATTTTCCCCCATCTCCAACAGGATGCCACCACTGGACACATGCTCACTTCCCTCCATTGTCAGCATTTTGCAGGGACCATTCCCTCTGGTCCATTCGTCCTCCACTCCCAACACCTCCCCACACTATATCGAGTTCAATAGTTTTAGGGCCTAAACACTACCTTCCATGTCTTTTACCCACCCCCACATCCCTGACCTTGTCATGACATGGGTTACTTTCATTACAGCCAAATGACTTTCATGGACAGCGCACTGCCAGCTTGCCTTTCCAAAACACCCTTACTATTCATCTTCTTCCCTGGTTTCCTATCAACAATCCCTTTGTTTCTCTATCTCTCACTGGACTCTACTTCCCTATGAGCTCACTCATTTTAGCTCCCACCCCTTATCATCAAGATAAATATCACTTTTTCTCAGAAGCTGTTAGTTCTGAAGAAAGATCACTGGACTCAAAATTTTAACTTTGTTCTCTCTCCACACTTGCTGCCAGACTTGCTAAGTTTCTCTAGCAATTTCTGTTTTTTTTCACTGGGAATGTATCCTATTCATCATCTTCAATAAACTAATACCATCCAGAGTTAAGGATATCATCACTGTTGCAATGAGTTCCTTTGTTGAGAAATAGTAATGCAACTAATGTTGCGATGTGATTAGTCGTTTCCACCATTCACTTGCTTTCTCCTCTTTCTTCTTTCTGCTAAGTCCTATAGCTCAGCAAATCTAGGGATTCCTCTCCATAGGCACTGCCAGATTCCCTTTCCAAAACACCACCACCATTCACTTCCTTAAAAATTCCAAACCTAACCGTGCATCCTTGCAACGATCACTCCATCTGTAATTTCCCAATCCGCTGCAAAATTCTCATGAGAGTTGTCACCTCCTAAAACTGCTCATCTTCCCTGCAACTTCATATTCAAACTGCTCCGAACAGGTTTCTGCTTCCGTTACAACGTTCAACCAGTCACAAATGTATGTTACTTCATCAGCAACAAAAGCAATTTGCATTTATGTAGCATCTTTCACATTGTAAACCATTCCAATGCAATTCCCAGGAACATTGACAAACAAAATTTGAAACCAAGTCACATAAAAAAATGGATTCTAGGACAGATGATCCATAGCTTGGTCAAAAGAAATCGATTTTAAGGAGGGACGAAAGGCTGATGGAGAGCTGAAAAGTTTCAGAAACGATCTCAAAGTCTAGGCAGATGAAGCAAATAGTGGAATGAGTAAATGTGCAGGAGACCGTTGTTGTAAGAACACAGATGTCTTGGAGTGTCTCACTGACATCTCTGTATTCTTTCGCATAGTTGGTTCCCACCGCCTCCACCAAAGGCTTGCTTTGTTCTTACTTCATTTCCCTCTGAACCACTTGATTGTAGACAGGGATTTGCTTTGCGTTTATAATTGGAAATCCTCCTCAGAGACTGATGCTGTCCTGTAGTGGAATTGGATGCAATTAATGACATGGCTAAATGAGTTCCTGATCCTGTTTGTGTTTTTGATATAGCTGTGTTGTGGAGAGTTAAATGTTTATCCGATGGGGACAGAGGCAGAATTCAAATTTCTTCAAAGTGTTTAAGGTTTCCTCTCTCATCATGGGACTGCTTCCTGGCCAGCTCTGATAGTGGCTCAGTGCAAATGGCAGACAGTTTTCCGTATGACAGGTGAACTGTAACAGCATTTACAATCAGTGCCCACTGAACAACATTTTAATGTGTTTTAAACACAAATTTGGTTTGGGCCTCTGAGTGTGATGGCAGAAATCAGATTGCACTCATTGGATTCATCTTCCTAAATACCTCCACTTTTCCAAATTCCATTCCTCTTTTAAAACCCTCCTGAAAACCCATTTTTGTTTAAGCTTTTAATGGCCTGCAATTATCTTTTCCTTTTGTTTGGCATAATTTAGCACTGTTTTCACCAATAGAAATATTTTCCCTAAATCCATCTTGTTTTGGTCTTCAATTAATTTCTGTTTTCAAGTTATCATTAGTATGAAAGAAATAATGACTTTTGTATGTTATGTGATTATTTTGTTATAAATTATTAGAATCCTTGACCCGAGATCCTGCATTCAGACATTTCATTCAATTACATTTCACCACTCTCATTATATTGAAGATATAATGTCAAATGCAAGAAAAGCAATTCATTAGGAAACGCACATTAAAATGCATTATGACTTTCCTAATGTGTGTTATTTCCATCGCAAAATGATTCCTCACTTCCTCAAAGAGACAAGATTTACAATAAATTGCACTTCCGATTTTTCAGAAGAATCATCAAACATATGTCAGTGCTAATTCAAGTTGCTGCAAAATATCCCATTGAATGATTCAAGGAAATGTAGGCAGCTCTCTTGTTGTTTCGGCTAACACTCCTTTAAACAACATGATCAAAAAACCGTTTCAGCAATCCTTCATTCATTTGCTCTGTTTGAAACTTTGCTGTTCCAAGAATTTGGTTGCCATGTTTGTATACTTAACAGTGACTGTACTTAAATAATAATCCATTATTTGTAAAGGATTTTGTGATGTCCTGAGGTATTGACTGGGTAAATGTAAATTCTTTCACTATCTTGTGTCCCTTTTAATCTTTTCAAACTACGCAATGCTCTGCACTGGAGATCTTTGGCCTTTTATTTCAGTTTATCAATCTGGAAAGATTCACTAAAACAGTCCGTAGTGGATCCTTCGATGAAACTGATATAACATTTGTCATTCTTTATACTGAGGTTCACAGGTTAACTAGGGGCAGGAGAACAATGGGCAGGAGAGTAGATGGCTCTGGCTCTACCTCTTTGATACTAATAAAAAGTTTAGGGTAACTGCAGATGTCCAATCATAAACACAGAAATAACTTGGAAGAAGTTGACAGCTGATTCTCTGATCATGGTCTGAAAAAGGAATATCACTGGCACACCGCTCTGACCTGGTGCCATTTAAACTATTGTCCCTTGGTAGATGCATACAACCAAGTAAATCTGCCCTTTAATGTATTCTCTGTATCTTAGAAATTTCTAGCTTGACCCATCAAGTACTGACTTAACATTTGAAGAGATTTATTTCTGTTTCAAATTCTAATGTCAAGATGCCATGACTCTTTAGGGCAGTGCATTAGGTCCAGGTTCAAGTCCCACCTGCTCAAGAGGTATGTAATACCATCTGTGAACGGGTTGATTAGAAAAATAGGTAGAAACAAAATTTTAAAATGTTTTAAAAAAACACATTCACTAATTTATAAGACTTTCAGACCATGATTGATAGAAAGCATGGACCAGGTTTCTCAACTGAATGGAAATCTCTATCGATGGCAAGTATTTAAACTCTAACAATAGCTAAAAGTTTATAAAGCATCAGCATACTATGCTCCTAGTAAAAACACTAACCACCCTTACGTACACAAGCAAATATACATCATAAAATAAGTTATGATTACAGGGGAAAAACAGTTCTGTAGTCTTTGTTCTCAGGCTTTGTTGTTGAGGTAATCCTATGATTTTTCTGCTGTCCAGCATGTTGATTCAGTTGACTTTCTCTAAATGCTTCCATTATTGATAACAGACACAATGTTGCTGGTTTCTTTATAAAAAAAAGTCTCTGAATTATCAGGTAAAAGTCACAGTTTGCAACAACTGTTGCAGAAGAGACAAAGCTGTTTTTTCCACGTTTACAGTGAGTTTTGACTGCAGAGAACAGAGATACCACTCATGAGCTGAGAAGAGCTAAACTGTTCTCTATCTGTATAACATGATCCCAGCTCCCAGCTGCTCTGTTACCTGAGAAACAATCACACAGTTATTGGCAGGCAAAATGATGTCCGTTGTTGATAATGCGTCACTAGTCCATAGATCAATCAACATCTTGTTGTCAAAAAAGCTGCATCACTACAGCCTCTCAGCTCCAAACTGTCTAAAACTCAAGTTTCAATTACTCCTTGTTCAAACAGCTGTTTACGCAATACCTGGTTTACTTGCTTGCAAAATTGTAGCCACACTTTCAAGCCCTGGTTTTTAAGACAGTTTTTCTCATTTCAATCTTCAGTTTCTAAAAACACAAATGAAACGATCCTATCCTTACAAAGAATTCATGTTCATTTTGAAATTAGCATTGGATAATCTTAGTTACAACTGATCCCCAAGCAAGGGTCCTCAATTCATTGTGATCTGGGTTTGAATTGAGTTGAAATGCTTTGGCTTCTTCACTTAACCTCTCCCTTCCTTGTTGGTGGCAATGAGGTTAGTTTGAAAAGGATCTTGAGTTCTTGATTTCTTTACTCAGCCAAAAAGTGTTGATGTGTTAAAAGGAGTCAAGTTAACCAGGCTTCCTTGAGCTAAAGAAAGAGTGAATTTATTACCTACTACAACATGAGAAAAGATAAGAAAATGTGACATACACATACACGGGCTAGAAATAATAGGTGAGCTCAATTTTTTAAAAAATCAGCCTTTAGTTTGTCTGTGACAAATCAATTGTGAAACCTTGCACTGTTAAGGTGGATGATTCTAGCTCGGACTTTGGCAATTGAATGATTATCTAAATGTATCTGAATTTAGTGGTGACAGAGAGTGAAAGTTTCTTTGTGATCAAGATTCTTAGAGGTTTTTTGGTGAAAATAAGGTTGAAAGAGAGCAGGTGTGTCACTTATAAGAAAGTGATTGAATGGGTAAAATCAAATGCCCACATGTGATTAATTTTCCTTTGCCTTTAGATTTAAAGTGAAACACAAAAGTTTTTAAATTAAGCTACTTCTTATATAAAAAGTTAAACTTCTGAAGTTGAGAAAAGAAGACATACTCAAAAACAAATTTTCATCTATCTGTAGATAGGTCTTCATGTACCATGGTTTATTTTCTGAAATCTAGGTAAAGGAGCATGAGGAGCAGTTAAGCTACAAGCTCAGTTCCCATTTAAATTTTAATGAAATAACTAATTCCAAATATCACAGGCTTACAGATAAGCTATTTTTGTACTACGGGTTGTTTAAAGGCTATGCCAATTAATTAAAATGTTACTGACCGGATTTTGAGAGCTTGCCAGAAGCTGGCGCGCATACAACTCAATATTTCTTTTTTATTTAAAAGTTCAAGTATTCATTGTTATGCTTTATTAATCTTCATGATCCTGGGTATTTGACATATTTACCCAGTGTGTCATAAAAAATTTCCAGTTTATAAAAAAATGGGTCTTACAGTAATTTGACGTAAACTTGGGTATGAAACTCATCCAAAGATGTGTCATGTTCGTGACAGTATGAAATATTGCAAAACAAGCAAACAATCCATTATGATGCAGTGTATCATTCTTTTTCTCACAATGTAAATATAAAGTTTGACATTTTGCAGAAGCACTTTGTTACGAGCCCAGCTGGTGGTAATACTGGACAAGTCAGGCGTTAGAGTGACGATGCTTTTATTTTGCAAGTTGTTTGAAATGTGGGTCACAATAGTCCAATAAACTGCCCTCTCAGTAGAGGAAGCTAATTGGTGGTAAGTTTAACCTGAGGGTCACCACATCTCAGGTGAAGGTGCGAAGGCATGGCTTTCATGATGACCTCAGCAATCCAAGAACTGAACCTACATTATTGACATCATGCTACATTGTAAACCAACCATCCAGCCAAATGAACTAGGTGATAGTCAAGCACTGAACATATTCACAAGGGGCTGTCAGCGTTTTTTACAAAACAAAATCAAAGTTCATACAGAAAGGGGAAGAAAAAAATGAGCTTGTTTAAACTGAACAGGAACTATTTGAAGTGGTCTTAATACAAATAACAGAATTAAAGATTCAACCTGTTTGACCTCGACTTACAGATGCTCAAACCTCATTGAAGGGTTATCCTGTTTCTACTTTGAAGTTCAGTGGACATAGTTTGATTTCTTTCTGGAAAAACCTGGATCCACTTAATATTATTGCTTTACTTAATATCTTTTTATGAGACCTTGAAATGACCTGCTAACACAGCTTACTTATTTCTTAGCATGGATTCCTTATTAAACTCCTCTTCTCCAACCTTCTGTTTCTAGAACCTTTTACTGAAGACTTCTTTCTTTCTACTTGAATGTTAAAGGCCTTTTTCCTCACGGAGACCAGCTTCTCTCTCTCCTGTACACTCCTTGACCTTTTGGATTGTCCTCTTTTTCAAAAAATCTGCATTTGTCTGTCTCTCAGTGTCAAAGGATATCTAAATGCCTATAAACAAATTTTCAAACAACCAAGAAACAGAAAGTTGGAGAAGAGGGGTTTAATGAAGGAATCCATGCTAAAAAAAAAGTAAGCTATGTTAGCAGTTCATTTAAAGGTCTCAGGAAAAGATATTAAGTAAAGAAATAATATTGAGTTTCCAATTAATAACAATATATCACAGAATCCTTGCAGTGTGGAAGCAGGTCATTCAGCCCAATAAGTCCACACTGATTCTCTGAACAACATCCCACCCAGACCCACACCCCCTACTCTCTCCCTGTAATCCTGCATTTCCTATGGCTAACCCATCTGGCCAACACATCCTTGGACACTATGGGCAATTTAGCATGGCCAGTTCGCCTAACCTGCACACCTTTGGACTGTGGGAGGAAATTGGAACACCCAGAGGAAACCCATGCAGACACTGGGAGAACATGCGAACTCCACGCAGGCAGTTGCCTGACAGTGGAATTAAACCTACATCTCTGGCACTATGAGGCAGCAGTGCTAACCACTGACCTAATACGAGGCTCTATTTCAACTTACATATTCAGATTTAAATTATGCAAGCACAGTTTATAAGGTAATTTATCACAGATGATCTTGTTAGGAGCATGCAAAAGTTCAAGGCTTATTTGTTTGGTACATCTCAATTTACAGTTTTATGTTTATCAGTCGTAATTTTAGCCAGTTGGCTTGCTGTCAGCATTCCAAGGGGATGATTTTACAGACTCTGTAGGAGCAGAAAAGTAGCAAGTGGGATGATTACATTAGGTGGGAAGCAACATCTTTATTTCTGGAAAGGCAGTTGAGGAGCAGAGATAAAATCAGTGGCGTGTTTGCCAAGTGCCGAACCTCATGAGACTTGTGACATTTTCATACTTATAACACTTTTGCATGCCATTAATGTATTAATATGTGGATTAGCATAAAAGCCTTTTGTTAATTACACACTACTATCAAGATTAAGTCACACATGAATCTCACTGTTTCTCATTCATGTTTGTTTAAAATCACCTTTGGCAGCAGCATGTAAGGTTAATGTTTTTCCTTGTTTAACCCATGGTGCAAGGGAGGGATACAGTAGAATGACAGCTTGCATGGAGGCTTGGGGCCAGCAAGAGTGAATTAGTGGTGGGGGCTGGTGTAGAGTGGGGTCACATATAACATTCCAATTATCCATGTTGAATGTGATTTTGGAATATGTCCTTTCCAATGCATAGAAGTGTACCTCAACTGGACATACAAGTTCAGGTCCTAGACAGTGGTACGTATAATACTGGACACTTATTCAAGAATGAATAAAAAAAGGCAACTTGTTTTTCTAAAAAGTGCCTAATTCTCCTATAACCATTTATACGTTAACCACGAAACATGCCGGTATATTTAGCCTTCTGACTAAGTCCAACAAATAGCAGTGATGCACAAGAGTAAAGTGAAACAAATGTAATATAAAATATGTACAAGTGAAATTCAAGTTTGAAATACAACTGTGCCACCTTTGTACTTTCAGGTGTTATATTAACGTTTTGGAATTTGGTTTCCATTGTCTTGTATATGAGCCGACTTGTAGCTGCAGCACCATCGGCTGATGGCAGCTTTTGCAATAAAAGGCTTCTACGGCCATGAATTAAATTGATCACCTATTGCATGCATCATTTAGAATTTTCATTAAAATCGCACGGGAAATGGCCAAAAGAGAGAAAGCAGAAATGGTAGATAGTTCCAGTTAGATCATCAGGAAGGCAACCTAATGACAAAACCCTGCCTCTAGTCACTGGAATTAATTTGCTAAAATGCTAAAAATATTAATCAGTATTTCTTCCAGTTGCCATATTTTCAGGATCACAGTGGAATATCCAGAAATGAAATATTAATCTTCAGGACACATCAACTCACAGGGAAGAACTTTTCCCGCCTTTGTGACGTGCATTATTGTGAAAAAGGTGGAAAAATATATTGAGAATGAAAATAATCAAATTCTTAATGGTGAGTAAAGTTTCTTCTTATTCCCCTCAAGGTTTAGATGGTGACTTCAGAATTTTACACGTCTATTTTATTCCCATGCATTTATTTGTAAACCACAACACCTTACTTCTTAAAAAAGAACAAACCAAAGAACTGCAAATGCTGGAAATCAGAAACAAAAACAGAACTGGTTAGGAAAATTCTGCAGGTTTGGTGGCATCTGTGAGAAAGCAGAGTTAATGTTTCGGGTTGAGTGACACATAATTTCTTTGCCACTTCCAATCCTCCTCTCCTATCTCAAGAGACTAGATGGTACAAATTCCTGATGCGTAAATCAAAGGAGGTATCTGTGTTTGTAGCTCAGCGATTGCTCATCCTAAGCCATTGCCCAACTGTTCCTTTCATCACAATATTCTTGTATGCTCCATGGCCAATACCGTTCTTGACTTTTCATCCCCTTCAGACAACATTAGCAAACCACCAGCCTCACCTCATTCCCATACCCGTTCTCAGTCCAACTCCAATACCATTTCAACACTTTACTTTGGAGCTCAGGGTCACTTATGACCTGCATGTTTCTGGCAGTTTACTTTACGTTCAGGGTACACACACATTTCGAGCATTGCATAGGATGCATCTGAGGTCTCTTGGCTTGCTTTCTTAGTGTTCATTCATTTTGTACTTATTTGCAAGCTGCCAGTCTCACTCCACTACCCATTACATTCCTAGCACACGTTCACTGACATCAATGCTGACACAACACGAATCCTACACCACAAAACTCTAAAAGAAAATTGAAAATTCAGCATATGGATAATTTTTTTTCTAAAAAGTTCTTTGAAAATTTCTGTTTATTTGTAATAAAACATTGGATAATGAAAGGAGAGTTATTTGGCTGGCCAGCATTATTACAAATAGATAGTCATGTGATGAAATCTCTGGAAATACATTCCTCTAGAATTGGCAAACCCAGGCCTGTCAATGCTCTTATAATAAAGCCAGTGTCTCTCAGGGCCACAATGAAATGACATCCATTAGCTGCACATATGTCCCATGGTTGTTTATCCATTTCTAACCAAACAATGTCTTTCTTCTTCTGCAGTGAATAACTCACCTCCTGTTTCCTGAATGCCCCCCCCATCCACCATCTACAAGGCACAAATCAGGAGTGTGCTGGGATACCCTCCACTTGCCTGGATGGTGCAGCTCCATCAACATTCAAGAAACAGGACAACCTGCCCGCTGGATAGACACCCCTTTCCACCACCTTTAACGTTCATTTGCTTCACCACTGATACACTATGACAGCAGTGTGTATCACCTACAAGAGTCACTGCGGTGGCCTACCAAGGATCTTCCGACAACTGTTTCCAACTCACAACCTCTAATATCTAGAAGGCCAAAAGCAATAGAGGTATGGGACACCACCACCTGCGAGATCCCCTCCGCACCATACAACATCCTGACTTGGATCTATGCGGCCATTCCTTCACTGTTACTGGGCAAAATCGTGGAACTCCCTCCCTAACAGCACTCTGAGAATACATTACCTCTAAGTTTTCCTGCAGTTGCGCGGACCTCTGAGAAAGTTTTCTGGGGAAGGGTCTGGGCCCGAAACATCAGCCTTCCTGCTCCTCCGATGCTGCTTGGCCTGCTGTGTTCATCCAGCTCTGCACCTTGTTGGCTCAAATCTCTAGTCTGCTTTTGAGCAATGTACTGAGATTTTCAAGAGCTGGTAGCATTGAGAGGTCAACGCAATACTGCTCAAGGTCTTCATTCCAACAAAACATTACTTTAGAAAAAAAAAACCCACTAAGTCCACTACAAATGTTATATCCAGTAAGTAAAGCAGCTTGAAAGGACATTTTAAAAGCTTTAAATGTATCTGTGTAGCATCAGGTATTAAGACGTAATTTGAATGAGTATCAAGCCCTCAGCCCCCAATATTATTGGTGCATTTCAAGTCAATATGATTGTGTGCAGTGGGTTCAGTATTATGGATTCATTTAATGTGATGTTCAGGTTTCCAGTTTTGATCTGTGTAACTTGTCTCTACGCAAGAATGGACAATATCAAATTGAAGTCGCAACATCTCTACATTACTATGGATTTAAATGTACAATTAAATGCAGAATTGTACAAATCTTCTTCAAAAGGATTTTTTGAGTGTTAAAATAAGCTTGTAAATCTCAACATTTATTTGTGCGCTCTGTAACTTCACATGCCATTTGGCAAAAGCTTTCCTTTGAAGCTGAGGTTTTCATTATCACATTGTAAAGGAGCAAATGGGATCTATCAGTGCAATGAACAAGTAACACTGGAGGTGTTGGCACGTGCATTATTCTATTCACATAACATATGTATGCCAAAGCAACAAGATGTTAGATATTACTAATATTATTGCTCACTTCTTGCTATTAACTTACTACTTTCATCAGTCATATGTTGTCACATTGATTAATGGGATCCAGGATGTGGAGGTGCCAGTGTTGGACTGATGTGGACAAGGTCAGAAATCACATGACACCAGGTTCTAGCCCAACAGGTTTATTTGAAATCACAAGTTTTCGAACCACTGCCCCTTCGTCAGGTGAAGTGAAAAAAAGCATACAGGCACAGAGTTTACAGGCAGAGATATCAATAGATCACACAAATGGTGTGACTGGAATGTCGACAGCTCGAATAATAAGGTGGCATTGCTGAGCAGAGACTGATAGCCAAGCTCTTTACCCAGAAAGATGGCCTCAACTGGGATCTTGAGGTCATGTCACGCTACGTGTCACCCCACCACACTGTTCTGTATCTGTAAAACCTTCCTTACTGCCATCACCTGATAATTTGTTATGCTCTCTCTACCTGAATTAATTTGTGTTCATCCAACTTCATGCCTTGTTGTCTCATGTTATTCCAGCTGTTGGGTCTGTCTCCAGCACCACTTTGTTTTTAGAATTTTTTGTAATTGTCTCTCTGCCTCAATTAATTGGATTATAGGTCATTCCCTTCATTTACTATCCAGCTGTTGACACCTTATTCATACCATCTGACACTTTTAATCCCATGTAGAGACCTACCCATCGATCTCTCTGCCCATTGATCTCTCTGCCTCTCAAGTCTGTGTCTGTATGCCTTTCTTCACTTCACCTGATGAAGGGACAGTTCTATGAGAGCTCATGATTTCACATAAACCTGTTGGACTATAACCTAGTGATAAAAGGTACTGCAGATGCTGGAGAATCCGAGATAACAAGGTGTGGGGCTAGATGAACACAGCAGGCCAAGCAGCATCATAGGAGCAGGAAAGCT
>JAHRHZ010000087.1:18935111-18953373 GCA_024137785.1 Ginglymostoma cirratum
GGCCGAGACCCTTCGAAGGGTCTCGGCCCGAAACGTCAAGCTTTCCTGCTACTATGATGCTGCTTGGCCTGCTGTGTTCATCCACCCCACACCTTGTTATCTTGGACTATAACCTAGTGTTGTGTGACTTCTGACCTTGATTAATGGGAGGGAGAGATCACATTGATGAGCAACAGTGCATTTTGGTGATTTATAATATTTGTGAAATTCATATAAAAAGAAAGGAACTTTTTATATGTTGAATAAAAACCAGAAGAACTGTGGATGCTCTAAATCAGAAACAAAAACAGAAATTGCTGCAAAAGCTCAGCAGGTCTGTCAGGATCTGTGAAGAAAAATAGGAGTTAATGTTTCAGGTCCAGTGACCCTTCCTCAGAACTGCATTCAACTATATTTGTGGAGTTTGAAACACGGTACATTAAATTACATTTAACCTTTTTTGAACACAAGTTCATCCCTCTTCATCTGGAAACTTAACAATTCGGCGTATCTTGTCTGGAATCATAATAATTTGGAGAACCTCATCTGAGGTCTAGGTGTAACAACCAGCATGAAGAAATCTTTTACCATCATTTGTGGGCCCTAGAGATTGAAAGCCGACCATCTGAGAGACCAGACCTGCACTGTGACGTCAGTTTGAACATACTAAAATACCTTTTTGAAAAGTGTCCCCTTTTCCTAACCATTCCAAGCCATGCCCTCATACATACATTGATATAAACAATGCTTCTGAGTTTGTTTTAGCTGTAATGAAATCATGACCACAATCTCACCAAATTTCTCACCAAGATTATGTCAGCGATGGGAGTCTTGCCTGTGATCCAGTAGGTTCAGGGTTCAAGTCCGAGTCCAAAGACATAAACACATGAGGCCAAAATGTTAGTAAGCTATTGATGAAATGTTGCATTGTTGGAGGTGCTGTCTTTCAGATTAATTTGCCCTTTCAGGTGGATGTTAAGACTATTGAAAGAATATCTGGGGTCTTCCAAGAGTCTGGATCAACATTTTTCCCTCAACCATGTCTAAGGCAGATGATCTGGTCATTTGTTTCATTTGTGTTTGTGGGCGCTGTTGTGCGCCAATTGCCTGTTTGCAGTTTCTAAATAATGTCAGTGAACACATTGTCAACATTATAAACGGCTTCAGTTGGCTCTACATTCGTGAAAGGTGTTAAATAAATTGGGGGCCTTTTATTTCTTCCAAATGTTTAACTGTCAGTCAACAGTGAGATGTTTTGGTAGCAGGGGATTATCAAGATTTTCTGGCAATACATTTCTGCTCAGGTTACCTGTTAATTAAGCTGACAAAATCACCAGTAACACTCTAAGATCCAGCCAAATATAAAAGCTGCACTTTGGCCAAAATGTGAATTACAAATTTAATCAATTCTTTTTTATTGTTTAGTTTTGTTAAAGAAATCAGATAACAGTGATGATTGTAAACTTCTAATCTAATCACAAGGTTTAGATGAAGTTCATGTAAAATATGGAATGCCATCTGAACCACATTATTGAATTACAGCTTTATAATCAGTCTGCTACTACCCTTTATTCAGTAGATAATGTATTAAACAGCCTGTGTTTTCATTGTTACTGGGTTCTACTTCATCACCTTCAATTGTATCTCAGCCGACTGCAGCACCTCTGGTATTCCCCAAGGATCTACCCTCACCCCTAAACCCTACCTCCTCATCTACATGCTGCTGTTCAGTGACAAATATAAGATCAAATTCCATATGCATGCTAAAAACAATTGCATAGATCTGGCTATGATTGGATAAAGAGGTCTGGGAACCAGCTGAGGGCAGTCCAAGCCAGCTTTAGGAAAGAAGACTGTTGAAGGAGGATGATGTGGTCAACCGTGTGAAAGGTTGCAGACAGCTGTGAGAGGTGAGGAGTACTTTATCAGAGTCAGAGGATCTCATTTGTGACATTTTATAAGGGGCATTTCAATGTTCTGGTGGGGACAGAAAACTATTGGAGGAATTCAAATATACTTAAATTTTTATTTTACTCTAAGCTGTCAGAAGCTGTGTTTTGCATTTTAGGTTCTCTCCTCTATGAATGAGTTTATGTTGCTGTGCCGTAACTTACATCAGAAATGTCTCCGGCATTGCTCTAGTCAATCTTGCAGGGAACTGATAAGAATGCAGCAACCAAGTGGTGGGAATATTACTGGGGAACAAGTGAGGCATGAAGTCCATAAGATGTAGGAATAAAATTAGGCCATTCAATCCATTGACTTTGCTCTGCCATTTAAACATAGCTGATATGTTTCTCAAACCCATTCTCCTGCCTTCTACCTGTAACTGTGATCCCCTTACTAATGAAGAACCTAAGAACAATGATCTCAGTTTGTAAGATCTAAACTGCCACAGTATCCAGGGATGTGCAGGCTAGGTAGATTACCCATGGTAAATACAGGGTTACAAGGATAGGATAGGGAGGCTGGGTCTGGGTGGGATGCTCTTCGGAGGATCAGTGTGAACTCAGTGGGCTAAATGGCTTGTCTCCACACTGTAATTTTACTGTAAACTCTACACTACTGTAAAAGAACGGAATAGCTGTAAATTCAAATGAAGGGGAGAATTCTTGCTTCACACTAGAAAGATAGTTAGAGTTTCATTCCAGTTCTCAGAAAATCAATTTCTTCAACAGCTGTCAAAAGCTTCTGAATTCTGCTTCTTGAGTGCTCCAAGTAACTCAATATCATAAAATGGGAAAAGGACTCCATAGCACATTCTGAGATAAATAAAGTAGATGGAAGATTTCTTGGAGTCTCTGCAGGCTTGAGGGGTTCATTACAGGCCTGAAAATGAAGAAAATAAATGTAAATCTTTCCACAACAAATTCCTCAATGAATTTTATGCACTGATTTCCCATTTAAAATGAATACTACATGGATTTAGTTTTGCTGTTCTGGGTTTCCGTTAACAATTTTGCTGTTGCATTTTTTTTCCTTCTAGTTTTCTTCTTCTGGGGTTGCTGTTGATTTTTGCATTACAAGCCTTTTTACATTTCATCTTCGGCATTGGCACAAGCTGCCAATTACATTGGTTATGGTAGGCTTTATATCTGGACAACTGTCAGCTGTTGTGAGTTTAGAGGAGGAGGAGATCATGTACTGAGCAGAAAGACAGGGCATAATTGTCTGATGCCCACCCTCAATCAGTTCAGAAGTGATGTTCACTAGTGAAGGTGTGCAGTGCCACCAATAGGTGGGCTACAATTTCCAGGCATCAGACATAAGCAAGTAAATGGTGTTCAGTAATTGAACATGGCTTCTGGACTAAATACAAGTGAGTGCCAGAGCTCAAAGTACAAAGGGTGAATGGGACTGACTTGATTGCTCTGTGGAGAGCTGACATGGGCTCAGTGGATGGAATTGCCATGACTATATGACCTCCCTCCCTCTCACCTGAAGTCATCTTCTTCCTTCAAATGCTAGTTTGCTTCAGGAAAGCTGAATGGAACACTGCTGTCACTCTGCCTGGAATGTTTCCTTAATGTAACACTGTGGAATTAGCCTGATCATTCCATGAATGTTCTCCTTCACCCCAACAGGATACCTTTGCTGGCCTCTTTCAGGTCACATTGGCATAGATTGCAGTTGGAAATATAATTCACTGTAGAATCACAACTTCATGACCATGTTGAAGGCATTGGATGGTATTTTGAAGTAGCTGGAACAGCAATGCTGCTTAATTTTTATATAGACATCGATCTTCACATTACTGTTCTTGGAGATGTTGCTTCCTATGTAGTGGAAGTTGTTAACATCCTCGATGTGCTGTTGTCTAAATTTGATGGAGGCTTGGGGATTTGGTCTTATTGCCATCCAGTCACCTTTATCTTGTGTTTCTCACACATGGTATGCTAGCTGACCTTGGTGCCACAGCTCTCAAGACTGGTTATCATATCTAGAAGTGCATATAATTCTTTGACAAGAAGGGCAAAGTCCAGGTCTGTCAACTGCTGGTGTTCCTGTGGGACACCAATGTCTGGAGAATCATTGTCCTCCTTGTAATAAAATCAGGAACCAAGAAAAATGGAATGTTGATGGTAGGCAATCTTTTCATACTCCTGTGATGGCATTGAAGGAATCCATGATGCCTTAGCCGGTCTTCATGGAGCAGCTGAAGTGACAGTGTAAGGCTTTGAAGATCTGCTCTGGGATGTCATATTGTCTCATGATATATTACAGTGACTGACAACTCTTGCTATCAAAAGCCTTCTTAAAATCAATTAAGTTGACAACAACAGGTTTCTAATATTCTGGGCTCCACTCTGTGATGTTAGTGAGCAAAAAAAAATTGCTCATATTGATCTACCACCATGGAGGTGAAAAGCAGAATATTGCTTAAGAGATGTCTCTCTGAGCCATGGGGACCAGCTTCCATTATTTGTACTGGACAAAACACTACGAATGAAAATGGGAAAGTTCCACCCTTAGAATATCAGCCACCTTTAAAAAGTTTTTGAAAAACAGCTTTTGGATTCATAGAGATATACAGCACAGAAATAGACCCTTTGGTCCAAGTCATCCGTGCTGACCAGATATTCTAAATAAATCTAATCCTGTTTGGCAGCATTTGGCCCATATTCGTATAAATCCTTCCTATTCATATAACCCTCCAGATGTCTCTTAAATGTTGTAATTGTATCAGCCTCCACCACTTTGTCTGGCAGCTCATTCCATACATGTGTGAAAAAGTTGCCCCTTAGGTCCCTTTTCAATCGTTCCCCTTTCACCTTAA
Organism: Ginglymostoma cirratum; assembly: GCA_024137785.1. Classification (NCBI taxonomy): domain Eukaryota; kingdom Metazoa; phylum Chordata; class Chondrichthyes; order Orectolobiformes; family Ginglymostomatidae; genus Ginglymostoma; species Ginglymostoma cirratum. Next base: position 18,939,868 of record JAHRHZ010000087.1, read on the forward strand.
ATCTATGCCCTCCAGTTTGGGACTCCCCTACCCTCGGAAAAATTCACCTTATCCATGCCCCTCATGTTTTTATAAGCCTCTATAAGGTCCCCCTCAGCCTTTGACACTCCAGGGAAAATAGGCCCAGCCTATTCAGCCTGTCCCTATAGTTCAAACCCTCCAACCCTGGCAACATCCTTGTAAATCTTTTCTGAACGCTTTCAAGTTTCAAAACATGATTCCTATAGCAGGGAGACCAGAACTGCACGCAGTATTCTATGTCCTGTATTCAATGTCCTGTTCAGCCGCATTTCCTATACATGACCTCCCAACTCCTATACTCAATGCACTGACATTTCTGAAAAGTGAAAAATATATCTGGGCTTGATTTTCAATCCATTGACAAGGAGCAGACAGAAAATAATATTCTGTTTCCATCTTGACCACACAAAAAACTTTTGAGTAGTGTGGTGTTCCCATTCCTTGGCTATGTAAAGGTGTTTGAGTTTAAAGGAGGTGAGATAAACTGCAAAAAAAATGCATTGGTCAGATTCAAAGAAATAAAACATCCCCCTGATGAAACAACATAGAATCAAAGACCACAAGAAAGAAGACCAATATTTGCATTTAGGATATGGAACCACACATTTAAGCTATGCTGCACAAATGGAATTTAATCACACAACAAAATGTGTCAAAACCACAAAGACACAGGTACAGAAACTCTAAAAACAGATATGAAAATGAATATTGCATTGTCCCCAGGAAGTAAAGCCAATGGATCATTGAAAGGTAACCCTGAACTGACTACAACTGTAAATTTCTAATGAATTAGCTCTTATGTGCCATTACAAGGTAACCCTGAACTGATGAGTGCACCATTGTAAATTTCTAATGCAAATGGGTCTTTTTATTGCATTCTGCAAAGTAACAGTCCTTATGTGGCAACCCTGATATAAATAACATCCAGAAGCCAATTGTAAAATTTCAACATGATAAATAAAGCAATTTTGAACGCTGTTTCCCAATTTCCTTCTTTCTTCCCCACCCCCCACCCCGCCACTTGTTGTTAATAATGAAAACAGTGACTGCAACTTGTTCTTTCAGCACTCCTACCACCAGCAGCTCAGAACTACATTTGCCCACTATTTGTTTAGTCAAAAAAATTGTGATCTGGTGCGCAGAATTTCCCAGTATATCACTGAAGTAGCATTAAATATAGATGTCTCAAAAAGACATTTTAAGAAGACACGTGGAAGTGAAGTTAAAATTTTCTGTTAAATTAAAATTTTACGTTTTTTTTTACTTAGTTTAATTGTTGCTTTACTTGTCAGCCTGTTTTTGTTTTTTATTATACACGATGGCTTATTATTTTTGGCTGGACTGCCCTCAATTTTTTTAAAGGCACAGGCTAAAGCAATGGAAGGCTCTGCTGTTGGTACCAGATTTTCAGTCTGTTGGTCATATGGTAGTTTCTTATTGATGATCCAAGGTACTTGGCAATAGCTGGTTGATCACACATATGGGCTTTCATGCCTAATACTAATTCCATCTGTCCACATGTCAACAGGGTTTGCAGAGGCACTGGAACCCATGTCCAGAAATTATAATCATATTATAGTGGCTCCCTTTATTGGCTGGGAACAGCTAATTCAGCACAATTCAGATGGTGATAGTTACATAATATAACGAATGTTGGTCATTCATCTATAATGGCCAATTAAATATTACACGGTTATGTATGTAGGTAAGCAGCATCACCACAATGCTTTCTATTTATACATGCCCTTTCTCCTGGACAAGAGGACTTGAACTCAAAAATTCAAATCATATGTGATCCTACATCTTACTTACCATAAATCAGTAGCAGGTCAGTCTGACCCTGACACCAAGTGTTATTTATTCTCCAAGAAGAAAATGAAAGAGAAAAAAAATATCGTGCATATAAATTGGGTCTGGCATGATGGATGAAATAATGAAAGCATTTCAGCCCAATGAAACTGCCCCACTAATGGCATACATAATAAGTGAGTCAGCTCCACTCAATTCACAGTTACAGATTCATGTGCAAAATATGGATTTTGGCACTGGGCCTCCATACAGACAAAGCAGCACACAATGGTTGGATTCACCTTTGCTGCAAAGATGACTCAACAATTTGTCAAGTATTATAAGTGTGAAAAAAAATACTGATGATTAAAAACTATATCTGTGATACTCAATATGTGAGGTGAGTCAGTACATTGGTACAGCACTGTGACAGACATAAGAGAGTTTTCAGATTTCAACCAGTGATCTGTGTTGAGTCAGTGGATCACAACTGAGCCTCTTAAGAGGGCAACATGCCCTCAGATTTCAACATCCTTGGGTTAGAAAAAAAAGGAAAAAGAAAAATCACTTGGGTTTACTCTAGTGTACACTAACCTACTGGAACGGTGCAATTCTATGAACATCAAGTGCAGATAGCTGCGAATCATCTTTGGCGGCTTCCTGAAATTCACAATTAGGTTCATAATCACTTTAAGTACAGTACTGCATCTGTGAGCTTTTGGTATTTTTGATGCTAATTAACAACGCGTTTCTTTCCTTAGGATAGGACTGGAGGAAGAGAATGGGAATTAGTTAGGAAAAATTAGGACTACAATTTCCAGCATTCACTTATACAATTCATTCATATTCAGTCACTTGAGAAATGGTGCCCACCTCAGCTGAAGTTTAGGATTCTGCTTAATCTACAGCAACTTTTGAATCACAATCATCATGTTTGCAATAGAAAAATAATTAGCTTTCATTGAAACGTATCAACTTCTACAGCCAAGCTCTCCCGAGAAATGAAAAATATAATTAGAATTATGTGAATACCAGGTCACTCACATCAGTCTTCCTTCTTCCCTATCCCCAACTATGTATCAATGAAACTTATAACTAATTGAACAACTGATGCAAATTGAAGACAGGCTACATTACACATAGTAGAACCTCAAAATATTCCACAATTAGTAAGCATATACAACAGTTAACTTTCAGACATGTATCAAAATGAACCAAGGTTAGAGGGCAGGACATAATTGGATAACAGTCCACAGATGTAGCCCAGTCCCCATCTTAAAGTCATGCTTTGTCGTGCTGCAGCACCTCCCCGGGGGATAAGAGTGTAATTTACAGCATGACAAGTTTACATGGGCAGTTTTCATTATAAATCTGGACATAGGAAGTTGTAATGGAAAAAGTTGACAGGAAGAACATGCAGATGGAAGACTTTGAGTATATTAATAAATTTGATTGGCACCATTTTTGAACTTAATAGTCAGTCAAACATGTTCATGTAATAAAAATATTGTTTGCACTACTTGTCAAATTTCTTTTTCCAGTAAATTTCATGCCCAAGTTTGTAATGAAATCAGTATATGTGAAGTTGCTAAGTTATAAATTACACTCTCACTTGATGGAGGTGTATCGCTGTAACAAACAGGCAGTTTACACTGTATATATAGACTTAGCGCATATACTGCAAAAAGTTGCTAGGAAGAGTACACTGATTTTTACTGTGCAAATTATTGCTTTTAATTGTCTTTAAATTCAAAACTTACGTGGTCTCAGTCATATTTTGGATGGATTTATCAGCCTTTTATGAAATTTCAAATTAGGAAGCAGTGTAGGCCTTTCAGTACATCCAGCCTCCTTCACTCTTCAATAAGATCATGATGATCTGATCATTCCCTCAGCTGCACATTTCCGTCTATAAGCTTTAATTCCCTGTCTCTCATTTTCAAATTGGGAAGTCAGTCTAGCCTCCAAAAGGAAAATGATAGACAGGATAGTTGATGTGAAAGGAAGAAGAGTTGTTACAGAGAAATATTCTTCGTATCATAGTTTGCAATTGTGCTAAACTATTATTTACATTCACAAAACAACTTAGCTTAGAGTTAATTACTAAAAAAGATATATGTACTATTGAAATTATTCACTTCTTAGTTTACTATTTAAAAATGTACTTGGATTTTTAAAATCATTAATGGGAAATAGGTATCACTGCCAGCATTTTTGCCCATCCCTAGTTACCCTTGAAAAGATGGTGATGAGATCCCTTCTTGAACTGTTATAGTCCATTTGATGTTGGTATACTTGCTGTAAGGGAGGGAGTTCCAAGATCTGGAAGTCCCAAGTCAAATATAGCATAACGTTATTTAATGCTTTCCCAAAGCTAAAGGGGCATACATGATAATTGTCATTTACATGTCATTCTTCATTCTATCAAATTCCCTAAATTAGTGAAAACAGTCACTCTGAAATGTAAGGCAAAATCAAACATTTGCATTTCTACAGCACCTTTCAGGACTTTAGAATATCTTAGATTTCTTTACAGCCAAAGAAGTGCTTTTGAAGTGCAATCACTGTTGTGGTGCAGGAAATGCAGTAATCAAGTTGCAAAACAAGAGTGAGATGATGGTCAGAAAATCTATATTAGAGCTATTGACTGGGATATAAATGTTGATGGTTAACCTCACAATGCTGAAACACGAAAGCCAAAATATCCCAAGTAAAAAAAAGTTAAGAAACTCCTAGAGCATAATAGCAATGCACGTCTGCATCCAATTTCCAAATATTGTGCTCCACGTACCAAGCACTTAGCCATAAATAGCCCAGTGCAACAAACTGCAAGTTCTCCTCAAGCAAATCTGCTTTGTTGTAGAATGAATTGAATCCCATCTGGTCATGTAAATGGAGCTTTAGATTGCGAGGGCAAGTACTTGCACAGCTTACAAATTTACACAATAGTACTGGTCTTTTTTGCATCGAGGAATCATATCGAACATTATTAGAAATGAACAAATTACCATTGTTTGCCTTAACATTAGGCAATCCCATATGCGGCATGGAATGAATTCATGCAGATATACGATTAATCTTTATTTGCTCAATCAGGCTGAACAACATTCTTACTAATTTAACTGCTGCAGGGATACTTTGAGAACCACATTGGTAGCTCTGCCTATTGAACGTTGGATAGATCTGTACTCCAGTAATTGTTGAATCTATTCATTTTCACAGGTAAAATTTGCAACTCCACATTTGCTTGTATTGAGCATGGGAAAATGATAAACTCTTATTAGCTTTGTCATGGCAACCAAACAATTGGTTCCTTGGGAGAAAACAGCCAACAGTGAAAAGGAAAGCTCCCTTTCTTTCTCATGCTTAACATCTGTTGCCCAATATTCAAATGTATGTATTATAGTGTGATCTGCTAACCATCTCCCTCGCTGTTCATCTTTTAGAAGTGTCTGTTTTTTAAATGAAGCATGTGATTTTTTTTAATGCCATCATCAATCAAGTGTTTGCAGGTTTGAAGAATTCCTGACTCTGTTTAGCTTTTAAGACAATTTCAGGATTTTGTAAGATACGCATTTCCATTACATTTGTTCAACAAAAAATGTCTTACTCACTCATATGTACACATTGACATTTTTGAAAGCTGAAAAAATTGCTCTTTGTCTCTTCAAATTAGAAACAACTTTACTATTTAATAAAAGAAGAGTGAAGTTTTTCTTTCCTCCCTAGTTTATATTATTTCTCCCAAAGGTATTGTTCACTTGCTAAAGCAAAATTGCAAAGGTGTCTGTCACTATTTAGTTTTCCACCCAGATAGTAGTTATTCAATTATTATTCCGATATTAGGGGAGAGCAAATTATTCAACAGTGAGAGCCATCCCAGCTAAGTACAATCCCATTCTTAATCAATGTCTTTACAAATATGCTTCCACGAGACATTGTTGCATAAACAGTCTAAGCAAACCTAGGCTTTTGCTGCTTTTTAACTGATAAATATTGCACCAATTGTAATAACTCTCCTGAAGCCTACAGCTTAGATCAGTGCTTTCTGTATATATCGGTAATAGCACTTTTAGACATTGTCGTTCTGTATTCACTACTCACTGCCTTAATCAGCTGAACCATTAGGAAGAGTCCAAAATTCCACTTAATTCATTCTAAGGAAATAGTTTCACGAGCAAGGCTGTCATTTATTACTCATGCCTAGTCGCCCTGTAGTGGTGGCCTTCTTGAAATGCTGCAATCCTTTCCAGTGAGGGTGGTTTTTAATCATGCTGTTAGCTCAAGAGTTCCAAGATTTTGACTTAAAATACTTTTTTAAAAATATGATCATCATTTTAAAACAGGGCTTTTAATTTAGCTGTCAGCTTTTTCTTCCAATAAAAAACATGTTCATTTATATATAAATCCAATGGACAGTGTCTACATTAACCAAATAAACATAGAAATGCATAGACCTTTACTTGCAGCATTTTCTGTGCTTCTTTTTCAGATCTCCAGTGACCGCAGCATTTTGTTTTTGATCTACCTTATTAGGCAAGAGCTTAGTACTTTTATAAAATGGTCCTCATAAATAAAGTGCTTTGACTTAGAATATGATAAATGGTCTATTAAGCCCGATGTAAAGTTAATCTAATTTAAGAATGTAGTACCTGGAAGGCAAAGATCCAAAAACAGGAAAGCCTCTGAACCACTGAGACACTGTCAAGCTAAACTTGTGAGGGCATATATCGTCTATAAAATAAATGAAAGAATATTTTACTAAGCTGTAAATGTTTAAAGTGATATCTAACTAAAAGAAAGACTTTAATTTACATAGCATTTAATTCAATCTCTGAAATACATCCTAAATACCTCCACATCAATCACATTGAAACAAAGTTATTTTGGCCGAATATAGAGTATATAGAGTAAAATAGTTTGTGATAAGCAATTGTTTGTGTTTAACAATACTTGTTAAGAAATTAAGAGTCTAATTGTGTATTGTTTTTAGGGTCAATAATTGTAAGGAGCACGCAGTAGCATTAATGATTCAAAGTATAATGTGAAAATATTGAAACACATTCCTATTTGCAATAGTGGCAGACTTCAAAAGGTAGCAACAACAATAGATAGCTTAAGAAAAATATAAATTGAAAGGAAATCAGAAAGGATGTGCGTACTGTGCAAAATGCAAAGCCACAGCTGAGGTTTAAAATTTAAGCATGTTAATAAAATGGAACTAATTTAATTTCAGGTTACCAGGCAGTTACCTGAAGAATTGTAAGGTGAATATATAGAGTCCTTTGTAAGATTTGTCTGGTTTTAATCTTTACTTTTCTCTAACTTACCCCCCTCCTTTCTCCTTTATAAAAAGGTAATTTTGCATTAACCACTGTCAATGATGAACTCATGCCCAGTGGGTGTATTTAGTGAAATAAATTTGATGATGCTTTGTAGGTTTTGCTTTTACACTAGTTATTACAAGATTTTGAGGATCTGATTCTACTCTCTACCTAGAGAATGGGACAAGTGGAAGAGTAAATGAGAAAGAACATTAGTGGGAATTTGGATGGCGGTGCCTGTAAAATAGGTAGTGTTTGGGTTCCTGGGCCTATCTGCTCCAGACTGGCCACTTCCTGGCTTCTTTCCTTACTCTTTTTATCTCCTTTCTTTTTCTTCATCTTCTTCCTGTCGGCCGTGGCAAAGGTGACACCGTGGAGGAGGGCGGCCAGAGTGGGACTCTTGGTGAGGAGCAGTCTGGAAATACAGCAGAGCAAGGGATGCCTGGTTATGGTAGGCCCAGAGCAGGGATTCCAGGCATTGTCAAGGTGGCGGCTGAAGCAGCAGTGGAGTGGAATGCCCAGAGCGGGTACTCCAGGCATTGCCGTATCACAAGCTGGGCTGTGGTAGACCCAGCGTGGGGACTACTGGTATCACTGAGGCAGCGGTGACAGCAGAACCAGGGGCTTCTGATTGTGGTAGGCCCAGAGCAGGTCTCCCAGTTATCTGCAAAGTGGCAACGGTAGCAGAGCCAGGGGCTCTTGGTTGCTGGGCGAGTATGAGTCCAGCACGGGATCCAGCTTCGGCAGCCCATCAGCAAGTGACCCAGTGACAAAGATATGGCGCCTGATGACTCTGACATTGGTGGTTCCAGTGCGGGTAGTGGAAGGGTGTCAGCTTAGGTGTTGTTGGTCAGCTGGCTCAGGGCTCAGGACTGATGGCGGAGGCAACAAAGTGAAGATGGACTCTCTTTCAGCAACACCTCTATTCTTTTTATTCTTAAACATTTCAAAATGGCACCGGCTTGTGGTGGCAGTTGAAGCTTTTCACTCTTTTTCACTGTGTTGTTTATTGTAGAGTATAAGTGATAATAAATCATCATTCATAAATCAAAACCGCTCCTGAAATATAAATGCACTCTAAATTTCTTAAAACCATCTTCTATTAGTAGACCACCTTCCCATTTGGAGAGCAGACCAATCTGGATCAATTATAGCTTGCTCAAACTTACTGCTCTTTGCCAATTTTCATGTTTCATTCTCTGTTTTGTTATGCTCCCTCCTTACCTCTGCATGAATTATCTGTTTCTTGCACATGTCTTTGACCTATTTTGTACTGTTTCCTGCAGTCTCATGCTGATATCAATTGTGGCAGCTAACAGAAGAAGAGTCATACTGGACTCAAAATATTACCTCTGTTGCTCTCTCCACACTCCACAGATGCTGGCAGACGTACTGAGCTTCTCAATAAAAATCAAACTTAGAACTGTAAAAACATAGAAAATACTGGAGAAATTCAGCAGATGTGGCAGCAACTGTGGATCAGATGTTGCTTGTGACATCCAAGGTATTTTGCTTTTATTAGAACTGTACAATACTTCTATGGATAAAATGGACCATTTTTTCTGCACATTATCTAGTGTTTAGCTGGAATGTTTAATACATTGAAATGAATCAGTATGTAGCTGTGCGATGTTCTGGCTGTCACATAAGACAGACTGCAAAAATGTATAATTGAGCAATTAGAAAGATACATAATGGTTGACGGTTGCATTTTATGTCAGTATTTTTCTAGTTACCCCATGTAGTTAGACTGAATGCTAGCTGATCCAATCCACTGACATCACTGTCAAATCAATATGACAGAAGGTTCACTGAACACTGTAAATCAAGGCATTTCTTCCACTTGCGACTGACCAAGATAAAATTTTACTACATATTACAAATGTATGAATTAGGAACATAAGTAGGTTATCCAGCACCTCCTTCTAGTCTACCATGCCATTCAAAAAGATCGTGGCTTATCTGATTGTTGCCCCAACTCCACATTCTCACTTAGCCTGGAAAATCTTTCAGCCTCTTGTTTCTCAAAAGTCTGTCAATTCTGCCTAAAAATATTCAATTCCTCTGCCTTCACCACTCTGCGAGCAAAAGAGTTCCAATAACATGCAAGTCGCTGAGAGAAAATAACTCCCTGCACCTCACTCTCAAATTGAAGACTCTTTATTTTTAAACTGTCTCCCTTAGTTTGAGTCTATCCCACAAGGGAAAATATCTTTTGGCATCCATCCTGCCAAATCCCCTCAGGATTTTATCTGCCTCAGTAAGATCACCTTATATTCTTCTAAATTCCAATAGATAAACACCAGCTTGTACAATCTTTTGTCATAAAATAACCTCCACCTAAAGTGTCTGTCAAGGTGAGCTTTCTTTCAACTGCTTCTAATCCATTTGCATGCTTTCTTTAATACAGAGACCATGATTGTATGCAGCACACCAGTAGTGATCTTACCAATGCTCTATATACTGCAGTAAAACATTTCTCCTTGTATATTACATCCTTCTTGCAATGAATTAGAACGTTCCCGTTGTACCCCTTATTGTACCTGGATACTAACATTATGCAATATACTAGGACATCCTGATCCCTCTGTAACTCAGAATTTTGCAATCCCTCTCTATTTAAAAAATATGCTGTTTTTCAAGTTTTTCTGCCACAGTGGACAAGCTTACATTTTCCTACATTTTCCTCTATTTTGCCAAATTATTGCCAATTGGTTAATCTATTCATATTCCTCTGCAGATTCCTTATATACTCCTCACAACTTGCTTTCCCACCTATACTCATACCATCAGCACTCATTCAGTTCCTTCAACAAGTCATTAACATAATTTGTAAATAATTAAAACCTAGTACTGACTCCTGTGACACTCCACTCATTATAGCTTGCCAACTATAAAGGACCCATTTAAGCATGTTCTTTGTTTCTTGTTAGCTAACTAATTCTCTATCCATGTTACTGTTACCCCCATGCCCCTTATGTATTCTGCACAGTAAACTTTGATGTGGCAAATTGTCAAAATTGATTAGATACTGATATAGCTCTTCAAGGACATATGAACATCCTGGAGGTTACCATTGACAAGAGGATTAGCTGGAGCAGCTATAGAAATACAGTGCCACGCAGCAAATTAGAGGCTGGAAATACTGCCGTGAGGAATGCACTTGCTCACTAACATTTATTTGGCCCATTAGGCATCTCATTCACTGGTTAGAGTGTGCTGGGGACTGTTCTAAGTTCCAAAGGAAAATTGTAATGGTATTAAGTACCATTCAGATGCTTAAGTTTACAATATTGAACTTATCCTGGACCAGAGTGGTGGAAGTCCCATTTGTCACAACCCGTTAGTTAATCAGATCTGAAAGCTCCTCATTGTCATTGTCATCAGCACCAGAGAAATTATGGCAGCCTCAGCAATGCACTCACCAGAAGTCCAGGATTGCTAAGAGATTCGAAGCCAGAAGGTGAGTGAGGGCAGGGGTTGGTGGAGTTCCTAGGAAAGGGGAGGGCAGGGGGATTGGAAGCAATGGGTCACGGTGGATTTTAGCAGCCCTTCACCCCCTTTCCTGATGTCAGGTCCTTTGATTGGAATTCCACGTCAGCCCTTCTTATCTTTGGCATATTTGGGGGTGGTTTCGATGCCACCAGGAAACTGACAAAAGGCCTTACCTATGCTTAAATGGGCTCCGCCTGAGAAACTTGTTTGCCTTCTGCCTTGACTGCATAAAACCTCACCGCGGCACGATGGCTCAGTGGTTAGCACTGATGCCTCACAGCACCAGGGACCCCGGTTCAATATCATCCTCGGGTGACTGTCTGTGTGGAGTTTGCACCTTCTCCCCATGTCTGCATGGGTTTCTTCCAGGCGCTCCAATATCCTCCCACAGTCCAAAGATGTGCAAGTTAGGTGGATTGGCCATGCTAAATTGCCCATAGTGTTCAGGGATGTGTATATTAGGTGGTTATAGGGAGATGGGTCTGGGTAGGATGCTCTGAGGGTTGGTGTGGACTTGTTGGGCTGAAGGGCCTGTTTCCACACGGTAGGGATTCTATGATTCTATGATCTGCAAGGCACAATGTGGGCCTGTGGCAGAAAACCTACCAGTTGCCCGGATGAGTGTAGTTCCAGCAACACACAAAAAGCATGCTATTCAGGACAAAACAACTTGCATGATTGGCACTTCATCCATCACCTCAAACATTCACTCTTTCCAGCACCAACACTAACAGTGTGTGCCAGTTATAAGATGCAGAGTAACTACTTACCTTGTCCAAAAGCACTTTCCAAACACCGTCTAACAGAAAAAAGGCAGCATAGGCATGGGAATATCACCTGCTTGTTCCCCTCAAAGTCACACATCACAATAACTTGGAAACATATCACCGTTCTTTCACTGTTATTGTGTCAAGATCTTGGAATTTCCTCTCTATCATCCTGGTAGGTGCACTTATATCAAAAGGAAATAGTTCACCATCACCTTCTCAATTGGAATTAGGAATGGATGAAAAACATTGACCTTGAACAAAAATATGTCAGTCCAATCACTTTTTTAAAAAATTGACCTTCTTCAGATTCCAGCCAAAAATAGATGCGCAGCTTGGCCTGCAGTGAGGAACGCCTTTTTCTTAACGGAGAGTACCTGGCCTTTTCCCTTTGGTCATCTTTCATTAAGCCCTCGTCTTACAATACCATGGGACAGTGCTTTAGACCTTCAATTATATGCTGTTGGTCTGCAATGATTAAAAAAAAAATGCTCTTTTATAGTTGCTTGAATAATCAACCTCCTTCTTAAATTTAAAACAGCTCATTCAGAAAACTTCACTTTTAAGGATCAAAAAGAACAACATTTAATTCTAAAATAATTGTTTCCAGGAGAATTATACAGTGCCACTGAGGACTGCTGCAAGCATCCTAGTTTATACACCAGCTTTTAGCATTTAAATACACATGTCTCCTTATGCTATAAATGACATTAAAGCTAATCACTAGTTTATGTCTCTGAAGTTCTCACTTATCAATTTCCTCACCATTTGGAATAGAGACTAAGGAGCTGTGTTTGGAATGAAGCCCTATGCCTGCAGGCCAACTGTTGTTGTGCAGCCACACTATGTTGAATGTCACATTATGGCATTTTAGAAATAGGCTAATGGAAAGTAAGAGCGAATATACTGCAGTCAACTACTTTGATTAAATTTGAAGGTTTGCTCGAATCAAACACTTGGAACTTAATGTGATTGCTGTTTTGCTTTGTTAAAACAGGCATTGCCTAAAATAATGAATGAGTGGGTGTTTCCAGCAATATACTTCTGTATTCTGCTTGGAGAAAGTTTACAGAGATCAGTCATTCATCTGTATTAATGAAGACTAAACACGATGATGTTATTGGATACTTTGGTTAAGTTAAATACTTCAGGAGAAGGGTATCATTCAGTAAATTGCAGAACATTTTTTTCCATTTTTTTTTTGGCCCTCCTCTCTTTAAAGCATTATCAAATACTGTCTCCCCTTTGTTGTGTGTGAGCCTCTACACATCATGTCCACATGCTATCTTGGGGTAGTCAATCATGATCAATTCTGTTATTTTCCTCACTCGCTTTTAACATATGTATTTTCAGCACGTTCCTTCAATGGTGATCAAGAACAGTATCCCTAGCTGTTTTTATTTTAATCACTCTCCTCCCTAGCCCAGAGGCACTGAACTTATTTGTAGCACTCCTGCTGTGATCACATACCTCAACACAATCCAGGCATCAAACCTAGGACCTTTCTGCTGCGTGCAGCTGAGTTTAGGACTGGACAATATATTTATTCTCTTTGCAATGAAGCAAGCTGTCCTTTCTAGCTTAATGGGCAGATGTTCCAACTGAGGGATAGACAGATCAGCACCAGCTTTCAGAGCCAATACTGGTCCATTGAATAGACAACTGATAGATCATTACAGGGAAATATAGATACAATGTCATTTTATTGCCACACAAGACTTTCTATCTCTTCAGATTCATGAGCAGGAGATATTTCACTGATCTATTTAGTTAATTTACTGGATACAGTTAAGGTAGCTGCAGGAAACAAATGGGAGGTTTCTGAACTGGCTTTAGGCCAAGCTCCTCTCTGAAGGCACACTCCTCTACAGTGTTAATGCTAATAAAGCATGGGGCTGGATGAACACAGCAGGTCAAGCAGCATCATAGGAGCAGGAAAACTTGACGTTTCGGGCCTAAACCCTTCATCAGAAATGGGGGAGGGGAAGAGGGTTCTGAAATAAATAGGGAGAGAGGGGGAGGCGGATAGAGGATGGATAGAGGAGAGGATAGGTGGAGAGGAGGCAGACAAGTCGAAGAGGCGGGGATGGAGCCAGTAAAGGTGAGTGTAG
>JAHRHZ010000087.1:18977702-19006675 GCA_024137785.1 Ginglymostoma cirratum
ACCCCCATCTCCTATCTACTAACATCATCCTGCCCCCTTGACCTGTCTGTCCTCCCTGGACTGACCTATTTCCTCCCTACCCCCCTACCTACACTCACCTTTACTGGCTCCATCCCCACCTCTTCGACTTGTCTGCCTCCTCTCCACCTATTCTCTCCTCTATCCACCTCCCCCTCTCTCCCTATTTATTTCAGAACCCTCTTCCCCTCCCCCATTTCTGATGAAGGGTTTAGGCCCGAAACGTCAAGTTTTCCTGCTCCTGTGATGCTGCTTGACCTGCTGTGCTCATCCAGCCCCATGCTTGTTATCAACCAGTTCTTGCTGCATTTGGACACAGACTGGTTCAGTGTACATGGAGTCACAAATGGAGCTGACCATTGTGCAATCAGCAAAATCAGCAAAAATCCCCACCTCTGATGTTATGATGGAAGGAAAGTTATTCATAAACTAGCTGAAGATGGCTGGGCCCAGGACATCACCTGAGGAATTCATGCAGCGAGGTCCTGGAGTCTAATTTGCTAGATTCAAATAGAATCCATTTTTGCAAAAGAGTCTTGGTGCCATATATGGTCAAACACTGCCTTCATTTTTTTTTATTTGTTAACAGGATGAGGATGTCGCTGGCCAGGCAGCATTTATTGCTCATCTCTAATTTCCCAGAGGGCAGCTGATGGCCAACCACATTGCTGGGGGTCTGGAGTCACATGTAGGCCAGACTTTTTCCCTAAAGGACATTAGTGAACCAAATGGGTTTTTTCGACAATCAGCAATGGATTCGTGGTCATCATGAGATTCTTAATTCCAATATTTTTATTGAATTCAAATTCCTCCATCTGCCATGGTGGGATTCGAACCTGGATCCCCAGAATGTTATCTGGGTCTCTGGATTAACAGTCTAGTGATAATACCACTAGGCCATCGTCTCCCCAGTCAAGGGCAGTCACATCCTCTTGAGTTCACCTCCTCTGTTCATGTTTGGACCAAGGCCTGTAATATGGTCAAGAGCTCAGTGGGTCTGTCAGATCCCAAACTTAGTATCAATAAGCAGGTCATTGTTACATGCCACTTGGAAACATCATCAATAACACGTTTCACTAATTTGCTCATGATTGAGAATAGAATGATACAAATGATGAACGTCAGTTAAATCAGTGACCTCCTTGAAGAAAAGGCTAAGACGAGATCTGAGAGAGGAATTCAAAATCATGAAGAGTCTGGGCAGAGTTAAGGGTTAACGTTTTCTACCTGTGGAAGGACTGAGATAAAGAAGACATAGATTTAAAGTAATTGGCAAATAAAAAACTGGAGAAATGATTTCTCGCCAAGAGAAGTTAGGATCAGGAATGCACCACCTGAAAAGGTGGTGGCAACAACTTTAATCAAATCATTCAAGAGGGAATTAGATTATTATTCAAAAAAGAACACTCAGAGCTACAGTGAGAAGGTGCAGTAGTGGCACATAGTGAATTACTCCTTTGGAGAGTCAGTACAGAGATGATAGGCTGAATGGTCTCCTGTACTGTAATAATTTTGTGATTACACAGTGATTTCTTTAGTTATTCTGTACTTTTGAGAAACTCTGGAGTTATAGAAGGCACTATATATGTGCAAGATATTTTTCTTCTGCCTTTAACTGTCTCCTAAAATGAGTCTAAGATTTTGATTTCAATATCCTCCCCAAGAAGACTGTTCAAAGGACTGATCATGCTTTGTGTGAAGCTCTTGCCAACATCCATTAAAAATAATTTCCTTTTACAATCAGCATTCCCTAATATTGTGTGAAATAAGATTTTGGATTAATTTTATCTGCACTTGTTAGTATCTTCCTCCTCTGGTAAGACTGCCTCTGAAGTACCTCCTTCCAAGGTTAAATAAGATTCAGTTACTCCAGACTTTCCACTAGCTCAATCTTTTGGTGCCAGTTGTCAGCCAGGTGGCTCACATCCAGCTCCCCTTAATGAATTGAATGTTTCCTTTATATCTTAATGACCAAATTGAAAACAGTGACCAAGCTGAAACCTGACCATTCTTAGTCTGGCATTTCCAAAGTTATATTCGACTGACCTTGCAACAATGCTTAAGCATTATATTCACCTTGTTTCTTGCTGCTCCACATTCATTTGACACAGTGATTGTGATAATGCAACAGAAGACATTTAAAATTCAATGTGATATGGCCTTACATTTACAGGGTTGGAAGCCTGAAGCCTAATCTGCCCCAATACAAGTGGACTGTACAAAACTGCAAATGCTGCCAGAAAATGCCTAGTTTATTAGCAGCCTGCACACTAATAGTGCTCAAGACTGGTTCAGTATACATTTGTTTAAGTTGGGTGTCAACTTCATAAATTTGGCAAGAGCATTTGAAAAACAATGCATTTCCTCAATGCTAAACTACAATGATGCAAAAGAATCACACACCTTTTTCTTACGATTTGTGCCTTTGGTGTCCAGTAATCAAATCATTTTTTTAAAAGTGTCTTTGTTCAAGTACTCTTTCAGGGGTAAAAAAAACCCAGCATGTTTTGGGAGGTACCACTCAACATTTGATTCCCCAAATCCTTTGACCCCTTCAACACATCAAACGATAAGTCAGCTTATAGCTGGGAGCAGGGGCCCCATTACTCGTTCTATAAAGTATCACTACACATCGAAAATGGATAGAGAACTATGTACTCAATATATATAATGCACACCATAGTTTAGAACAGATGACCTCTTTATAGCAATTTCAAACATTTAAAACACATCATACAGTAAAAATTTAGCAAGTGGTTACGGCCAGATCCGTGATGCAATCTTGTTGCTAGTTAGAGCAGCTCTTAGCTTCTGCTGACAAGCTCAAAATATCTCTGCTAAGATCTCTCAAGATCAACTGAATATGTTGCAAAACAAAAGCGGCCTTATGAGAATGTAACTGAACTCTAATTAGAATAATGCTTTATACAATGGGACAGTTTCCAAACCTCAGATCTATTTTCTTTGACACAAACAGAGTGTAGTACATTATTAAATGCTAAGCTACATTTACACAGTCTCTCCTGAATAAAATCAAACTGAATGACAACAAAAGACACATTTTATGCTTTACATTTAATGAAACAAATGCCAGGCTTATCAAACACTCTCCATATTTTCTCGTCAACCAAAAATGCTTTAACTGTGCAGATAATAAGCCTGGATTTAAAAAAAAATGTATCTTCACGAGATCTTTCCTCACCATCTTTTCCTTCAGTCCTCTCCCTCTTTTTGACGGCAATAAAACATGCCCAGCCAAAGATCCATCAGCAATGATAACTACATGCAAATTGCTATTAGACTAGTTTTACAACCAGACCCTTGGCACGGTTCACCAAGTCATTGCAGTTCCAGACAGGATACCTTAAACTTGTCAAGGGTGAATGGTGAATTGGCATCCCTTCTTTATTCACCCACTCCCTTGGTTGGTCAAAACAAAATTAATTGATTGATTAATTAATTAAATAAGAAATCAAAAAAGGAAAAGTGTTTAGACAACATGATCATGAAAGGTGAAGAAGAACTTACAGAATGATCAACTTCCTCATGAAAAATGAGGTAATCCGTAATGCAGATTCGTTACACTATTTTCTTTTGAGTGCCAGATACATGAGCAAATGTCAATGACAAAGAAAAACATATTGAATCTCTGTTATCATCAGATAGATAACCAGACTTTACTTTGTTCTTTTTAAAAAAAGTAAAACAATAACAATGCATCTGGAGCTGTATTTATTGGAAACTTGGCTTCACGGTCTAATTGGTGAATCTGACACCACAGATTGAACATTTATCAAGAATTTCCTGGACACCCATCTATGTTCAGGTTTTCATTGCAGGTCTTCTCAAACTAATCAACCTTGACCATCCTGTTTCTCTTGTATGCATGACATGAGACCCAAGGGTCCCAACTGTCAAGTGTATATTCAGTCAGATTAACGGAAAACAACATCTTAGCACTAAAATCCATTTCCAAAACAGATCGTCAGAGATGTTAACTTGTGATAAATGTGAACTGCTTTCGTAAACATTAAAACCAGGAACCATGCAATAAATTTACCAGCAAAAAGAAGAAACTGTCTTGTTAGGGATCACTGACAATAAAAACAAATGCCAATTCAAGGATAAGCCATGTACTGCAACTAGTAAATAATTTAACCAGCATCAAACAAGGAGCGAAACTCAAAACCTAAATCAGTCATCTCTTTTGATAAAGTTGTGGAAGCCAACTTGCTTGTTAAACATCAGCATCATCCGCTCCATTAGCCAGTCACTCCTTCATCACTATGACCTTCTGCTTTACTTGCCCATTCAATCCCTGGCTTAGAAAGCCTCCTACGACTTTTCACCTTCAGCTTGCTTGAAATGAACCACACCTTTTCCAACTGGTTGGTCTTCTCCAATTTACCTCTTGGCTGCAATACCTTCTGAGCTATCTCACTGAGCAAGGGCTGCTTATAGGAACCCAAGACTTCGTCAATGTTTAGAATCACTTTATTTTGTGGTGATGATATCACAACAGAAAACCTGGGCCTTTCTCCACCTTTTTATCCTGATCTCTTCTGAAGGCAATAATTCCAGCATTGCTGTCGTTCCACAGATAACTCAATAGAGCCATTCTTCATGGATGAGAACAGATGAGAATCTAATAATACGCAAACATAACAGGCTATTTGTGGGGGATTTCATTATATTTGATTTGAGCTCTCACCCAATGTCCACGCTGTTGCACTTCCAAGGAATCACAGCTGACTATTTCCTCTTGTATAGCCTGACGGAGTGCAGGCTACATATTATCCCCAAACTACTGACACCCATAAGACTGGCTAAAATAGCACAGACTGAAAATCAGACTTCAGGTCCTTACTCTATGTAATTGAGTCAAATCTTGTATCGTTCGTAATAAGATACGCAACAAATTCAATGGAATGCATCAAAGATATTTTTCTAGAATATGCTTACAGAATCATCTAGTGACCAGACTATTTTAAATCGAGTGTCATGTAATGTGACAGGGTTAATTAGTAGTACTGTGGTATCTTAACTCTGCAGAAGAGCAATCATAAAAGACACAATTTCAGATTAAGTCTCAAAGTAATGTGGTTAAACCTGGAACTGGGGTTGCAAACTTAACAAAAATAATTCCAGAGATTTAAGTGGTGAGTTGGCTGAGGCAGAATGGGAAATTAGATTTAAATGTTTGTCGTAGTAATAACATTTAAGTAACGATGCATAATTTTAAGTGAATATACATTCTTTGAGAGACTCCACTGGAAGAATCTTTATAACAGAGGAAGAGTACAAAGGTCTGTGAATTAGCACACAACCATTTGGCAGTGTGGCGACCGTGTGGTCCATTGTTCTTTATTGTTCTACATACTTGATCGTCAGGACAGGTATGGGGTTTTTAAACTCCTCTAGGTGAAATATTTCACAGAGGATTCCATAGATAGCTTCTGTTTTAAATGCAAGCACCGATTGTTCAGAAATAAGCTACTTAAACCTTGCAAATTCTAGGTGTGCCTGGTCAGACCATTTCCCAACGGTACAGAATCATTGACGGCATGCCTGTAGCAATAAGTGGCACAAATGTAACATTGTCTTTTTTTTTCTAAAATCCAAAAGGACTGTGGGTGGCTGGAAATCAGAAACAAAAACAAAAATTGTTGGAAAAACTCATCAGGTCTGGCAGTATCTCTGGTGAGAAATCAGATTCAACGTTTCAGGTCCAGTGACCCTTCTGGTTCTAAGGAAGGGTCACCAGACCTGAAACATACACTCCGATTTCTCACCACAGATGTTGCCAGGCCTGCTGAGCATTTCCAGCAATTTCTGTTTTTGTAGCCTTTCTTTTCTGCCTCACAATCAGCTGCATTCTTAGTAAGAGGGAATAAACTTCATGAGTATACCCTAAAAGTTTACTCAGTAGCCATAAGACCATTGGCCACTTTAACTACCATACTAACCAATAAAAAGGAATACAAATGACTTCCACCTCTGCTTCATCAAACATAGTGATTAAATGTGCAAACCAGATTCTCTCCGCCCTCAAGTCTGAGTTAATGGTGTCCTCAACAGAGAGAGTAAAAAACTTGCCCCGAAACACACTTGCTTTTCCCCATGTTCTTCTTTCTCTCTCTCTCATTTCTTGCCCTTTCCTCCCTAGCTCTTTCTATTTCATTATCTTTAAACTCAACTTCCATTGTTCCAGTTTTACTCTTTCTAGCACACTACCATTTGGTTCGCCATCTTAATCTCCACCTGAAATCCATTGGCCTATTTAAAATATGGGCTCTTCCAGCTTCCAGGCAACATTCTAATTCCAAAAGCTTTTAACCATTCAAGGGCCTGAAAGTTTAAATCCTCAAAAGTAATTTCCCCTAATTCTCCTTGAAAAGCACAGCATCAAATGTAGACTTCTCTACACTTTAGTAGTACAGATTCAAAAAAGTCTTTCTGTATTTTAAAAATTAGTTTCAAAGGAACAATTCACTTTTGCCATTTTAAATGTGTTTGTTTTGTCTGTGGGTAATAACTTGGACATAAGCCCTCAGTTTGTTAGAATCAGTCCCGGGGTGAGAGTCACCGATTTGTTAGAATCAGTCCCTGGGTGAGAGTCACCAATTTGTTAGAATCAGTCCCTGGGTGAAGGTCACCAATTTGTTACAATTTGAACCAGATATCCCCAAATGTGTATGTTTCTGGCTGAGGAGCAAGCCCTCTCTTGGTCGATTGTAACAAGGTTAATTCCCTTCCCTTGCCGGTACCGTTTCCCAATGCAAATGTCTGTACATTTCAAAAGAAGCCAAGTTAACCAGGGTTTCTTCAGATCAAGAAAGGGTATGTTTATTGACTACGAAACACAAGAAAAGGTAATAAAACCACAAAGCACACAAACACATACACACTGGAAATATGAATGAGTAAAAAGGTTAAAAACATAAATGAATCAGTTTCTGGGTTCTATGTAGAGTGGTCAGTAGAAATTGCAAATATTAAGTGTGATGGTACCAGTAACATTGAAGGTACTGAAGTAGTCGATTTCAAGATTTTGGGCTCTGCAGTGAGGTGACAGGCTTTTGTCCTAGTTCCTGCTTCATGTTGACTTCTTCACTGAAATATTTGGCTTCCAGTACTCGCAGGCAGACAGGGTCTTTCTTTTACCTGCAGTATACTAATGTCTAATGGCAGCCTCAAACTATGATCTTCACAGCACATTAGTCTCCATGAACACATCAGCCTGTTAACCCACGAAGCCATGGCTACAGCTGGCTTTTAACGTCTTTTCTTTGTATAATCTACAAACCTGTCTGTAGTTACAGAATTAATCCACAGTGAGTGGTTTGCTGCTGAGAGGGGTAGCCAGCTCCTTGTTATCTCTTCTTTTTAAGTATGATCAAATTTACCCTGACTCTTTGTAGATGTGAAGTTCCATGGGTTCACATAGGGCTTTGCCAATTAATCACTGACTCTACATCAGCACTCATTTTTTTTATTGTATGTCCTCTTCTAAAAAGTGTATCTTGTAATTAAAAATTCACCATCCATAAGTAATCTGGGTCTCTGATTGGTGGTCACAACAGAGTTACATTTTGATTTATAATTTCCCTGTGAAGAACTATAGACTGTCACATAGCACCTCCAGCATCATCTAAGTTGCTGTTCAAGAAGATCAAAGAACCAATCAATCATCCAAGTGCAAACTAAAAGAAAAGGTAATTGAAGAATTCATAGAGGGGGAATCCAGAGCTGGGAAGAATTTTAAGTCAACCAGTAATGAATAAAAACACATGAAATTAAACCGATAACTTAAATTCTCCTCATAACTGAGAGTAATGAAACAAAAGCTCCATATGCAACTGGTAGCAACAGTTATAAGTCCACTAAATCCTAACAAAAGCCAGTAACAACCTTATAATGCAATGCCTTTCATTCTGTAACTGCAGCCAGAATGCCCTGCACTGCACAATGTACAGTCAGGTTCCCCAGTCAAAGCCACCTGACTGACTCCATTCTTTTCTCTATTGTTTCAGTGTCAGATTTGGTTTGTGACATTAGCACGCTGAAGGCAGTAGGTAAAGTCAAGTCATGTTGTCCTAAAAAAGATGAAATAATCCCACTGGGCCAGTGGTGGCTTGTGGAGATCCTTCCTCCTGCACATAGCTTAGTGCCTTCACCTCCTTCTTCCCCAAACTACCTCACCTCAGCTCCCAGCTAATCTTTTTACTCACATAAATGTGAACAGCTGTACACTGAAGGGATTCTTGCTGTAGAAAGCAATGTGGTGTAAGTTGCAAATACATAACCTGAATCTATAACTGCTAGGACCACTAACAGCAGCTAGTGGAAACATCTAAGCACAGTGAGGTTAAAACTCACTCAGAGATAGTAGGAACTGCCGATGCTGGAGTCTGAGATAACAAGGTGTGGAGCTGGATGAACACAGCAGGCCAGGCAGCATCAGAGGAGCAGGAAAGCTGACGTTTCAGATCTGGACCCTTGAGTCTTTTGAGAGGTTGGTCTTAGCCCAGGGTATTTTATATTTGGCTGTACGAAAACCAGCAATTCACAAACCTTCTGCAACTAACACAGCATAAAAAGGGCCTTTACTTTGGTTGTACCTCTGGCAACCCATTAATCTATCCCCAGCAAGAGAGCAGGGGAAGCATACAGAGCAAATGACTTTCACATTACTACACAGTATTATTATTGTGGACTGTACCATTAATGCTAATTGTACCATTAATCAATGCTATTTGACTGTATATCTACATACTTGAGTGTGGCAATTTGCCAGCCCACAAAATTAAATGAATCATTTAGAAATGAAAAAAAAAATTGCTGATTACATGAAGTATTATTCTATAAGCAAATTGCACAATGCGGCACAATACTGCCTCTCAAAGGAATACGTTGTTATGCAATGTCAAACAAGCAATGCATAATATTAACATAAATGTTTAGACACATGAGCAACATTTTCTTGGTGTTGCAAACAATTATGTTTTGAGTCAGTTAACATGGGAGAAATTTCAACTGAGAAGAATGACTGCACGTGAATAAGTTTTGCTAGACTGAAACCCACAGGTAGGGACACTACTATCAAGTGTAGATTAAATGTGCACTAATAGAAGCAGTATTGTAAGTCCATAAGATGTAGGAGCAAAAGTAGACCGTTTAGCTCATCGAGTGTGTTCCGTCATTCAACAGCAGAGATCATGGCTGATCTGAGAATTCTCAACTCCAGTTTCCTACCTTTCCCCTATAACCTTTGATTCCCTTACTAACAAAAAATTGTGCCTGTCTCAGCCTGGAATATACTTCATAATCCAGCCTCATGACCCCTCTGCAGTAAAGAGTTCCACAGATTCATTACCTCCTCATCTTGGTCTTAAATGGGCAACCCTTGAGATCAATCTGAAGTTAAGCCCTCTGATGCTAGACTCTCCCAAAAGGAGAAAACAATCTTTCCGCATCTACCCTGTTAAGTCCCTTAAGAATCTTGCATGTTTCAATAAGGTCACCACTCATTTTTCAATATTTCGACAAGTACAGGCTCAATCTACTCAACTTCTCCTCATAAGACAGTACCTCCATACCTGGTATTAGTGGAGTAGATAAGCGGCCCAAAACTGTTCACAATATTCCAGCTGTAGCCTGACCAATGACTTGTCTAGTTTTAGCAAAGCCTTGTTACTTTTACACTTCATTCCTGTTGAAATACAGGCCAACATTCCATCTGCTTTCCCTATTACCCACTGTACTTGGCTGCTAACTTTTTGTTATTCATGGATAAGGAGCTCCAAATTCCTCTCTTGCTTTCTGCAGTCTTTCTCCATTAAAATAATATTCAGCTGCTCCATTCTTCCTGCCAAAGTACATTACCTCACATTATATTCCATTTGCCAAGCTTTTGCCATTGAGTTAACTTGCTTATATCCCTCTGCAGGCTGTGTAATCCTACCACTTGCGTTCCCAGCCCTGATCCCCGTGGCAC
The DNA here is from genome assembly GCA_024137785.1 of Ginglymostoma cirratum. Taxonomy (NCBI): domain Eukaryota; kingdom Metazoa; phylum Chordata; class Chondrichthyes; order Orectolobiformes; family Ginglymostomatidae; genus Ginglymostoma; species Ginglymostoma cirratum. The sequence goes on from JAHRHZ010000087.1 coordinate 18,987,718, forward strand.
ATCACTATTGACAGGTTGTCATCCTGTAAATGCTCCCTTACCCTAACCCTGTCTTCTATTAGCCAATTCTCCGTCCATGTTAATATACTACCTCCAACACCATGAGCTCTTAACTTCTTAAGTAATCTAACATGCGAGACCTTATCAAGCACCTTCTGAAAATCCAAAAATTTCACATCCACTGCTTCCCCTTTATCTGTCCTGCTTGTTCATTCCTCAAAGAGTTCCAGTGAAGCCATGGTGACTCTGGTTGACCATATTATGCATTTTTAAATGGTTTGTTATTACATTCTTCATCATAAAAGTCAACCATTATTCCCAATAACAGACATTAAGGTAACTGGCCTTTTTTTTTGTCTCCTCTTTTTACATAAACATTGGTAGTTTTCCAATGCTCTGGGATTTTCCTACAATCCAAGGATTACTAGAAGATTACTAACATTGTGTCCATTACCTCTGCAGATGCATCCTTTAATATCCCAGGATGCAACCCATCAGGTCCAGGGGACTTATATTAGAAATTAGTCCACATTAGAGGAGTACATCACAAGAAAAGGCCCTTTGGCCCACTATGTCTATGTTGACCATGATGCCATTCTAAACTAATCTGGTCTACCTGCACATGGTCCATATCTCTCTGTTCCCTGCCCATTCATGTGTCTAAATAGGTCTTTAGCTCCACAAGTAACCCTTCCACTTTTTCTATAATGATAGTTATTGTATTTATTTCCTCTCCTTCTTTTGTCCCTTGAATATGTAACAATTTTAGAATGCTATTAGTGTCTTCTACAGTATTGACTGATGCAAAGTATTTATTCCACTCCCCTGCCATTTCCTGTTTCCCCATTATTACTTCCCCAACTTCATTCTCCAAGGCCTATATTCACTCTGTCTTCCTTCATTCCTTTTATATATTTAAAGAAGCTCTTGCTGTCCATCTTGATGCTAATATATTAATGCCCAGAACAGAAATGACATGTAAGTTACTCTGTCCGATCTTTTAAAAGAAATTGGTGAACCCACAGTACAATGATTATTCAAATTAAATGTCATCCAGAGTGGTGGTACTTTGAGCATACTTTCACTAGCAATAATAAGGGTAATGTGGTTGATGTCATCTATATGCACTTCCAAATGACATTTGCGAACATGCTACATAACAGGCCTATCAACAAAGTTGAAGCCCATTGAGTAAAAGGGACATTGACAGTTTGGATACAAAATTGGCTAAGTGCCAGGAAACGGAGCAGTGGAGAACAGTGTTTCTCAGGCAGGAGGAAAGTACACAACGGTGTTTCCTGGGGGTCATTACAGGGACCGCTGCTTTTCTCAATGATATATTAATGATCAGCATTGGATGTACAGGGCACCATTTCAAAGTTTCTGGATAACACAAAACTGCGTTGTGAACTGTGAGGAGATCAGTGATATATTTCAAGGCGACATAAACAGGCTAGCAGAATGAGCAGACATCTGGCAGGTTAAATTTAAAACAAAGAAGTGTAAAGTAAGGTGACAAGATGATTGATGAGGGAAAGGCAGTGAATGTTGTTGACATGGACTTTCATAAGGCATTTAATAAGGTACCTCATGGTAGGCTGGTACAAAAGGTACAGTCTCAAGGCATCTGTACAAGCGAGATGGATACAGAACTGACTTGTTCATAGAACACAGACAGTAGCGGTGGAAGGGTGATTTTCAGAATGGAGATCAGTAACTAGTGATGTTCCACAGGTATCAGTGATGGAATCCTTGTTGTTTGTAATATATATATTATGATCTGGAGGAAAATGTAGGTGATCTGATTAGTAAGTTTGCAGATGACACCAAAATTGGTCGAGTCGCAGATAGTGACAAGAATTGTTAAAGGATACAGCAGGATATAGATAGATTGCAGATTTTGGCAGAGAAGTGGCAGATGAAGTTTAATCTGGACAAATGCAAGGTGATGCATTTTGGAAGATTAAATTCAGGTTCAATAAACGGAAGACCCTTAGCAGCATTGACATACAGAGGGATCTGGGTGTACAGATCCACAGATACTTGAAAGTGGCAATGTAGGTGGACAAAGTCATCAAGAAGGCATACAATACACTTGCCTTCATTGGCTGTGGTATCGAATATAAAAGTTGGCAAGTTATGTTACAGCTGTATAAAACTTTAGTTAGGCCAGATTTGGAACACTGCTTGCAGTTCTGGTTGCTACACTACCAGAAGGATGTGGATGCTTTGGAAAGGGTGCAGAGAAGGTCCACAAGTTTGTTGCCTGATGGAGTGTTTAGTCACGAGGAGAAGTTGAATAAAGTTGGATTGTTTTCACTGGAAAGACAAAAGCTGAGGGGTGACCCGATAGAGGTCAACAAAATAATGCAGGGCGTAGACAGGATGGATAGTCAGAGGTTTCTTTCCCAGGGTGGAAAGGTCATCTAGAAGAAGGCACAGGTTCAAAGTGAGAGAAAAAAGTTTAGGGGAACAGTGTGGGAAACTCTTTTTATAGAGGGTGATGGATGCCGGGAACACACTGCCAGTGGAGGTGGTGGAATCAGGCACTTTAGCAATGTTTAAAGCATACCTTGATAGACACATGAACAGGAGGCAAACAGATGGATTGAAACCATGTAGGGGCAATATTTAGTGGGTCTCAATAAGGAGGAGGAATCAGCGCAGTCTTGGTAGGCTGAACAGCCTGTTCCTGTGCTGTATTACATTGTATTGCATATTGTATTAAAATATAGTTTAGCAAGAATATTAAGGAGAGGCAACATAATCTATGCAGCACAATTCTAAAAGGGTGCAGGAACCAAAAGTGCTAAGATAACTGTAAACGAATCTCCAAGTAGCTGGACAGGTTGAGAAAATGCTTAGGATGACATATTGAATTCTGCATTTTATAGCTGCAGACAGAGTACAATAATAAGGGAGTTATGATAAATTGTCATAAAATACTGCTTCACTCTGAACTGGAGTACTGTTTTGATTCTGGACACCACACACCTTCAGAAGCATGTGAGAGCATTAGGCAGGGTACAGAAAGATTTTACAAGAATGGTTCCGGGAATGAGGGACCTCAGTTACCAGATCGATTAGATCAGGTGGCATTGTTCTCTTTAGAGATAAAAGGTTTGAGAGAGGTTACTATCAGGATTTCTAGGCAGACAAGACAGGAAGAAGTGGTTTACTTTGGTGGAACAGTCGCAAAGCAGAGACACTACTGCAGGCGAGTGACAAAGAAGCTAAAAAAACATGAAAAATATTTTACTGAGAGTGGTTAGGATCTGTTATGCATCACTGGAGAATGTGTGAAAATTGATTCAGTTGCGGCATTCAAAAATGAAATTCCATAAACACCCAAAAAGAGAGAGAAAAAAAAATCACTAGGGATATAGGCAAAGGGCAGGAGTGTGTGCCAAGCAGAGATGTTCTTGCAGACAGCTCGCATGGACATGATGTGCTAATGTGCTGTAACCATTTTATCATTCTAAGTTCATATCTTAGCTCCAGATCACTCTTCTCCCTGACGTTATGGCTATAGCAACCACATTCCAATTTTCTTTTTTAAGGCACACTTATCAGCAGTAACACTCTATGAGCAAAAAGAAAAATCCTTAATGAATGCTACCCTCACAAAGCACAGAGACCTTTATGTAGCATTTGCTCTGAAAGCGATTGAAACAAAAGGCAAAACTTCTTTTCACATCAAACATTCTTCCATTGGTTTCTTAATAGCTGGTTAGACAAATATGCTACCCACTGAGTTGCAGTGCTTATCCTGCCTTTATCAACATTTACCTACCTACACATCCCATCAGAGCTATTGACCAGGAAGTGGGGATCCTGGCTGAATTTTCAATTTCACCAATCCAGGTGGGTGACAGTAACCCCGTGGTTGTGTCACCCAAAATTAGCTAACTCAGATACCAAACCTCCATTGCTTTATGCTTCACATCTGTCATACATTGACCATTATAGTATCTGACAACCTTCTTTACATTTTAATAAATAAAGAGCTACAGGTACTGGAAACCTGAAACAAAAACAGAAATTGCTGCAGAAACTCAGCAGGTCTGGCAATTTCAGTGGAGAGAAAGAGGCGTTAACGTCTGGCATACTATTATCCATCCCTTTGTCGCCCTGTCATTCTCTCTCTTTCTCTCGAGACTCCATCTCTGCCAGTCCACTCAATCCTTCTCTCCTCCAACCTCCTGTCTTCACCATACATATTACCTTTTCCTAGCTACTATCAATTTTGAAGAAAGGCCATTAAACTTGAAACGTTAGCCCTGCTTTCTATCCACAGATGCTGCCAGACCTGCTGAGTTTCTCCAGCAACTTCCGTTCTTGTTTCTTTACTTCTTATTCTGCATTGCATCACTTTTTCGATAACCTTAATTTCTCTCATAGTCAGGGTGGTAAATGTGAAATGCAGAGAACAGCAAATTGTTTCCAGTGAGTTCACGGTCATAATTTAATCACAGGGTGTCACCATGCTTTTGTGGTTATAGAACCCCAAGCCGTTTTGATTAATTATTGTTTTGAAACTTACAGCCAGGCATCTACAGTTCTATTTCTGTTGTTTAACAAGAACTTGCACAATTGACTTAAGGTGCATCTCACATAGCTTCTTCCTGTCAGCTCATTCCAAGTAACAAGAGCCACATCAAAATACATGTAGACTGCACTCAACATTTGAGCGTGAAACGGTGCTAGACTTCTTGCCCACTACTGGAACTCCATTCCCCTAATCATTTTGTGGTGCAGTAACTTAAAGCAACAAATATTAGCTGCTTTATAAATATCAGAATTTTAAATACACCGATATCCCATGGTTGAGATACTTTTGATGTGTTTCCAACTATTCTGTGGAAAATCTTGGATTTCAGATGTATTTCCCCTTTCCAAAAACCTCCCTTTCAGAAGTCAATTTAATCCCTCAAACATGCCAGATCAAGTAACTAAGCAATTTTCTGGTTGATTATGCAATTGAAAACATCTATATACTCTATTAACTTTGTACCTTTCCTCCACATGGAAAGCTGACCTTTATTAGCTTAAATAATTTCCTTCTCAAATTCACTCAGCTACGTAATTACAGTTTAACCTACAGCAGTGACCATACTTCAAACAAGTGCTGCTAATATAGTTTCCAAAACAAAAATCACCATCACTTTTCTTCTAGTAAATCAAATCAATGCACTGAAAGGGTCTGGCAGTCTCTCGCTTACCTGAGATGGTCTGTGTCTGTGCGGTAATCATACTTGTAGCAGTCTGAGTCTGGGTGGCAGGTGTTGCTGCCTCTGCCACAAACTGTACAGAGCTGGTGCCTGCAGTTGTCCCAAGGTGACAGCCATTTTGCTTGTGAGCCACAAAGGTATCCAGAGTGTTGTACTGCTGTTTGCAGATTCCGCAGATGTGTATATCCGCATTTACTTCTACCAACACTGTGGCCCCTGTAGAAACTACAGATAAGGCAGAATTAGAGCACAGCGTAACAAATTTTCATTTCTCTTTTCGAAAGCTAGTAATGTTCTGATGACCATTTGCAGGCCAGTTGCCCTGCAGTTCTATTTTCTTCTCTCCCTTGTTATTTGAATAGAGTTATTACATTCACTGAAAACAAACCGGAAAATGGGAGAGCACAGCGGGTTAGGCAGCATCCAGGGAGAGAAAATAAGCTAAAGTTTTGAGTTTAGATGACACCACCACCACCTGCCCCCAACAACCCTGCATTCCCAATACCCCACCACCCCAACACCAACCCCCTTCCCCGCCACCCAACTGGGATCTCTAGCACTTTTTGTTTAAGGTATAGACTCCAGCATCTGAACTAATTTGCTCATTATTGTATTTACTGCCCTCCAATCTACTGGGTCTGTTCTTGAATCTAGCGTATTTTAGAAAACCATAACCAGTGCACCCACTATTACAGACTTAGAATTGTTAGGGCTCAGAAGCAGACCATTCAGCCCATCATATCTACACAAGCTCTCCAAATAAGTGATTCACTTCATTCCATTCTTATGTATTCTCTCTAACATCTTGTCCACCTTCCTTTTCAGGTCATCATCAAATTTCCTCTTGAATATTTGAATACAGTCTGCTTCTACCATAGTTCCAGGCAATGTATTCCAGACGTTAACCAATTACTGCATAAAAACATTTTTTATTCTCATGTTGCTTTTCCTCCTTTTACTAAGGACTTTAAACTTGTTTCCTCTCATTCTCAAGTGGGAACAGTTTATCATGATCAACTCTGTACAGACCTCTTATGATTTTCAATGCCGCTATCAAATATCCTCAACCTTTCTCTTTCAAAGGAAAACAGTTCTAACTTCTCCAATTAATCTTCATAACTAAAACTCTCCATTTCTGGAAGCATTCAGATGAATCATTTGTTCACTCTCTCAAATGCCTTCACACCCTTCTTAAAAGTGTGATGCAACACTCCAGATGAGACCAAGTTGCTGATTCACATAAGTTCAAAATCATCTCCTTACTCACGTACTCTATGGCCTAATTAATAAGGCTTGTGTTACTGGAAGTTTTATTAACCATGCTCTCTCAACTTGACCTGCCACCTTCAAATAACTAATGCACCTATCCATCCGAGTCTCTTTGTTCCCTTAGAATTGTCCTTTATTTATATCATTGCTTCATGTTTTTCAACCAAAATGTATGAACTCACAGTCTTCATGCTGAACTTCATCTGTCACTTTTGCCTCTGTTTCATAAACTTTCTCTGTCCCTTTGAAGTTCTATACTATCCTCCTCAGAGTTATCAATGGTTGCAAGTTTTGTATTGTCCACGAACCTTGAAAAGGTGTCCAGTACTTTAAGTCATTAATATCAGGAACAGTAAGGTCCCAATGCTAACCACTGGGGAACTCTGCCGCACCAATTTCCTCTAGGTCTAATAACATCATTTCACCATTACTCTTTGTTTACTGACATTTAGCCAATTCCGTATCCATGTTCTCACTGCCCCTTTTATTCCATGAGCTATGACTTAATCCCAATTGTTCATGGTGCCTTATCTACTCTTGTACAGTTAACCTATTTAATACTCCCGCTTCTTGATTTTTAAATCCATTTAGAGTGTGAATTGCCTCCTCTATTTCCATAATCTGGATAGCATCTTGTTCCTTGGTAAAGACAGATGTAAAGTATTAATTTGATATCTAAGCCAAGCCCTCCACCTCCATGGGTAAATTCCTATTTTGGTCCCAAAATGGCCCTAATCCTCATTTTACAGCTCTTTCATTATCTATGTGACTATAGAAACTTTGTGATTCCCTTTTACATTGGCTGCCAGCCTCTTTTTCATTCTCCCTCTTTGCTTTTCTTTGTTGCTTCTTCAACTCCCCTCTGAACCTCCCATATTCAGCCTGATTCTCAATTGAATATTCTACCTGACATCTGTTGTTTGCACACTTTTTCTTGCTTATCTTAATTTTTATCCTTTTTGCTATACAAAAAACTCTGGATGTTTTTGTCTGACCTTTCCCTTTTGAGGGAATATACTTTGACTGTGCCCAAAATAACTCTTCTTTTCAGGTAGCCCACTGTTCAACTCTTGTTTTTCCTGCCAATTTTTGATTCCCACTTACCTTGGCTCAGGTGTGAGATTGGCTTTCTCCCAGTTAACCATCTTTAATCTGGATTATTATTTTCCCTTTTCCAAGAGTCAGCCTAAATCTTAAAATACAATGATCACTGTCCACTAAATGTTCTCCTGATAGCTGACTCACTTCAGTCTTAACCATCAGTTCTAACAGTGTCTCCTTTCTTATTCATCTGGAAACATATTGTAGAAAATTTCCTGAACACATTCTGGGAACTCTTACCCATTACTAGCCTTCATGCTCCTGTATTTCCAGTCTACGTTCACAAAAGTCCCCTTCGCCCCATTATAAGTACTTGATAGTTTTCGCACCTCAGTAATTTTCTTGTAAATTTGTTCCTCTATATCCTTCCTACTGTCTGGTGACTATAAATAATATTAATCAATGTTTTGTTTCTTAGCTCTATCCAAATAGATTCTGTCTTTGATCCCACTGAGACATCCTCTTTCTGCAGCATTACAATGTTCTTCCTAATCAATACTACCTATCCCCCACTGTTTCTTGAACACTTAGTATTCTGGACTATTTAGTATTCATTCTTTGAGCAAGGTCTGCTATAGATACAACATCATTATATTTCCACATGGCAATTTGTGCCTATAGCTCACCAGTCTTGCTTATAGTAATCTAGGTATTCATATACACGCACAATAACCCCGATTTAGGCTTCACTTTCTCCCTCGCTGGCCCCACCAACTAAATCATTATTCCTTATTTGAGAGCTATATATCTCTCCTGTTATTCTGTATACCATGGCACTCCTCTCTCTTACGATCACTTGGTTTCATACCCAAGCCAAGCAAGTTTCAACCCTCTCCTATAACACTAGCAAAATGCTCCACCAAGAATTCAGTTCCAGCTCTGCTTAGGTGCAACCCATCTAGCCAGTACATACCCCAGCTTCCACAAAGCCACTCCCAATGTCCTCAGAATCTTTAACACATTTCCAGCACTGTATTTATCTGCTTTGTCTGCCTGCTGAACACTTATTTTTGAATGATAGTGTGAGTGAAGCATTGATTTCTTCTTTTGAGGTCCTTCTTTCTAATTTCATGCTTGGTTCCCTAAATTCAGGCTGCAGGACCATATCCCTCTTTTTGCCCATGAACTTTGCACCAATATTGACCACGACTGCTAGCTGTTCACCTTCCTCCTCTCAAATAGTGCTCTGCAGCAGCTCAGTGACATTCTTGACATTGCCACCAAACAGACACCACACCATTCCAGATGCAGGCCTTTCTGTGGTTACAAAAACCACCTAACTATTGCCCAAATTATTTCTGCAGCTAGCTCTTTGAAAATACAAGGAAGTAGACCATCAGGCCCTGAGTATTCGCCAAATGTTAATTTGTTATGGTTCTCCAGTACTGATTCTGAGCTAATATTAATTACCTCAAATCATTTCAATATTACCAGTGCCTATTTTACTCTCTGTATCTGGTATGTAACTTATGTATTGTACTGTGAAGGTGGATTTTCTTTTTCCTGCACCTTTTCCAATTCTTCTGCATCCCTTTCGGGCAGAATGTCAAGAATTAGTTACTTCAATGACTGATTCATTTAAATTAAAATCCAAGCTGTAATTAGTTTCAATATTTTAACTCAACAAATTTAATCAGCACTGAACTCAGAAAGTACTGCAAATCTATTTGTGGAAATTAAATTGAATCCTTCAGATTTATAATTCATTATTACTTTTAATCCTATGCATGGGGTATGCTTCTTTGAGCGCACAATTACTATTTTTCAATATTTTTATAGCAACTTTATGGTCATAAACATTATAACCTGTAACTCAAAGTAACAACATTCTGAGAGATACTGGTGAAATTCTTGCAGGCATGTTCCACATTAAAAATAAACTGCTCTAGTTTCAATTCCATATTTTACAGGCAAACCCTCATGCTTATGCTTGTTATACTCAGATTCCGGTTTCCAAGTTCAAATATAAGAGTATTCAATACTTCCCATTTCCCACATCATCGTGTCTGGTATACTCAAAAGATGCACAAAAGCTCTAACTCCTGAATCTTGCTCCAATCAAATAACCCTTTGAACTCAAGAAAGTGGTGTTCAATTTTTTTTTTCCCTTTATGAGTCACAAATATGTACCACAGAAACGGGACCATGTGAAAAAAAAGCCAAATCAATAACTCCGATAATTTAAAAATATATCTTATGCAGAAATATGGAAAGCACAGGACCAGAATAAACTGCAGTCCAACTGGCTGGAGCAGAAAACAAATGTTTTGTCTGCTTCTAAGTTACCCCTTCAATGCTTGAATTCTGGCTTTGTGACTTGAATTCTGGGTCTGCAGTTTCATTTTAAATTACTTCTATAGCCCCGTCTCCCTGGAGGAATGTGTAAATTGCAAGAATCAGCAAAGTTTGCAACGAAACACTTAAAATGGCACAGCCACTGTGTAGCATCACCCACTTTAGCTCAGAGAAAAATTCAGAGTGCAACATAGCTTGGTAAACAAACAGTAATGATAAAATTTAAGTCTAATGTCAGATGTCTAGTTGAAGTAGATTTTCTTTCTATATGTCCCCAACAATATCTTCAGTATCAGTGACTGAGATCATGTCCAGCAAGAAGCAACCTACGAAAAGTACAACTGAGGAAGCAAGCATTTTGGTTTCGCCAAAGCGAATGAAAGCGTCCAAGCTAAGCAACAACTTAAACAGTTAGACACTGCAGCACTCCAGCAGACTGAAAATAAAAATCTGTTCCATCATTGCATACGTGTTGCAAACAACCTGATGGCAGCCTCCACTCAGACGGGGTGAGCAATGTTAAAGTCAAGGACACAATCAAGAAGAGATTTCTTGACAAAATACTGTATAAACAGAAAACTGCCTTGTCCAGAGATCCCAGACATTGCAGAAGAGGAAGTCCCTGTTTCAACAGGGTAGTGTCCTCCATGATGTTGATTCGTGAGATTAAAGGTCCTCCAGATGTAACAATGGTGTAAGTTGCCTGCTTCAGCAGGAAAGATATCCTTAGTGAAGGAAATGCAAATGCAAATGATAAAAAGGTCCTTCAGCCTCAAAGGACTTTCAGACTTCAACGGACTTCAACCCAAAGATCTACCAATCTACCATGTGAGAAGAGATTACAAACTGGGAGAACAGCAAAATCTCCAAACCAGCTGAATCTGTGAAATTTAAGCCATACATTTGGCAGGAGATGCGATAGCATGTATGGTAAATGTAATTATATACAAAAATGTATAAATATTTGTCATGTAAAGATCCTGGGGGTTGATAAAGCTTAAGGGTCTGAAAGGATTAACGCTTAAGAGCACCTTAAGGACCACCCGTTGTTATGATGTCACACAGACTTGGTGGGAGAACCATTTAAGATTTTGGAGGAGTGAAACCCACCATCTGAGTCTTCCTCAGTCTCTGTGGCAACGTCTATCAGACTAATGTAACTTGTATCTAGTTGCTGACATGAATTAAACTATGTTGGGTTTAAGATGAGAGCCCCTCCTTGCTAGAATACAATGTAGTTTTTTCCCTACTGCACTAGTTGCAGCAAAATCTACCAGATAGCTCATACAACCTGAGAATGGAACACCTTACAGCAATCCTAAGGCTGTGCCCTTACACTTTAGGCAGTATTATTTTGGATTTCAATGTAGATATTCCATTAAGGATCTTCAATTGTTGAATAAAATGACATGCTTGTTCTTCACAATAAATCTAGATCCTGAGTATTCAATCTCTCCTTGTAGCTCAGGTTTGCCTCAACCAGACAAAAAAAAAACTAGGTCTCAGATTGGTCACTTTTCCCGGGCTGCATCTGAATAAATACTAAAACTGTCATGCCAATAACTGGTCAATTTTATTACATTAAAATGTTACACTAAAAAATGAAAACAATACAAGACAGATCTTCATTTCTGAAGAAGGGTCTAGGCCTGAAACGTCAGCCTTCCTGCTCCTCTGATGCTGCTTGGCCTGCTGTGTTCATCCAGCTCTACACCTTGCTATCTCAGATCTTAGCACATATTTGCTGCAATGTAGTGACTACCATATAAATGTATGAATAAGGAACAGGAACGGGCCCCTTGGCCCTTTGAACTTGCTCCGCCCTTCAATAAAATCATAGCTGACCTGATTTTAACCTCAACTCTACATTCCTACTTATTCTGAGTAATATGTCATCCACTGTCTAGCCTTCAGTTAAAAATGTACAAGTACTACACATATTCTGTTCCACTTCCAACATCTGAAAATCATTAAGTCAATCAGAAATATACACAGTACTCAAACAGTGGGCAGGTCATGCCTTATGTGATTTTTTTAATGACTTGAGTTGCAATCTATTCCTTTGGTTATACATCCAAAGTTATAATTTGACTTCTTTGCTTCTGTTACACACCGGGCATTTAATTTCGAAGAGCACCCTACCGCACCTCCACATCTCTCTCTTCCCGCCTTACAAGTGGAGAGACTATTGGTTCAGTGCACAAGAAAAGAAATACCATAGACAGAAGAACAATTTCAGTCAACAGAACGGATCAAGAGACCTGTGCCCAGTCAACCAATGTCATGAATGGCATCGACTGAAAAACTACTGCTTTGATTAAGTTTGTTTCAGCCAGCCTATAATTGTAGTTGTCTCAGGTTACAACAATTACTGTTAAAGTTCACCCCAAAATCTTGTACTTCTCTCGAATCCTAATGCAGAATTTCAGGAACTTATTTCCTGTTCACCACTTGAAACAAAACACAAGTTGTGTCATTACTGTCATAGATGTGAAATGTCATTACTGTTGTAATGTTGGAAATACTGTTGTCACCCTAAGCTGCAATCAATGAAGCCCAAGGTATTCTGCTGCTGGAGCCTCATCATATCAATGTAGCTTCACCAACGGCATAAATTCTGCTTTCTCCTGTTTGGCAATCAATCCATCTCAGAGGATTGCCTTCTGTTCATACTTTCTATCTGTGGATTAATAACTTGGGTATTCCAGTGTCTGAATTCTTGTTGAATTCCAAATCTACCATTGAGATTTCAATTGTCAACACCACCAATTATCTCTTTAAATGGGTCCAAACAAACTTGTTAGAAGGGCACACTGATAGGTTCAAGATGATACAAACAAATCCATCAGTGAAGCACTGGCTCCAAAAAAATGTCTTTCCAAACCTCCTCAAATAAAATCTATAATCACAATGAGATGTAATTGTCTGAGCTTTAAGGTTTAGGGCACATTTTAAACCATATGCCAGAGTTTAGACTCTAATACAGCATTTCATGTAAAATTATGTTTAAAAATAGGCGAGTTGCAACATTTTCACAAAAGTTCTCAAAAATATGGCAGTGAATCTGGACCATGATTCTTCAGTGTAATGTGTCATCTGTTGTCCAGCTTAGGGAAGAATAATACAGACAAAATACATATTTTTCATTCATTCACAGGATAAGGGCATCACTGGCTACGCCAGCATTCATTGCCCAGAGGGTAGTTAAGGGTTAACCACAATGCTGTGGGTCTGGAGTCACATGTAGGCCAGGCCAGGTAAGGATGGCAGTTTCCTTCCCTAAAGGATATCAGTGAACCAGATGGTTTTCGTTAAGACAATCGACAATGAATTCATAGCCATAATTAGACTCTTAATTCCAGATAATTATTGGCAGGGTTTGAACCCGGGTCCCCAGAACATTATCTTGCTGTCTGGATTAACAGTCCAACAATAATACCAATAGGCCTTGTCTCCTCTTAAAATATATCAGATGTTTTGCAGTAAGTATGCACAAAAAAGTTTTATTGACACTACTGGGCAGAGCACTAAGCCAAACAGACAAGAGGTCATTGTTTAGACATGGAGGATTGGTTAAGGTACTGATATGGCCAAAGTGAAGCCATATCCAAAAAAAAAAATCACTGCTTTCAGAAATGGAGGAAAGAAGTTAAAAAAAAACTATGCTTATGAAAGTAAAAATATCTGGAAAGTAATTTCACTGTAACCATGTTATTAATGAAAATATACAATATGTATACATTTTAAAAATGTTAACAAATTGTTACTTTGCATTCATAGTAAATGTGAAATTGACTGCATTAAATATGACACGTTGCATTTGAATTCATTTCTTTTGAGCTTTTCACTCATTCCACATTCTTATTGTGCAAGTACCCATTATGACAGCAGAGGGAGCTATTAATCTTCCTTACAGACATTGCCATGCAACTTTGAAGAAATAACAGAGTGAGCTGGCATCCTTCCCTGCTTTGAAGTGTCAGTCCCACAGTGTCCTTTATATCACAGCACTGCATTTAAAAATTACTTTTCTTAAACACAATTTAAATTAACAACACTATGTCAAAAATGGCTATGACTAAAGCCAAAGAAAACTAAGAATGCTGGACGTCTGAAACAAACAGAAGCAGAAATTGCTGGAGAAACTCAGTATGTCTGGCAGCATCTATGAAGAACAGTCAGTTCTCATCAGTTCTGAAGGAGGGTCAGTGGACTCGAAACATGAACACTGCTTTCTCTTCACAGATGCTGGCAGAGTTTCTCTAGAAATTTCAGTTTGCGTTTGCATAAGAAGGGTCCTTTGTTTTGGTGACATTGGTTAAAGGACGAATTTAGGGAAAGTGCATTAAGAGAAATTTTTGTTTTGCTTTACAGTATGTCACAGGGTCTTTAAAACTCTGTAAATCAAGCCCAGCTTGATATCTCATCTCTAAACATTTCAAGCCAGGCAAACAGTAAAATTGTTTCAGAGATAGTAGGAACCGCAGACGCTGGAGAATCCGAGACAACAAGGTCCCAGAAGGGTCTAGGCCTGAAACGTCAGCTTTCCTGCTCCTCTGGTGCTGCTTGGCCTGCTGGGTTCATCCAGCTCTGCAAACAGTAAAATTGGGCATGTTTTTTATAAAAAGATTGACCACTCAAACATTGCATTAAATATAGATCTCATGCCCCAGAAAAGGTTCATGCAGCAGAACACAGGATTGGCATGAATTTAGTTTCAAACATATGATTACTTCTATCTCAGGATAAAAGACCAGAACTGCACAAATGTGCAATTGTAACAGAAGTAAATTTACAATTGACTCAAGGACACTGTGAATGCTAAATGCATGAGTTTTATTTTATAGTAGGACTTCTACTCATGTTTTCCTAGTTTAGATACTGATCAAACTGTGCATTTCAAATACCATTTCAGAAAACCTACCTGGATATGCAATGTACTGGCTGGTTTGTGTCCTACATAGATAAAGTTAACTGCTTCACATAACAATATGTGATGAACAGGGCCTATTCATCCAATTTATACATAATTTTTTATGAAGGCAAAGGCCTGACCACCATTTGGCTTACATGTTCGTACATAAAGCATTACCTGTAAGTTTGTACAAGTAAGAGTGGCCATTGATCCAGGTCACTCACCCTTCCAGTTGTCCACTTCCTATCAATCAATGTGCCTCTTAAAAGATTTGAGAGATTTTAATTTCACAATCTAATCCAATCAACCATTCAAAGTACTAACAGCTAATTTTTAATGAAGTGACTTCCTGACTTAAAATCCCAAACTTGCTCATTGTCATTTTGTACCCATGTCCCTCTCTCTATAGGCAACTTAAAACAATTCTTAGGTTCACCTTTTCTTTTTAATGTACTGTCATATTTACAATGCTACCAAAACATTTGCCTCCTTTCAGAGCTATAGGCCCAGAGCATCATCCTTGAGGTAGAATTGCAAATTTCCATCCTGCTGTTTCTTTTAAGTGGTTCTTCAATGTCTTGTTTGTTTGCTTTAATTATTTAATGAAATTTAACAGGATTATCCTTTTTTCCAATGTGTGTTTGTTTATTTTAAACAATTTTATGAGCATTTCAAAAGATTTTGCAGCGTTAGTACAGGACCCTTGGAAGATACTGGAAGAGTGGGTTGAAGGCTAATCAGATCTCTGGATTTTAAATCAATATGAAGACGTAAGCACAGCAGTCCAATGACACTGTAATGTCTACTTCTTAATAATGCTGAATGCAGAAATGGACTTTAACTATTAGATAAAGCACACTAATGCAGATTAGTAATGCAGGTCAAATTAATGAAGACTTGCCTTTTAAGAATAAAGCTTTATTAGCACACTACATTAAGGACATACCTAATTTATCATACAGGAAATGATCATGACAGTAAAGTTAGAAAGACCTTTTAAATATGCTCATCAAAAGAACTCCACAATTGGATTCACCTACAGTTCATGTTTTCTCTGAAGTCCCATTAGTCTTCTGACTGAAAGGGCCCAACATAATGGAAATCGCAGGGATGTAAAACATCCATCTCCACAATGAGGGTTTGCTGTATGGTGACTTGCTTATCCTGAAGTCATAATATGGCCAAAACTGGAAATGGGAGCCGGAATCCTGGAACTATCTCCCACTGCCCATATCTAAACCCCGCCCCCCCCAACCCCCGTCCCCATTGAAAATACTTTTTCAGTTGTGAACGCAATGGCTAATAACCATCTTCTATTGCAGAACAAGCAGAGGTCATTCAGTGGCCCAGTGCTGTAATGATGCTCAGATGGGATTCCCGTATGTTCAGGTTACCATCAAGTATGTTCAGATAGCTACCATTAGTTAGCATTTGCATCTCCTCAGACACTGAAATAGTCCAAAAGCAGCAAGATGTGGACAATATCCATGTTTGGGCTGACAATAACACATAAATGCCAGGCAACGAACATCTCCTCTAAGAGAGGACCTAACCATCACCCCTTGACATTGAATTGCATTACCATCACTGACTCTCCCACTATCAACATCTTAGGGCTACCACTGAACAGAAACTCATCTGGTCTAGCCATGTAAATCTAAAATAGCAGCAAGTAATTTATCTCCTAACTCCTCAATGCCTATCCATCCATAAAGCACAAATTAGAATTGTGATAGAATACTCCTTACTGGATGACTAAAGTTCCAATGACACAAGAAGCTTCACACTATCCAAGACACATCAAACCAGCTCCATCGAGTGGCACTGCATCTGCAAACATACACTCCCACCATCACTGATGCACTGTAGCAGCAGTATGAACCTCTACAAGTTCCACTCTACAAATTCACCAAGACTACTTGAGAAGCACCTCACACCTATGACTACTACTAGTTAGAAGGACAAGGGCAGCAGTTACATGGGAACACCACCTACTGCAAGTTCTCCTCCGAGACTGTTCTGGAAAGCAGCTCGGGGTGGGCAACAACTACTGGCCCGGTCAGCAAAGCCCACGTTTCATGAATGAATAAAAAACTATCTTGGTGAAGCTGCACGCTTAGGAAATATACAATACTACCTATCCCATTTCCTTGAATCATCAGTTGGAGGTATTGCTTGATCCAAATTCTAAGGAACTTGATACAAATTATTTCAAGGCTGTCATTATCTCTACAGCCACTGGCAACGGCATCCTCACCTTGCATGGAGGATGTAGATCTGTTCACACAAGGCGCTATAGAATTAACATTCTAATGATGACCACAAAACGATTGTTGATAGTCAGAGAAACCCATCTGGTTCCCTAACGTTCTTCAGAGAAGGAAAACTGCCATTCTCACTTGGTCTGGCCCACACGTGACTTCAGACCCACAGCAACGTGGTTGACTCTTAACTGCTCTCTGGACAATTACAAATGGCAATAAGTGCTGACTGAACTAGTGATGCCCACATCCCATGAACAAATTAAAAAAGGAGAAGGTCGCACGTGTACTTCTTTGCTGTACTAGGAGGATGCTTCCCAAAGATCCAAAGATCCATTGATAGACCATCATCCTTCCTCCCTATTCACACAGCACACCAAGCATATTAAAAATAGCAGCAGCCAAAAACCAGTAGCAAGTGTTGTAAGCAGAATCATTGAAGCGAGAACCAAGGCATTCACCATGTACCACCCCACATTCTGTAGATTTGACTAAGTGACAGTATAAACCTCCAAGCATATCTACCAACAGAGCATGAGCCAGCATCAGTTACTAATCTTAAAATCGTGATTACTCTACAAGCCTAATGCAGATATCCTTCCTGCTGCTAAAGGCATTTTCAGCTGTCATGAGAAGGCATTCACTGGAAGGTCATCAGGAGGGAGTCAACTCAGCACCACACAATAATCACACTCTGCTCAGTCTGCATAGTACTGGTGCATATGTAATGATGCACCAGAGATGGTGCACCATTTGTGCAAACACGTGGTGTGAGCACCAAAATTAGGGGTGCTACACAACTGAATTTTGTAACCTTAACATATCCATTGAGAAACAAGGCACTGGAAGTGCGGCTGGAATTATTGAGGGTCCAGCAGTGCACTTTTAAATCTGAAACCTTTAATAATTCCTCACATTTTAAGTGCAAGTCTCTACATACAAGGCCATGTCTTCAAAAGGCTTCAATTTGAAAGTGTGCCAAGCTGGGAAGCTCTTTAAATTCAGGGGTTGAGTGCATTTGGGGAGCCCCTGACTTTTGTCTATGACAGACACTAGATCCCAACCCTGGAACCTGAGTATTCTGTCTCCCCCTGCCTCCTGAGAGCCTGGCTGCGGGGTGTTCACTACCCAGGTTCCGGGGCTGGCCTTGGCAGCGCGCGCTGCTCTGGGCCTGATCTCGGGCCCTGCGTCCGCCGCCCCAGCCCCTGCATACACACTGCGGCATACTCACACGGCACCGGGGCGAAACCATCGCTCTGTCCGCCCCCGTTCATCGTGCAACCCCGGCAGCTCCCCCGAACACACCTCCACAGAAACAAATAAATATTATTTGCAAACAAACAAATAGGCTGCTACTGAGCCCGGCCGGCGACCCAGCGCGACGGAAGCGGCTGTGGGAGACTTCCGCCTGTCCTCGGGGAGAGAGAGTATCCAGTTGTAACAAAAAGGGTCTAACTCTGTGGCATGCCCTTTATCCTGGAGGAATGATGTACACTACACCTAATGTCTTTCAACTGTTTTCCCGATTGCCACAACTGTTTTTTGTGCTTGGATTTAGCCCAGCTCCAACGTAAGGTTCATCCATATCTATAATAGGCATATTTCCTGCATAATTTTGCATGTATTTGTTGTATGAATGTCTCATAGTAGCAATCCTTCAGGCTGTAACCAGCAAATAGTCTAAAGAACTAACTGGAAAAGAAAACGATCGCTCAAATTTTTAGAAGTGTAGACCAGTCCTAAGGATTGAGGGCATTCATTCGTTTTTTAAGAGCCATGTTTTGACCAGGACAGCTGTATATGTGAGATAACAAGGCGTGGGGCTGGATGAACACAGCAGGTCAAGCAGCATCATAGGAGCAGGAAAACTCGACGTTTCAGGCCTA
>JAHRHZ010000087.1:19007075-19084011 GCA_024137785.1 Ginglymostoma cirratum
TACCCCCCTACCTACACTCACCTTTACTGGCTCCATCCCCGCCTCTTCGACTTGTCTGCCTCCTCTCCACCTATCCTCTCCGCTATCCATCCTCTATCCGCCTCCCCCTCTCTCCCTATTTATTTCAGAACCCTCTTCCCCTCCCCCATTTCTGATGAAGGGTTTAGGCCCGAAACGTCAAGTTTTCCTGCTCCTATGATGCTGCTTGACCTGCTGTGTTCATCCAGCCCCATGCTTGTTATCTCGGATTCTCCAGCATCTGCAGTACCTTTTATCTCTTGTATATGTGAGAATATTGTTAAAAAAAACTAAAAGTTTGCAACTTCCCATTCTTTAAATCTGTGTGTGCGTGTGCGGTGATAGTGATTCTGATGCCAGACTGCTTTTTGCTTGATTCAATGTAGAAAAAGCAAAGATAAACAGGTCAGTTGTGAATAATGTCCAAGATTGCTGTCTTAGATGGTTATCTTTTACTGGAAAAATCTCCATGCTTTGGAGAGGACAGAAACTAGTCTGGAGTGATTCAAATAGGGAATTGTAGGAGGATTGCCAAAAAGAAAAGTGGAATCTACCAGGGATGCCCCATCCACTTAAAGCAGGATAAACCCATTCTTCCTGGTTCCTATCCTACCAGTCTGGTTTCGACCATGAAAGTTGTGAAATATTTTGTTAACAATACTATTAAGCAGCATCTAACCAACAATAACCTATTCACCATTTATGAGGTTTTTTCTATCAGAATCATTCAGGTCCACACCTCATTACAGTCATATTCCAAATATGAAAAGGCAGGTTAAATTTCAACAGTGAGGTGAGAGTCACTCTCCTTGATAGCAATGCAGTATTTGAATAAGTGTGGTATCAAGAAGGCCTTGTACAATTAAAGACAGTGGGAATCAGGAGAAAAACTCTGCACAGGGTAAAATCATCCCTGGAAAAAAAAATGGTGGTTGTGGTTATTGGAAGCCACACATCTCAACCTTAGATCATTGCTGCAGAGGTTTCTCTGGGCTGTCCCCTCAGCACAAACATTTTCAGCTTCTTCATCAGTGACCTTCCTTCAAACATAGGTTCAGAAGTGGGGATATTATGCAAGGATTGAACAATGTTCAGCACCATTTGCGAATCCTCAGATACTGGAACAATCCATGTTCAAATGCAACAAGATCTGGACAGTATTCAGGCTTGGACTGAAAAGTGGCAGGTAACATTCACGCCAGACAATGATCATTCCAGTAAGAGACAATTTAACTATGGTCATCAACATTCAATGACATAACCATCAATGAATCCACCACTATCAACATCCTGGGGTTACCATTGGCCAGGAACTGAACCTGACTCACTACCTATGTACAGTGGCTACAAAAACAGATCAGAGGCTCGGAATGCCATAGTGAATAACTCACCTCCTGACTGCTCAAAGCCTGTCCACCATCTACAAGGCACAAGGAAGTGATGGAATACTCTCCACTTACCCGAATGGGTGCAGCTCCAAAAATAGGCAAGAAGCTTGACACCATCTAGGACAAAGCACTCCACTTGATTGGCATCACATCCACAAACATTTAGTCCCTCCACCACTGATGCTCAGTCACAGCAGTATGTACCATCTGTTAGATGCACTGTATAAATTTACCAAGGCTCCTGAAACTGCACATTTCAAACCCATGACTACTTCCATCCAGAAGTAAAAGGGCAGTGGATACATGGCAACATCACTAAGTGCATGTTCCCCTTCAACCTACTTACCATCCTGATTTGGAAATATATTGCTTTTTCTTCAGTGTCACTTGGTCAAAATCCTGGAACTCCTTCCTGAACAACATTGCGGTCCTACCTACAGCATGTGGACTGCAGCGGTTTAAGAAGGCAACTAACCACCACCTTTCTAAGGTTATCTACAGAAGGGCAATAAATGCTGGCCCAGCCAGCGATGCCCATGTGACGTGGGTGATTTTTTTAAAAAGCTGTTTGATCCATAATTCCTGAGAAAATGACTTTCTGTGGCCACATGCAATGAAACCTGGATGACATTCAGGCTTTGAAAATAGCATTCACATCATACAAGTACCAGGTGATGATCATTTCCAACAAGAGAGGATAGAATTACCTCTTCTTAACATTCAACAGCATTACCATCACTGAATCTCCCATAACCTTGGGGTAACTATTGACTGGAAGCTTAACTGGGCCAGCCATATAGGTACAGTGACTATAAACATTGGTCAAAGACTATGTATTCTCTAGTAAGTGATTCATTTCCTGACTCCCTAATATGTTTCAATGTGTTCAAGGCACAAGTCAAGAGAGTAATGGAAAGCCATATACCTGTCTGGATAAGTCTAGTTCCAACAATCCAAGAATTGACACCATTCAGGATAAAGCACCTCAAGGGATTGGCATGCAATCCAACAACCTTAACCATTAATTTCCTCCACCACTGGCTCACTGAAGCTGCAGCCTGCACCATCTACAACATGCAGTGCAAGAATTCACCATGGCTTCTTCAACACCATATTCAAAGCTGTAATCTCTACTGACCAGAAAAACAAGGGCAACAGGTACGTGGAAACCCTGTGGCCCACACGAAACCTAAATTGAGTAAGAGAATTCATAGGCCTCTATCTAGGAGAGTGCACACACTGAAAAGTCCATCTGCATCTGGTTTGGAACAGTTAAATTACTTAGCAACATTCAAATCAGAACCAATCAAAATAAAATTCCGGTTAACTGGTCACCTGGTTGTAATGGAGGTCAATACCGGTGTGACCATTTCAGTGACCACAGAATCAGTCTTTAACAAAATTTGCTTTGGACTCCAACTCTTAAGTTTGCGCAAGATCTCAGCTAGACTAAGAACATACACTGGGGAACCTCTACAGATTAAGGGTACAACTTTGGTTCCAGTCTCTTAGGAGAAGCAGCTAGTTCAGTTACCACAAATTATAGTAAAAGGCTCAGGCCAAGGCTTAATGGTGTGAAACTGGTTGAGAAAGATTTGCTTAGATTGGCACAACACTTTTTGATTAGAAATTGGCTGCCTGAGTGAAGTCCTAATTAAATACCTGGATGTTTCTCAGGCAGGTCTGGGATCTATCAAAGGAGCCAAGGCCCCCCTTGCATGTTAACCAGGAAGCAATTCCATGATTCGGCAAGACTCGCCCATGCTATTTGCCTTGTGGGCAAAAGTAGAGGCAGAAATCAGAAGGCTGGAAAGAGAGGCTCCATCCCCGCCTGTTTGACTTGTCTGCCTCCTCTCCACCTATCCTCTCCTCTATCCATCTTCTATCCGCCTCCCCCTCTCTCCCTATTTATTTCAGAACCCTCTTCCCCTCCCCCATTTCTGATGAAGGGTCTAGGCCCGAAACGTCAAGCTTTCCTGCTCCTATGATGCTGCTTGGCCTGCTGTGTTCATCCAGCCCCACACCTTGTTATCTCGGATTCTCCAGCATCTGCAGTACCTTTTATCTCTGAATCATCAAAACAGCCCAGTTTGTGAATGGGAAACCAGTCAGACAGATTGTGAAGCCTGACCGGTCTGTTTGCTTTTTGGGGATTTTAAACAAATGGTAAACCTCATTTTGCAGCTAGGTAGAGGGCGTATGCTTAAGGTGAGAGGGGAAAGATTTAAAAGGGACCTGAGGGGAAACTTTTTTACACAGAGGGTGGTGTGTGTATGGAATGACCTGCCAGAGGAAGTGGTGGGGGCTGGTATGATTACAACATTTAAAAGGCATCTGGATGGATATATGAATAGGAAGGCCTTGGAAGGATGTGGGCCAAATACTGGTAAATGGGACTACATTAATTTAAGATATCTGGTTGGCATGGACGAGATGAACCGACGGGTCTGTTTTCATGCAATACAACTCTATGACACTATAATTTGAGTTTCCTGATGGGCGCTGTTAATCAGGTCCAATCAGGGATCCTGGCCGACAGATATTAACAGGAGTGTCAGAGGTTCTGTTGTCTCTGAGAGGTGGCTCTGAGGAACCTGGATCAGTGTCAAGGACTCTCCATGTGTAAATAAAGGGTGATTTGGTGATAGTATACTGGCCTCTGTGGGATTATTTCATCATCAACACTCTCAAGTCTTCTTCTGAAATCTCTATAAACTCTTCCTCAACTTTCAAAAATCTTTTCAAAATTTACCCTTTTTCATACAATATATTCTGGTACATCCTCTAGCTTCTAAAATATTTGCTGTTCAGTGTCAAATACCTCTTCTGTAAAGTTCTTTGGGAAATTCCATTATGAAAACATATTATATTAATGTATGTTGCCGTAGGGTGAGTTTTGTGGGTAGTTATGTCATTTATGTATCTCATAATTACAAAGCAACTCCTCTGTTTGGTATGAAAATTTTCCGGAAATATTTATATAAACTGAACAAAGTGGTTGAGCTATCTATTTACTGGATGTATCTTATGCAAATCCCAAGAGTTGAATTTTCATTCTGAAGCCAGGATCCCAATGGATCATGTCCATGTCTTAACAGTGGGCCACTTCAACATCAGTATTCTATCACACACTCCTAAATGTTTGTAGCAATATGTAATGAAACGGGTTGCAACTCTAAATTATGACAGACATTTTTAGTCCTTTATTCCAAAATGTGTTTTCAAAAGAGGACTGCTACAGAGACAAAATAGCCAATGTGTAATGTCATTGGTTGGCTGTCAAAAATCCAGCATAGGTCTGAGATAACAAGCGCGGGGCTGGATGAACACAGCAGGTCAAGCAGCATCATAGGAGCAGGAAAACTTGACGTTTCGGGCCTAGACCCTTCATCAGAAGGGTCTAACATGTCAAAGAAACTTCAAGAAGCAAGAGAGCAACTAGAGGTAATGAGGTGGCTGACTATCCTAACCAAAACACCCCACCCCTCCATCCCAACTCTTGGTAGACAGCAATTTCTTGCAAATATTTTTGATGGTTTCCCTTTCCAGGAATATACAAACATAGGTTAAAAGCAAGCAGCAATACAAGTGTATGTTTCTATCATGCTGCTGTGGGTTAGGGTGAGTCTAGAAACTGTAGAATAGGCAGTAAGCATCTCCGCCCCACAAGTAAACAAAGGAAGAATAACTCTCACTCCAAGTGCTCCAAACCCATTAAAAAAGAAATCAGGACAAAGGAACTTCAACTAGCCTACAAAACCAAGAACTCAAAAATTTACTGTTTGACTATTAATATCAATGCTACTAGTGCCACCCATAGTTGTATCTGCTCTTCATGACCAATGCAGAGACTGATCTATACAATGTTTTTTAAACTGTCATGTTTTTTATATTGACCTCGTATTTTAATCTGTGTGCATGTGTAGTCATTTAATTCATAAGTTTGAGGAGGCAAAGGGAGAACTTTCATTATCTCTTTCAAGTGCATGCCACAGTAGTTAAAGTGACCAGTCCTTTGGTCACTTATTGCTGCACAGGAAGCTTACTGGGAAAATGCACAAGGTTTGGTCACTGATGCCTGAGGAAAGTACCACTGATTATGAGGCAGTAAAAAGCCTATCTTAAGAGCTTACCGTTTGAAATTCTGTTCTCTCATGGAATGGTTCATTCGGAAATACTTGTAACTTGAAGGGTTTAAGCACCTTGATTTTGCAAAGTGGGTACGGACACTTAATATACAGGTTACTTATGAAAGTTTTTGTGCAATAATTCTGATTAATGAGTTTAAAATGTCCATTTCCTTCCAATAAGGATTCACCTCAAAGAAACAGAGAGTGATCAGATCAAAGCAGAGAACCACACTGGCTGATTGTAATGAGCTAATCAATAGACCCAAAATCAAATAGAAACCCTCCCCTAGCCACGCCCAATCAACTGGAAGGGATGGCAATTGGGAAAGTGAATTTATTGAATGTAACTGTATACAGCAGGTGGTAAGAAATGTCAAACGCTGGAGCCAGGCACCAGTTCCATTTGATCTGAACTCACTATATTAGAGCTCCTTTCACACATGCTTAGTAGCTAATCTTAAGAGTAAGGAACAATTTCCTTTAATCCACAGTGTCAGCCATTAATTGGCATTGAGTAGAGTTCACTAGGTGTTGAGCATGGGCAGGAGCTAAGCATGAATGGATAAGTTAAATGGCAAAGGACAGCCATTGCATTTAGCAATGAATGAATGGGAAGGGCAAAGGGGCATCAATCCTTTTGCTGCCCACAATTTTCAGTTCTATCTTCAGGCCTGATTGAGGCTGTAGTGGACAGGTGGGCTATACTCTACCCTCCAGTCAGAAGAAGAGCTCCAGCAAACCAGGCCAAGCAGATAGGGCTGGAGGTGGACTTAATTGCCTCATATTCCTCTCAAAAATCCACTAGCCTCACAAAGGCCAAGCCTCTCAGCTCTAGTGATGACGACTCTGTAGCACTGCAAGAGCAACTACATTTCACCCTCCCTTTTTATGCAACCTATTCACACTGCAGCGAGGAGCACTATTTGCTCCCAGCAGCTACATTGAAACCCTCAGTCTTCCTCCTGCTTGCCATTTGAAAACTGCTCATTGTTACTGTCCATAATCTTAAATAATTTCCAGGATGGCGGTGGAGTAGCATTGCTATGTTTGAGCTCCTGAACTCATTCACTTAGATCTTTTTTTCTTTCTTTTTTTTCCTTTCTTTTTGCTTTTGCTTTGTTTTCCCCTTTTGCTGAAAGTCTTTTGCTTCAGTGAGGCGTTAAATAAGTAAAAGGACCTGGCGACTGGAGGCTGCAGGCAGGCCCTGTCTGAGCGTGTTCTAGGATCCAGTGAGTGATCTGGTGACTGGGGCCTGAGAGCAGGCCGTACGCACACATGTTCCAGGATCCGGCTGTGGCACCGGTAGTTATAGAATCAGAAATGGTGGCAGCAGCAGGAGGAGTTCGGAGGTGGTACTGTCAACAGCAGCAAGCACTGAGCTCGTCTCGAGACTTCAGGCTGTGTCTTGGCCCAGGTGCCTGCATGGAGGTAAGACTTAAATCTGGGTGTTTCTCGTTTCTTTTGGCACTGTTTCATTTATCCCTGCTTTTTTGCAATTCCGGTTTTGTAATCAAGTGAGTGGCCAAGATGGGACTGGTTACGTTGGTAGAGGCGAGATAGCACCAGCGAATGGCGACTTTCATTCCAGCAGTGTGGCAAGGGGGAATCGTGCCTGACCACCTGGCCCATGGCTGTTGGCTGATGACAGAGCACTTAACAAGAAGGACTGTAAAGTTAAACACTTTCTTTATTTCTTCATTTTTCTGCCTTTACATTCTATGTTTCAGTTTATTTTTCAATGCTTTCACATGGTGCCAGAGAGTCACAAAACTATACAACACTTTTCACTATATCTTGTAACAAGATACATGTGACAATGAGTTAATCAAATCAATTCTGCATAGGCTTAAGAAGTGATTACTTGAAAGCAAGCAGCCTCCTGCTTCTCCCCCACCACCCCACTGGCTCTCTTTCTTTAAAATCTATACGTGTTACTGAGGTGTCAAGAGCCAATGATGTCTGACAAGTCTGTGATTTCCAGACCCACCCACACCTAAACTCAATGAAACATGGAAGATTCAGCCTAAAACCGTTGAATTATTTGTCACGCTTCTGACACAGCACTAAAAAAGACATGGAAAGTCTTGTGATGCAGTGGCAGTGTCCCTGTCTCTGAGCAAGAAGGCCCAAGTTCAAGTCCAACCTGCTCAGCAGTGTGTCATAACATGCTGGAACAGGTTGATTAAAATAATTAAAATTAAAAAGGAAGTTGAAATCCAGTTCATTAGCTCTAATCCCCAGTGCACCAGAAACATGTGCGTGTCTAGGGGACTGGGGTCAGGAATTTATAGCTCACTGGCAACAGTCAAATCTAAAGATCAGATTTTGTTGATTGCGTTTGGTGAGTAAATAGAACAAGCCTACTCATGGAGGGCAATCTGGTTCATTATGCCTTTGGTGGTGACGCTGGCAATAATTTCACAAACTTCTCTTGGCAAAGAGATTTGCTGATAGTAGACTTTACTGGAAAGAACTCAGTGACTCAATTTTGACCTGACTGAACGTCTCCTAAACCTGTAAATCGACTTTGTCTTCCCACACGGAACCAATCAAAACATGCAACTCTCATGTAGACTTCTGTTGTCAATTATTAAATAGCATATCCCACTGAATTAATACCTTTACAAATCATCAAATTCTACACATTTCTTATGATTAAATCTAAATAAAGCATTATGGGGTTAAATTGGAGAATTTCAAAATTGATTGTGGGGATCACAAACACACAATTAAACTAAATTCATTCATCATGCTGCTTGCTAAATTTGTATCATTCTCAGTTCGAAATGATTGCTTTGTGCAGCCATGCTATATACACTATTCATTGGCTGCATACATCAGAATCTGGATTGACAGTGTGAGTGGTTAGTCCTACTTACAGACAGCCTACACCTTTTCAATGCGATATACATGTGGCTGAAAAGAGGGTGTATCAGTACTTTACTTTGAAGAATGGCTGAATATGGTGACAGACTGTTCATCTAGGCTTTCTGAGAATGCACTGGAGGCCTTGGTACAAAACATGGAGGACAGAAACGCAATTTTTGCAGGTGGGTAGAAGGATCTCCAGAAATGCTCAGGAAGCAGTGGGTAGAAGTAGAGAAGGAGATCGATGCCAAGACTGTAGCTTCAGAAAAATGGACGATACAGGAAGAAGCTGAACAGTCTGATGAGCTGTCAAGTGATTGAACTCAATCTGCAAATGATATGCTTCCTAATACACTGTTCTGATGATGATTGCCAACTGTGCATATTCACCGCTGATTATTTCTGACTGCACATGTGCACATGTATGTGCACAATATTTAGCTGATTTTTAAAAATTAAAATAAACCTTTACTTTGAGAATTTATTTCTCCTAAGGGTATACTCTTTTATTAAATGATTTTCATTATTAGACATTTGTCACTCTTTGACTACGTGTATAAAAATAAAACTCTGCTAATGTGCATGCTCTTGGGCATCAGCAAGCATTGCCATCTTCAAATGACTTATCCTTCCAATGGATGACAAAATCAAACCACGAATTAATTCACCATGCTCCTATCATCAATCTTCCAAGAATCTCTGGCCATCAAAACTCAACCTTTCAATTGAAACCTCACTATCACACACTTAGCACTGCTACAAGCTTCATCCCACAATACACAGCTCCCTCACACTGGCAATTATACAAACATGATGGTTAAATCATCCAACCACATTTCAAGACATTCACTCATATATATCTTTGTTCCTTGCAGGCAGTGCTGGTGTATAACAGAAGATGGCAGGAAAGAACTGAAGGAGGGCATGTTTTAATACTCATGAAGGAGATAGTGCTGACGAGTTTTTAAGTTATTCAGATGTCTCTAACTCATTTAGCAGAATTTTTTCATTAGCATAATGTGTTCTTACTCTATGGCCTGCTGTCTTTAAGATTTATAGATCTCAGATGTTCCATAACTAGCTATTAAATACTATCTAATAAACATATTCTGTTTATAACGATTGATCCTATCTTCTGCTGAAGACCTCAAGTAGGCCACCTTCCCGCTTATTATCAGTAATGTAGACTAATACCATTAAGGATTATTGGCGGTGAAGCTACCTAGGTCATCCCAGATAGTTCTGGTGGGCATGAATGCAAAATATAGCAATTATGGGAAGTGGCACTTGTAAGTCATTGAAAATATCTACATAGCAAATTTTCCTTCTTGCTTGTACTTCTCCCTTACCCTTCAGTCTCTTCTGACTGTCACGCTAAAAATAGCGTGAGCATGCGTTCGTGGTTTTCTAGCCTCCCTCAACATAACCAAACCCTTATTCCTTTTCATTTCAGGTACACAAGAACTGGAATATCCCCAATCAGAGAAGAAAGAGATAAGATATTGAATATGAAGGAACAGTGTCACTTGATAATACTCTCTCAGCTACCAGCTCAATGAATGACACTGCATGCACTTTAGAAGTTAGGATAAAGTAAGAATTTGCATGTGATCAGACACTGTTATCAATGCCTTAATGCCAGAAGTAGAAGAAAGGATGGCAGAAGGCAGGGTCACAGACTTGTTCTGCTCCAGATGACTTAAGTGAAGATTTTGATGAGCCAAATTTAGGAAATTGATAGGTGCACATGACAAAATACTATTGCACTGGAAAGCCTGCAGGAAATGATAGCCTACATTTTCAGGGAGCCTGAGGAGTATAACACTAACCTAATATGTAATACGTTGCACAGCTTGGGGCTCATTCATTCCACCTAGAATTGGTGCTCACTTGTGTTGGTATATCTGTGGAATGCGTCATGAAACACCATCTGATACAGAAAGCCACAGCTCCTATTGCAATGCAAGTTTGCATTGTGGGTCATTGAGTGTTGCATTAGAAGCTCAGAGATTTGTAATGTGGTTTGGAATGCCATTGTTCAAAGGAACATCCAAGTTGTCTCAATCATCCATCAAAGTCGTCTTCAATAGACCATGAGGATTGCCTAACCACCACCTCAGAAGATTACCTGTAGCTCCACGAAACAGAAACCTAAAGTGATCCATCAGGATGACAACATTGCTGTTCCCATCCAATGCCATTTCTGTTGTCATTTCTGTCATCCAGTCAGCCCATCACTCTTTGCTGAAATTCCAATGATAGAGTTGTTTGTGCAAGTCTCAATGGTTATGCCCTCCCATTAGAGCCATTCTCCCTCTTTCTCAATTCTGAAAGCTGTCTAACTCTGAAAAATTTCTGTTTAACTCTGAGTTCAGCTACAGCAAGGAACATTACTTAAGTATAATTCCAAAAGGACAAAAGCAATGCTACCTTCAAAACATTTTCAGTCTGCATCACTGCTGGCCTCACCATTATCTCTGGGCATTCATTCTCATGGATAAGCATTTATTAGAAGTTGCAGAATTAAATAAACAAGACAAATATCTTGAGCTGATGAACTAAAATGACTTCATCTCCAGCAGCTTGATTAATCCCTTAATTTTCCACATCATGGTAATGACCAGAAAGTCCATTTTTTGGGGAGATGTTGATTGAGGAATAAGTATTGACCACGCCTTGGGGATAACTTCACTGCTTTTCTTCAAAATAGTGCCATTGGATTTATATAATCACCTGAACAAGTAGAGGGTTCTTGGTTTAACATTTCATCTAAATAATGGCACTTCTGTTGGTGGGTGTGTGGAATGCACTGCTGGCAGTAGTAGTGGAGTCAGATACTTTAGAGACTTTTAAGCAACTCTTGGACAGGCAGATGGAGGATAGTAAAATGTAAGGTATGCAGGGTAGATTGATCTTAGTAGGATAATAGGCCTGTAAGACATTGAGGGCTGAGGTACTTTGTTGTGCTGTTCTATGTTCTATGTTGTGTACAGAAAATGTTACAAACATGGATGAGAGAGAATTGAAACCCTTGTTCCTTTCTCTTATTAAATTTAATAAGGGTGTTTTTGAAAAGGAGGATGTGTGTGTTTCTTTTCTCCTGAGTATTGGGATAATTTGGTAATCAGCAGCAGGCCTTTCATCGGTTTAAATAAAGAGGATTGTTTAATCATCTATTCACCCAGAAAACCGAATGCTACATCAGTCACTCATACAGAGAAATGCCCTCAAGGAAATTGCAGTCAAAGAGAATAGTACATTTTTACAAGTTATAAACAAAAGAATGTTTCACAACAGTGATTTGTTCATCTTGGAAACCAAACAGTGCAGGCATGATGAAGTTTTTTTTAATTTCTTAAGTATAGTCTAGGTGGCATCAGTATCCATAGTCGTATTGTCAGAATCATTGCAGGATATACATGAAGTGATGGATTTTTAACCAGTCACAAACCTTAGTCACCTGCAGCTTTGCTAAAGGAGGTTGGTTTTCTCTACTGGTGGACTTGGAAAAAAATGCTTGGAACCCTTATCATATTGCAATCTCTAGATCTTAAAAATGTAGATGTCACAGCATTTTGTGTTGCTGTCTCTGCATTTGTTATATGTCTCTCAGACAACAAAGCCTTTACAAAGGAGAATCCAACATGTGCACTTTTGTGTTTTTTAAAACTATGTTCATTAATGGAATGTGGGTGTCTCTGGCTAGGCCAGAATTCATTACCCATCCTTAATTTCCCAGAGAACAGTTGAGAGTCATCCACATTGTCGGTCTGGAGTCACATGTAGACAAGTAGTTTATTTCCCCAAAGGACATTCATGAAT
The DNA here is from genome assembly GCA_024137785.1 of Ginglymostoma cirratum. Taxonomy (NCBI): domain Eukaryota; kingdom Metazoa; phylum Chordata; class Chondrichthyes; order Orectolobiformes; family Ginglymostomatidae; genus Ginglymostoma; species Ginglymostoma cirratum. The sequence continues at coordinate 19,019,302 of JAHRHZ010000087.1, forward strand.
CAGATGGGTATTTTTCCCCTGACAATCGACCATGGTTATCATTAGACTCATAATTCCAGGGCTTTAATGCATTCAAATTCCACCGTTGGCCACAGCATTCCCTACTAACCTTACTGTTTCTTTCAGAAATGTATTATATTTATAATGTTCTTCATTGCTATATTTATACACATACATTAAGAGATGTTGATGGTGACAGAAACTAGTCTGAAGTTAAATTGGACAATATGATTGATTGTTTGTATATAGCTTCTGCTACCAAATTGTTAAATTTAGAAAAATCAAGTGATGACTGAGGTTGTTGACTTGCTCACCGAGCTGGCTTGTATTTGTTCAGATGTTTCATCACCATGCTTGGTGACATCATCAGTGGAGCCTCCGATGAAGCGATGTTATTCTACTCCGCTTGGAATTTATACTGTCCGGTCTGTTATGGTGAGTAATGTCATTTTTGGCTTTCATCTGTATGAGTTTATATATGGGGTCCAATTCTATATGTTCGTTGATTGAAGTATTGGTGGAGAACCATGCCTCTAGGAATTCCCGTGCATGTCTATATTTGGCTTGAGCTACTATGGTTATTTCGTCCCAGTTAGACTGATGGCCTTCATTCTCTGAATGGGCAGATATTAAGGAGAGTTCATCATGCTGTTTAGCTGCTAGCTGATGTCCATATATTCTAATGGCTAGTTCCTTCCTGTTTGTCCGATTTAAACCATGTTTGTTCTGCATATTGTAGGAATGGTGTCTTTAATCCTTGTAAGTGTTTGTCATAAAGTGGCCGTGGGCTTGTTGGCCACTATGATTCCGAGTGGTCTTAGGAGTCTTGTTGTCAGTTCCAATATGTTCCTGATTCAGGGACGTGTGGTCAGTATGTTGGGTCATACTGTGTCCTCCTGTTGTTGTCTGTTATGCGGCATCTGTAGATGAGGTTGCGGAGATATCTGTTTAAGGCGAGGATCTTGTATAAGTGTTCTTCTTCTTCCCGGTGTAGTTCTGGAGTATTGCAGTGTGTCCTGGCCTGTTTCAATAGTGCCCTAATGCAGCTTTGTTTTTGGACGTTGGGGTGGTCGCTGTGGAAGTTGAGGATTTGGTCCGTATGGGTTGCTTTTCTGTATACTGAGGTTTGGAACTCCCTGTTTGTCAGTCGTTCTACCTTAACATCCAGAAATGGAAGTTGATTATTGGTTTCTTCTTCCCTTGTGAATTCAATCCCTGTGAATATGCTGTTGATGAGGTGGTGGGTCTCTTCTAATTTATTGTGTTTAATAATGTCAAATGTGTCATCTACATATGAGATCCACTCTATAAAGAATGGAACTATGGTGACATTAACTATAAGAATAATTATATTAAGTTAATTTGGATAGATATATATATAGTGTACCATATTTTGTGAAAGGTTATAAGTATATCAGTTTCCAAACTTTTCCAAAGCTTGTAGCACATATTCAGTTTTTCTTCAACAGATTAAATATATTTGCAGTGTGAGAAAATCATGTAATTTTTTTTTGCTTAGTTTGGACAACTACTATCCATTAAGTTATTGATACTGATTAGCATAAATATTGATAGATATAGAAAATTATCGCTTAACAATAAAGAATGCACGCAAAAAGTCATCACTTGATTGGAAAAGATCTGTAGCTCGGGTTGTGGATGAGGTTGTTAGAGGTGACCTATGGTGGTTTAATATGAAGGTCACTTTGCCTCATGGAAGGGGAAAGGTTGAGAAGGAAAGCCCTTCATGGTAACCTCAGCTGGTGCAGGAATTGAACCCTCCCTGCTGGTGTCACTTTACATTGCAGCCAACTGAGCTAACTGACCCCCACAGTCAATTGTTTGTAATTACTTGTTAAGTGTAATCATTCCATCCTAATATATAAAATAATTTGAGAAGCAAATGAAAGTATGAAACAGCCTGAGAGGTAGGTAAGATGACAGCAGCTGTTAGGCTGGAGATGAAAGTGGTATCAATATGAGAAAAATGAGTATAGAGTCCCTTCAGTGCAGATAGAGACCATATGGCCCATCGAGTCCACACTGACCTCCAAAGAGCTTCCAACTCAGACCCACCCCATCCCCATAACCCTGTATTTCCCATCACTAATCCACCTAACATGCACATCCCTAAACACCATGGGGCAATTTAGCATGGCCAATCCATCTAACCTGTACATCTTTGGACTGTGAGAGGAAACCAGAGCAGCTGGAGGAAACCCATGCAGATGTTGGGAGAATGTGCAAACTCCACACAGTCATCTGAGGCTGGAATCAAACCCAGGTCCCTGGCATTCAGAGGTAGCAGTTGTAACCACTGTGACACCCATAAGATTGTGCTCATGTTTAACAGCGCTTCGGTTGATGAAGGAACAATGGGATTAAATGAGGACCTTGCATCTGATTCTAATGGAGTAAAAGTAGACCTCAAATTGTTTAAAGAAGGAAGAACATGTTTCTGTTATAATAAGAAACTGAATGTGTTTAAAATGAATATGGTGTGGAGTGGTGGGATGGGGAGTGCTGAAAGGGTGGGAGAAATAGCAGGTAAATCAATAGAAACAGAAAGGAAAATTGCGAAGATCAAGATAATCAAATTTGTTCTTAAAAAGTTGGAAGTCCGAGTCATTTTGAAAAGAAATTCGCTTAGAAAACGCCTTTCACATCCCAAAGTAAAAGTCCATTACTTACTAATGTAAGCAAATCTCGCTATTATCTTGTACACAGCGAGTCCCTCAAATCAACAATGAGACAAGAGCAAAAACAGAAATAGCTGAAGAAACTCAGCAAGTCTGGTAGCATCGTTTGAGAGAAAGCAGAGTCAACGTTCCGAAGACGGGACGCTGTAGCCGAAACTTTAATTCAGCTTTCTCTCCACAGGTGCTGCTGGACCTGCTGAGTTTCTCCTGCAATTTCTGTTTTTGTTTCCTACATTTGCAGTTCTTCGTTTTAGTGCCAGTAATGAGCAGTTCTGTATGTTCTGAAAGAACTAGTTAAAAGAAAGAGAGATCCAACTCCGCCACTTTTTAGGAACTGTGCCACGGATTCATGCCTTTGCAGTTGAATAGCTTGGTGGGATTTTTGCTTAACATATGTCACCCTGAAAACTGGCACCTTCAAAAGAGAGAACTCTGTCGATCTCGCAGTAACTTTCCAGCCTCAGTTACCTGCAGTTGCATTTAACTGACAAATTACTATGTACGGAACTGTGCACAAGGGACTCGATTTTATTTAGATGTAAAAAAATACACGTAGTTACAAATCAGATTGGAAAAGTAGGCACCTGGCGGTGTTCAACATCAATCGCTCCTTTCGTATTTCTATGAAGCTGCCTCCTGGACGAATGTTTCCTTAAGACAAGGCGAAGGAATTGGGAAGATTACAAAAAAACAGAAATTGCTGGAGAAACTCAGCAGGTCTGGCAGCATCTGTGGAGAGAGAAACAGAGTTAACGCTTTGAATCCAGAGACCCTTCCTCAGAACTGGATGGGGTGGAGAGAGAAATATTTCAGGTTCTTTGTAGGAATCTGTCAGGCGGTGGAGTACAGGAATGTAACATTTCCATGGATTGTGCGTGCATTTTAGCTTTCGCGTTACAACAGAAGTTATCAATGTAAGGTCCTGTTACTCCCAGCTGTGTTTAACTGAATGGTGTTTTGTTTTCTAAACAAAAAGAGAATTGAAGTTATTTGCAGAGCGTGTTTATTTTTCCATGCTGACTTTTGTTTACAAAATTCCCTAATTGTGGGGTTGTTGTTCAAATGAAGCCGGATCTCAGTGCCCTGGCCTGAAGCGATTGACGCGATTGTGTGAGGTGCCCTCATTGTGAGTCAGTCAGGTGCGAGCCAACTCGCAGCGGCTACAGTTCACTCCACAGTTTGTTCTGGCACCCCGTGTGTTTACAGAGAGAGAAAATCAGGGGCTTGTCAACCACACCAAGCAGGTGCGGTTTCTGATTCGCCAGCGACTGGGAGCCACACAAGCCGCTGTCTCTATAAATTTGCGAAGGAGATTGCAGCCTCAAACAGAACCTGCTAACTTCTTGCTGCCTGTTTAACACTTGAGATTCGAAAAGAAAGAAATGAGATTTCAGAGCCGAAACATCAGAATGCTTCTGCAGTTTTTGAGACACGGGGGCAAATGGCAAGGCAGCATTCCAGTTTCTACTGCTGGCAGTGCCTCAGAAAAAGCCATAGCTCCGTGTGGGCACAATTCTATCCCCGGCCCCACTAACTGGCCTGTGTTGGGGAGTCTATTAGAGATCATCAGGAAAGGAGGACTCCAAAAGCAGCACAAAACACTGGTAAATGGAGGGATGCTACAAGCGTTAGGTTCAGCTACGGGCGTGCAGTGCGAAATTATCCTGATTTCAGAAAATAAGTTGAAATCGTAGCTCAACTGATCAATATGTGTGTTCTTAAAGTGAGGCAGGTATCGGTAGGGTTGGAGAGGGATGCATTGCACCAATGAACCAGGTGAACGTCAACAATCACCCTTTTTAACAGTCTGACTAAACACGTGTTGTATTCTTTCCTGTAGGTGGAATTTCACAAGAAATTTGGGAAAATTTTTAGGATGAAGCTGGGTCCGTTTGAATCCGTTCACATCGGGGCCCCGTGTCTTCTGGAAGCTCTTTATCGCAAAGAAAGTAATTACCCTCAGCGTTTAGAGATCAAACCGTGGAAAGCCTATCGGGATTACAGGGACGAGGCGTATGGGCTGCTCATACTGTGAGTTCAGTGGGGTTCGGGGGGATTTGGGGGAAGACGGGCTATCCCGACCATGTTTTGAACGGAAATCCTGACGCCTATTTATACAGACAAATAACCCAATCGATTCCATTGAGCACACTGCGTTAGAAATTACAAATAGCACACATTTGGAACTATTTTAAATATTTGCCAAAACGAAATATCAGACTGAGAAACTGCATCATTGTAAACGCGGGCCGTTTATTCTAACACAGCTAATTAGTACGTTCAGTATACATGATTTTTTTTAAAAAAACGTATCCACTAACTTTTACAGATCGCGCGTACAAATCCTTGTCTTCCAGACGTAACCGAGGCGATCACCAATTTTTTTTTTTGTCTTTTAAGGGAAGGCAAAGATTGGCAAAGGGTGAGGAGTATCTTTCAGAAAAAGCTGATGAAGCCAACGGAAGTATTAAAACTGGACGGAAGAATCAACGGGGTAAAGATATTCGACTTCAGCGTGCGTCACACGCTTTTACATAAGTCTTTACACAACCTGATAGGGATACCGAGGTGTTTATATAACAACTTCCCTGTCGCGGCGCTGACTTTTGTGAACAGGCAAGACTGAGCTTTCGCACGAACTCGTTCAACAATGGAGTCCGAGAGCTGTCCATCTCGCAGGGTTCTGTAAGAGGCACGGGTTTTATTTTAAGAAAATATAACATCTTTTTACAGCGCAGTTCAAAATATTGACACGGGAGTACACAACATCCCGTAGCTCTCAACCAATGCAAACAGGTATCGGTGTGTGCAAAGGGACCGCCTTGATCTCTTTGAAATTTACTGAGTTGGCTGTTTGCTGAAAGACGTGTTTGCCTCACTGCACTTAGATCCAGCAGCCGATCAGTACTCGGCATCGTTGGAAAGCGCCGTTATGTGTTCGGCAAACGCGCCTAAAAATACAGCTAAACCTTGCCACAGCGTCAGGGTTAGGGTTTCAGCTTGGTGACTGGAGAACGTATGCAGAATCATTGCGAAGGGATCAGTCAACACGAGGCAAGTAACTAAGAAGGTGCGCGGGACAGGTGGGTCTGCTTAGAAAAGTAACTTGTTACACAATTGTTTCAAAATTGTTTTCGTGTGAGAAGCCTTCCAAATGTTGATATTGTGGGAAGTGTATTCCCCAAATGACATAAGACTGGACTGACTTCTCACTAGAAAACTGGGCGATCGTTGAAAAGAGATAGTAAGAACTGCAGATGCTGGAGTCTGAGATAACACACTGTGGAGCTGGATGAATACAGCAGGCCAGGCAACATCAGAGGAGCAGGAAAGCCGACGTTTCGGGTCGGGACCGTTCTTCAGAAAACTCTGAAGTGTCTCGACCCCTCTCCTGCTCCTCTGATGCTGCGTGGCCTGCTGTGTTCCTCCACCTCCACACCTTGCTTTCTCGGTCATTGTAAAAGTTGCAGGGAAATGAATATTGTGGTGTAAATTGAGGAATAGAACAAGTTAAAACTGTAGCGATCAGATGGCCAAATGGGAGGTCTTGTGATTCCCCAAACCGTGCATTCCCGGAACTCCTGCTTTGGATATTTGTTCACTCCGTTTTTGTCTTGCTGAATATTTGTCAGGTTCTGAAAGATTTCGTCGACAGGGTGGAGAAGCTTCGAGATGAGACAGGCAAGATCAATGATTTATACCAGGAACTGAACAAATGGTCCTTTGAAAGTAAGCTCTTGTTTCGACGCGAAACGCATTGAAAATAAGCGCATAGTTAATAGGACTGTAAATTCCATTTTGCGGTTTTGTTCACCAGTATTGGAATAAAATCCACTTCAAACATTAGCGTAATTCGATTAAGATTATTTAAGCACTTCAACTCATTTTTGTAGGAATATATCTGAAAATATGCATTTCAGTAAATTAAAACACCAACAATATCTATATTGAAATGGACACAAAAGTTATTTGCTCATTTACTTTGTAAGTTTACACACGATGCTGTTTTAGGCATGTCAGTAAGGGGTTAAAAAGGTTTATTAAGTTTTCTTACTGGTAATGATAAGTGGTGAATGAGATATGTGCTCTGATTGTAGATCTCTAATCTTCAGTTCTAACCTATCATCCAATGACAGCCAAGTGATAAGGAGGAGATGCACACACAGCATATTGGTGAACGTTTGAATATATTTCTAGCCACAAGAGATGAAGAATAAAACATTTGAAGTAGAGACCCCATTCTCCATTTGATAATTCCATCCCTCCCTCCCCAAACATTAAGCTGCCTGTTTCATTCTGGATGCCCCTGAAGACAGGATCTCCCAAACACTACATGTACCAATCTGTATCAAAATAATAGAACTTTTGTGAGATGAATGACAGAAATGGAAGAGAAAGATCATTGATACCAACTCTTCCAATTTGCCATGACTCTGGTTGCCAAAACTCTTTGGGGGAAACTCCTGACCTCTGACCCGCACTCCATCCCAGGGATCTGAGAAAATACATTTAAGAGAAGACAAGTATCCATGTGGCATTACATTTTTCCACTCTCCAGATATGGTGTGTTTTTCATAGAATCCCTGCAGTGTGGAAACAGGCCATTTGGCCCAACAAGTCCACATTACCCCACTGAAGAGCATCCCACCCAGACCCATTTCCTCTACCCCTGTGTTTCCCATGTTTAACCCAAATATCCCTGGGTATTATGGGCAATTTAGCATGGCCAATCTACCTACCCTGCACATCTTTGGACTGTGGGAGGGAACCAGAGCACCCAGAGGAAACCCGCACAGACACAGGGAGAACAGACAGTCGCCCGAGGGTAGAATTGATGCAGGTCCCTGATGCTCTGAGGCAGCAGTGCTAACCACTGAGCCACCATGCCACCCTGTTTGTAAAGCCTCTGTCATAAATTAGAATCAATATATGTTTGAATTAAATATTTGTTTTCAAATTACTGTTCTTAGTTATTTAATAAAGCATACAGATATAGAAGGTGTGAAAGGAAGAATGACATTTAATATATTATATATTTTGTAATTTGTTTGGCAATTGCATTATGTGCTTATCATTAACTTTCTAATTATAGCAATTTGCTTGGTGTTGTATGATAAAAGATTTGGTCTTCTGGAACAAAATGTCATTGAAGAATCTTTGAACTTCATTCAGGCAATTAAAATTGTAAGTACATAGCAATAAATGAGTTGAGGATGAATGATTAATTAGTCCTTTGGGATATCACTTTTTTCTGCAGCCTTTTAACAAATTATATAAATGTATAAAGTATTAAAATTACTGAATTAATATCTAATTAAAATAACATTTTAAAACAAGTGTAATTTTCTGCAGCATCCCTGTATATTTATTGGATAAAAGTTTGCTATCAATTACAATGATAAATTGAAAAAATGACAAAAAACTAAGCAAGCAAAATGTTCAGAGTTCTACTGAAAGGCCCACATGTGAAACATTTACTTTTATTTCTTCTTATAGAACGTTATAGAATGTTATGAATTGCTCATGCTCTGTGTTTTATTCTGAATTTTAAGATGCAATGAAACAATCAAGATTTATATGCATCCCTAAAATAAGTGGGATTTCAACATAATTTTATATGAATAAAACTGTTGGCTGTGACGCCTAACATAATAAAGCATCTAACTAAATTGTTTACTTGATCTTTCTTACTGGAAGAAGCATATTTTGCAGAATTTTGACACATATAAACAATATATTTTAAAAAACAGGAATTTTAGACTTAAAACACATGCTGGAATACAACTCAATGAAGAGGAGCTAACTTCATTCTTCAGAATGCATTTATCTTCTCCCTGTATATAATTTGCAAATGACCAGCCCTCTTGTATGTCTCAGATGATGAATACATTCGGTAAAATGATGGTGACTCCAGTTGGGCTCCATAAGCGTTTAAACACGAGGACATGGAAGGACCACACGGAAGCTTGGGATAATATATTCAAAACAGGTACATGCCTGGTGAAAGTGCCTATTATTAATATAAATTACAACAAGTTCAAGTTTCACTAAGTGCATCATAATGCTTTTTTGTAATGTAGGCTATTTTTTAACAGCTGAAAAGTAAGAGTCACTGACCCACAATTTTCTGTTTTTATTTCTGTCTCTCTTCAATGAAGCAAAAGTTTTGTTACTATCAAATAGTTAATGATATTTAGAAGTCATTACAGTTAGAAAACATTAGATGTTGCGAAAGAATCAATTAGTGTCTAAGTTAATAATTATTTTACCCAAATATTTTTAAAAAAATTATAGTATTCATTTATTCAGTCTATAAAGAAGAGATTTAAAGCCAGTTTTTTTTGGATCATGTGATTGATTGCTGAACCTATGCCATTTCACTGGAATGGCACGCTCTCGAATCAGTCATCCAACTGGTAAACTGAATGACCTGGATAGGTATTGGAGCCAAATGTTTATAACAGTCTAAGGTTAACATGAGACATTGACTGAGGTCGCTGAACTGACAACGATAAGTAACTCGAGTTGCGCACATAGCTTATTCATTCGAGGCACTATTGACAGACACACCCACTTTCCTATGTCGTGAGTGAAAATAACTGAAGTAGATTAGTAAAGATAAAGCACTTTCAGCATGACTTATGGGCACTGTAATAGATATTAACACATCAAAGAAAATTTGTTTTGCTTTCCAACTGGTCAACCTGTAGTCATCAGGTTCTTTGCAAATATTTCTTTTGCTTATATTCTGTCAAAGTAATATGACAAACATTTTATTTTTAAGGTAGACAAACAGGAGGCTGGAAGAACACAGCAGGCCGGGCAGCATCTAGAGGAAAGGAGTAGTCAACATTTCAGGTATTACCCTTCTTCAGGACTGAAGACTACTCCTTTCCTCCAGGTGCTGCCTGGCCTGCTGTGTTCTTCCAGCCTCCTGTTTGCCTACCTTGGATTCCAGCATCTGCAGTTTTTGTCTGTAATTTTATCTTTTCTAACCTTATTTACTGAAAGAGCCAATTTGTTAACGGTTTAGTAGTACTTGTTTCAAACTCAAAAACAAATAAATTCTAAACAGCAGTTTCCAAAAAGCTAACATAGCACCTGATAAAGCTGATACCTGATGAATGACCCTCATTATTGCTTATTGTACGTAAAAAAAACTATTGATCTCACCACCTTTGAAGCAAATCACTGAAATACACAACATTCTTTCACTTGTGTTCGAGGAATCAAATATTGTGATGAAATTAAAGGAAAAATTACCATGAAATTAAAACGCTAAAGGCACTGAATTAAAATGAATTTTGGAATTTAAAAGGAAGCATGGGCAGAAATTTTTGAGGAGTGGGAGTCAGACCTCTATATTGGATGCTGCCAGGACTGTATGTGGGCCTATGAAAAGACCCAGTGGATCTGAGATCCACATACATTCAGGGACTTTGTGGAGACTGGATCCAATATGGCTATGTATAATTAGAAGTTACAGCACAGAAACAAGACTTTTGGCTCAACAGGTCTGTGTGATGCTAATAGTCCACATAAGCCATCTCATAATTTAATTAATTTAACTCTATCAACCCAAGCTTTGCTTCATTTTCGCCCCTCATTAATTTGACTAGCTTCACTTCAAAATGCTATTTTGGAGCCCTATTCATTGTAACTACTTCACAAATTATCAGGTTCTGCTTTCTAACCATACTTCTAAAAAGTGTTTCTTGAATTTCTTATTTGGTTTATTGTTGACTATCCTACCTTTATGGTCCTTAGTTCTGAACTCTCCCACAGCTATATCAAACAAAACTTATTTTTTTCAAGGTAATTATTACTTGTTCAGGTAATTGTTTACCAAACAGAATTGTTTGAGTAAGATGGTTCAGATGATCTCCTGTTTGTCATCTCAAGTAGATGTTAAACATTTAGCAGGTCAGAAGGGCAAAAAAAGCAATAAGCAAGACCAAATAAAAACAGTCTTAATGTCACTCACACAAATCATCTGAATCCAAATGGATTGTTCAAGAATTCAGATTCTTGTAACTCAGTTCTAACCAAAAATACATGTTATAAAATTAACCGTCTGCTTTTTAAGACCGTTAATCAATGCCATTCAATGCAATTATATTAGTTATTTATTCAACATATCTCATAGAAATTATTAAACAACAGCATCTGTCTTTTATCTTTGTCAAGTCGTAATCAGGCATAGATAAATGTATTTGAATAAGTCCATTTTTAAAATTGACCTTACTAAGAAAATATCTGAACTGTAAAGAAAAAAGTTTAGATTCTCTAAAGGATAATTCCATGAAGAATTTGATACTTCCATAAAATATTTCAAACTCATGACTGAAGCTAACTACAAACAGCTTTAATGCTTGGAGATTGATACAGTGATTTGAATTTGTATATTTTGCTCAACTGTTTTCTTGCTTGTGTATTTGTCATTTTAATTTTTCTTGTGTGTAATTTTTTTTAGCAAAGTGCCACATTGATGGAAGATTGAACAGACATTCAGCCTGTCCAGCCAATGACTTCCTCTCAGAAATCTACAATGGCAGTGAACTATCGAGAAAAGAATTGTATGCAGCTGTCACAGAGCTCCAGATTGGAGGAGTAGAAACGGTAATATTCTGACAGAAGTCTACATGCAGTAGTTGAAAAGATGCAGCTCAGAGCTGCACTAAGAGAATGCACTTGGTTACAATCTTAGTTATTAAGCGTCAACTTACCTCATGTGATAACACTTTCACCTTAGAGTCAGAATGTTCTGAATTCTGAACAAGAGTCATACTGGACTGAAAATGTGAACCTTGTCTGTGCATTGATGCTGCCAGACCTTCTGAGTTTCTCTTTTCAGTTTTGATTCCTTGATTTCAAGCTCTTTCCCAAGATTTGAACAGATTAAGTCAGCTGAAAATTTGATGCTAATTGAAGTATACCTCGTTAAAGGTGATGGGCAGTTATTGTGCACATTGGGCTGACAGTGGGGGTAGGTCAGTCACACATTGTCTATCTAATATACCCAGTGATACCATGGTCACGTTTCATTAGAAAAAAGACTCAGTTAGATGGCAATGCTAGATGAGAATTGTAGCCCTCTGCATTTGTGTGGGGAGTCAGACAAAGGAAAATCCAACAACTTCTCCAAGAAGCTGACCGGGTCTCTGAGTGGAGAATGAGCAAGCTCTGGGAGGAGCAAATTACATGGAAGGACCAGCAATCGTTGTTTTTTGAGGAGGAGCGTTTCTGTCCCACAGAAATTGCTTAGAAAAACAGTTCCAGAGTGACCTCTAACTGTCCGTTTAATGTCTAATGGTTAGGACTCTGAGAGCTGAATTCCATTCAGCTGAGGTACAGAGCCCAGTCCACGAAAAGATGAGCATAAGCACATTGTTGAGGTTCCAGCCTGTTTGGAAAAGCCCACTTGCCACCTATGAACATACAAAAGAGTTTGGAGCAAGAGTAGGCCATTTGGCCCCTTGGACCTTCTATCTGGTTGTAACTTAATCTCCATATTCCCACTGACACCAACGCATCACCTCCTGGTCATCAAGAATCTATCCTTTGCCTTTAAAATCTTGTAACATTCTACTTGCATTAACTTTTGAGGAAGACAGTTCCAAAAGAATTCTGAATTCTTTTGCTTCATCTCTCTTAAATGGGCAACTCCTTATTTTTGAACTAGGATCACCAGTTCTTGATGTTCCTTTGAGAGCAAACATCGTCTCCATATCCCACCTGTCATAAACCCTCAGGATTTTGTATGTTTGAATCAAGTCACCTCTTGACTAAAAATCTAGCCTGTCCAAACTTTCCTCCTAAAACAACTTGCCTATTTCAGAGATAACAAGGTGTGGAGCTGGATGAACACAGCAGGCCAAGCAGCATCATAGGAGCAGGAAAGCTTGACATTTCGGGCCTAGACCCTTTTCAGATATTAGTCTGATAAATCTTCTCTGAACAACTTCAAAAGCATTCACAACCTTCTTTAAATAAGGTGACAAATACTAGACACAGTATTCCAGATGTGCTCGCACCAGTGCCCTGTATAACAGAAACAAAACCTCCCTGTTTCTGTATTGAATTTTCCTCACAATAAACAATAACATTCTATTAACTTTCCTAATTACTCACTGAACCTGTATTGTAGCCATTTGCGATATATATAGGACATCTAGATTCCTCTGGTGCTCTGCAATTTCTCATCATTTGAATAATATGCTTCATTTTTATCTGTCCTTCTAAAATAGCCAATTTTCCTACATTTTACCCATTTTGTCAAATCTTTGGCCATTCACTTAACCTATCTTTATCACTTTCTAGCTTTTTATGTCCACTTCACAACTTTCTTTCCTACCTAGCTTTGGTTAATCTGCAAATTTAACAACTGTACCTTTGTTATCTTCAGCCAAAAATAATTTATAAAAATTGATGAGAGTTGTGGCCCCAGCGCTGACCCCTTTGGCACACTACTGTTACATCTTTGCAATGAGAAAATGATCCATATGTGCCTACTCTATTTCCTGTTAGCTAGCTAACCTTCTATCCAAGCCAATATATTAATCCCTCACATACAAGGAAACACTGCTCTAGTGGTGATGGCATTGCTTTAATAATCCAATGGCAAGGCTAATGCATTAGGGCATGGGTCCAAACCTCATGCATGGCATCTGGTGAAATTGAAATTTGATTTCAGGGTATGATGAGTGGGAACCTGCAGGGGTATATGGTGGGCTTTCAACATTTTAGAGCTTATATCAAACACTTACCTGAGTGGATTGAAGGTTTGGACACTAAATGACACAATGTATGGTGTGTTGTTCATGAGATGACATAACAAGGACCAGACAGATATAGATAGGTTAAGTGAGTGGGCAAAAAACTTACAGGTGGAGTATGAAGTGTTAAATTGGTCACTTTGGCAGGAAGAACAAAAACAGTATTATTCAAATAGAGAGCAACTGCATAATTCTGAGGTGCAAAGGGATCTAGCTGCTCAAGTGCATGAGATACAAAAAGATACCATGCAGGTTCAGCAAGTGAATAAGAATACTAATAGAAAGCTATCATTTATTACTAGATAAATTATACATGAACAAAAGGATGTTATGGTTGAGTTACACATGGAATTAATAAGACAACACCTCGAATACCGTTTGCAGTTTTGGTCTCCTCATTTAAGGAGGATGTAATTGTGTTGAAGGGAATTCAGAGGAGCTTTACTATACCGATATCTAGAATGACTCAGCTGTTTTATGAGGGAAGATTGGACAGGTAGGACTATTTTTTAAAGGAGATTCAAAGAGTAAGGGATGGTTTGATTGAATTTCATCGGGTCTCGAGGGTTCTTGGGTAGTGGATGTGGGTGTTTACTCTTGTACGTGAATCCAGAACTAGGGACACTGTTGTGAAATTGGGGCATCACCCTTTTAGGACAAAAATGGGTCAAAAAAAATCTTTTAGTTGGAACTCTCCAGGTCTGAATGGTTGTAACCATTCTCCCTGTGTCTGCGTGGGTTTCTCCTGGGTGCTCCGGTTTCCTGCCACAGTCAGGCTAGGTGGATTTGCCATGCTAAATTGCCCGTAATGTTCAGGGATGTGTAGATTAGGTGGGTAATAGGGAGGTGGGCCTGTGTGGATGCTCAGAGAGTCAGTGTGGACTTGTTGGGCCGAAGGGCCTGTTTCCACAGTGTAAGGATTCTATGATTCTATGAAAAATTAAATACTTCTAAGGTGGAGGTAGGTAGACTTGTGTTAGGCCAGGGAATCAAAGTTTGCTGGGGACAGATGAAATGTGGAATGTTGAACAGAAGTGGATCACCATAATCTTAGTGAGTGAAAAGATTTGATGAGATAAATGATCTACTTCTGCTCCTAATTCATATTCCCACACGTTTCTATTTTCCACAATAACCTTTGATGTTGCATGTTAATAAATGCCTTCTGGAAATCTAAGTACAGTATGTCCAACTTTTATCTACAATGTGTTATTTCTTCAAGGAATGCCAATAAATGGTTGAACATGATTTCCCTTTCCCAAAGCCATAATAATGATTTTAAGAATAGCCTCAAACATTTTCCCTACAACAGATGTTAAAATAACTGCCTGTTGTTTCTTACTTTCTCCTTACCTTTTAGAATAAAGGAATTATATTTGCTATCATCAATTTTATTAAACATTTCCTGCGAATAGGGAATGTTGAAAAATTAAAACCATTGTATTTCACCAATCACTTCTTTTAAGATCTAAGGATGAATTCCATCAGCACCCAGGGACTTGTCAGCCCCAACACTACCACTTCCATGGTATTGTAATTTTCCTGAGTTCCTGCCTACATTCTATTTCCTCATTTACAGATACATCTGGGGTGTTTCTTCCATTATAAAAATGCTAATGCAACATATCTGTTCAATTCATCTGCCATTTCCTTATATTTCATTACTAATTGACAGAGTCACTTTTCCATCCATGTTGAGATCTCCTCAAAAATTGAATTGGGTAAGCCATAGATGTAATTGAAGATTTTTAAAAGAAATTTTGCCTCGCAACTACCTCATTCACCATGAAAATTAGGAGTCTTCAGTCTTGTCTTTTGCATCCAGATGCTGGACACCTCAAGCATTGAGGATGGGAGATCCATAGAGGTTTCTCCTCTTGTTAGTTGTGAAATTGTCCTATTAATCATGACTATATCACAGGGTGCCCAACAATTTCAAACATAGTGGCTTGTCACCCACAATTATAGCATTCTTGTTTGCTACTGCTTAGGACTTCCCTGCTGTGGGACCCTACCACCTGCTGTGGGAGAAGTGTATGGGGCGGATAACTTCTGGAGTAGCCTCCCCTATTTCTGTCACTCCCTTCATTCCGTCACACAGGACCTGGGTGTTGGCCTACAGGTTTGGAGTATGGAGGGTTTGATGCTACATTCCCCACATTCACCTGATTGATCTTGCCTCCCTTGCTCTGTTTGGGGTGCTGTAACTCCTGGATCTCTATCCCCGAGGCCTGGGTCACCCTTCTCAGTATCTAAGTCTTAGCGTGGGCTTCATCAGCTGGGCCAAAATTCTCATACAATTGTCCTATTATTCATGACTATATTACAGAATGTAGAACTTTTTTCTAAACCCATAATTTTCCCATAACTGTTGAAACTTTAGCTATAAATTTTGAATTAACCTCCACGATATTGGAGATTTGCAAGATTTTCCACAAATCTTAAGTCAATTAATTTGGAATTATTAAATTTTGTGAAAAACTATATTACAAAGTTTCTTTCTCCTATTGGTATTCATACATGACATTATATGTGCCTTTAATTCAAGATGAAGAAAAGGCTTTGTACAAATACTGTAAATAGTAACAGTTTAATTAACTGAAGGCAATCAAATGAAAATTCTGCAAAAAATCCATTAACATTTTAAATTATCTTATGTTACAGACAGCTAACAGTTTACTTTGGGCTATCTTCAATCTCTCTCGCAATCCTAAGGCACAAGAAGAACTTCACACAGAAATATTGTCCGTGCTGTGTAAAGACCAGGTCCCAACTGCAGAAGATATTAAGAAAATGCCTTACCTAAAGGCTTGTCTAAAGGAATCTATGAGGTTTGTTGACCAGATGACTGTTCATTATACCTACACAAAATGGACTGCAGTGGTTCAAAATAAGAGCTAATCATCACCCTTCTCAGGAGCAAACAGGGATGGGCAATAAATATTGGCCCAGCCTGAGACACGCACATTCCATGAGAAAATTTAAAAAAAAAGATTTCGACGTCTGTATTTAATAGTTCTGAGCTTAATATTGTCAATTCCAATCCTGCACTTTTTTTGTTTGCTTCTATCATGCATCTAATCCCAGTCAAAAACAAGTAACTGTTCATATTTAGAATGCTATTTACTATACAGCTTTCTTCAATCTGACAAACACTGAATTCTTTTGTTATATGGTTTGGTCAAGATTGGGAAGTATACAAAATTCTGAAAGCAAACAATTCTATAATCATCCAATCATTCTTTAGCATGCACTGTAAATCACGTTGCTGGATCACAGTGGAACTAACAAACTTACAGTTTATTACTTCAGTGTCTTTTTAAGAATGAGACATGAGTTGTTAATTTTTTACTGATAAATTGTCCAGAACTGAAATACTGATATGTTGCTGTTATATCTGCCCTATTGTAATCAGTTAGGTTTATTTCCTTCAGAACTATTAAGTATGTAATATCGTTATCACACATCACTACTGCACTTATCTTTCCATCCTATATAACTAAAGTGATCATTCCAATTAACTTGGTGTGTGCTTTTTAAATGAACAAAGATGTTTATAGAGAAGTTTGCAATCTTGTTAGATATTCTGCAATATCAAAATGCCTCATTAAAGTAATCCTTAATATCAAATACCTGTTTAGGATTACACCTTCTGTGCCCTTCACAAGTCGCACCCTGGACAAAGAAACTGTTATTGGTGACTATTTGCTACCTAAGGGAGTAAGTATCACGTGACATTTCAGATACAAACTGAAAGTATAACAAAGCTCCATTTTGTTGTTATGTGGTCAACATCTTAAATTATTCATCATCCCATAGTTTGAAGGACTTTTCATATTATGGTACTAGGCAAAAGACAGCATCTATTTCATCCCAAAAACATTCAGATAATAAATTACATTTGAAGCTGAATGACTGTTATTTAGACATAACAAGGTGTCTATTTTGAACAGACTGGAACGATATAATTACCAGGGAATTGTTTTTACTATTGCTGGGTTAAGGCATATGTTTTTCAAGGACACCAGAAGATCGTTCTTCTCTTCTTTGAACAGCATTAAGAGATCTTTAACGTTCCACTGAACCAGAAGAACCTGAGGAGTACTCGTTTTATTATCTTATCCAAACAACACTCTAAAATGCCTGGGAAAATGGGGCCGATCAATAGGAATGATTCAAACCAAAAATCTCTCATCAGCCATGCCGATAGTCACAGGCACCTATCAGCAGCAAATGTGAGAGGGAACCAGTCTGTGGTTCGAGCAACATGGAGAGAGTGAATGGCAGCAGTGAAAGAGAGTATAGAGGCAAAGAAAGTCAGCTCAGAAGCCACAGAAGGTGGTGAGGCTGCCGGGTTCGAGGAGAAGGAGAACTCTGGGTTGAGGGTGTAAAGCACTGAGGCTGTGGGCTTGTTGGGCTGGGGATGGGAGTGGTGAATGGATGGCACGTGAGGCTGCAAAGAGAAGCTGCAAACATTTGGAAGGGGGACTTCAAAAGGTTGCAATGGGAAATGGCTGTAATCAGGAGACAGCACATTTATGTTTTTCAGCATTTGGAAAGTTCAGCTAACTGGGAACCAGGAAAACCCGATGTCACTAAGGTAATTGATTCCTTGCAAATGATTATGGAGAGTATACATTAAGGCTGCAGAAACTCATGAACTATTTTGTAGGGGGATACGTAATGGATGCTATCGTAATGAACACTATGACTTTGATAATTTAATATTGAACAGTTTTATTTCTTAAATATTAGCATTTATATATGATCACATCTCAAAGCATTTCACATACTGTGAATTACTTGAGATGCAATGACAGTGTCAAAGATAAACACGCAACAATTTAGTTATTACCTCACCACTTTATGGGAAGCACATTAAAGTTGGTGGCTTTTAGGGCACAGAAGAATGTGTCAGTTACTTTCTAAAAAAAACATTTTTTGCCAATATGCCTGTTATGTTATACCAATTTAAACATTTTGATGCCTAGGAAATTAATGCTTTCCTTGTGTGTTGTTGCTTTATGTTTAATGGGGATAGTGCCAGATCTGGACAACATGCGGATTTGTGCTGATAATTGGCAAGATATTATGCCATACAAATATCAGGCAATGACCAACTCCAACAAGAGAGAAATCTAACTACCAGCTCACAAGCTTTCTATCACAGAATATCCCACTGTCAATATCCTGGGGGTTACCATTGACCAAAACCTGAACTGGACTGGCCATATGAGTACAGTGGCTCCAAGAACAAGTCAGAGCCTAGGAATTATGCAGTAAATGACTCTTGTCCCAAGAACATGTGTGCCATCTACAAAGCAGCAGTCAAGAGTGTGATGGAATACTTTCCAAACCTGTTTGGATGGGTGCAGCTCCAACAATACTCAGAAGCTCAACACCACTTGGTTAGGACACCATCCACCACCTTCGACATTCACTCCTTCCACTTTTGACACACAATTGCAGCAGTGTGTGTCATTTGCAGATGCCCTGCACTAAGTCATTAATGCTCCTTCATTAACAAACCTGTGACCTCTGCCACCTAGAAGGACAATGGCAGTAGATGCATGGGAGCATTACCACCTAGAAGGACCAACCCCAAGCCATGTGTCATTCTGAGCTGGAATTATATCACTGTTCATTCATTGCCACTAGATAAAAGTCCTGAGGCTCCTTTCCAACAGTACCATGGAGGTTCCTACACCCCAAGGATGGCAGAGATTCAAGAAGGCAGCTCACCACAACCTCCTCCATGCCAATAAATGGTAACCTAGCCAGTGACAACCACAATCCATAAATAAATAAAAATGCAAGCTTGACTATTGAGAATACAGATGAATTCTTCCAAACCTGCTTCTGTGTGAGTCAAATACCCCAAATGTCAGCACAGGTATAGAATGTATTATTACTGCATGAATTCATCATCTAAAAAAAGGCTTTAATGACAATGAGAAAGGAGCCCATAACATTCAGAAAGAATGACTATAAACAAAAAAGAACTCCTCTGAAAATCTCAAGAGGAGCCCTCGAGAAAGAATACATGTATTTTGACCCTGCATTCAACAAATGAGTATCTCAAACAAAATTTCAGTAGCACAGTGAGATTTCACACCAGATTATATATTCAAATAAACTTCCTACAATTGATTTTGAGTGGTGCCAAGTGGGCTGGGTTGTCACTTGACAATTATTTGGTTGAAGTACTATTTCAACCTACGTCAATCATGATTTATGTCGCCGGGCAGTAGCTTCTGCTAAATCATCAAACTGTTGCCAAATTGTGGCTATGCTTTTATTTAGAGTGCTTTAAGATTAAAATCATGTTTAATATGTAACTCTGTCTTAAGCAGACAAATAGAAATGAACTGAAAGAATTAGATAATGAAAGATAAGATACATCAACACAAACTAATAGAATTAGATAGTGAAAGATAAACAGAGAAACAATTGCACATAGGGAAATAGGCCACAATCTTTCTTTTTATTTGCCAATACTGCTGGAGAGTAGCTAGTTATTCGTAAAAATGTAAGAGCAATGAATTTTTCATATCCTGGAAGTGTAAATCTTGAGTTTGAGTGGGTTAAATAAATGCATTTTCAGAATGATCACACTTCCGTAAAAAAAAGATGTGGCTTCATTTTTTTCTTTCTGCAGACCATTTTAATGATAAACAGTCATGCATTGGGGTGCAATGAAGAATATTTCGATAATGGAATGCAGTTTAAACCTGAACGATGGCTACAGGATAGGCATACAATCAATCCATTTGCACATGTGCCATTTGGTGTTGGAAAAAGGATGTGTATAGGTCGGCGGCTGGCTGAGCTACAGTTGCAGTTGGCCCTCTGTTGGGTAAGTCTTGTGTGCTGGGCATTGCCGTTGTTTTGCTCACCACGTTCAAGTGCATCAATCAACCAGAGTGATAGATTTTTCTAACCAAGGTTTTGTTATCTTTATTGCAGTTGGTGCCAAGGTACAAAATAGTGGCAACTGATGAAGATCCTGTGGAAACATTGCATTCTGGGACACTGGTGCCTAATCGTGAAATACCAGTAGCATTCCACAGACGTTGAGGTACATTTACAAGTGTTATCAAATCATTGTTTTGAAATAGTGTATGTGACCCTGTTGCTTTGGTTCTCCCCTCTTCCTACCCTTCAGTATTGTGTGCTGATGCTACAGCTGAAAATTGACTGTTGGATTACATTCAAATGATACATATTGGTTTATTCCTAATATTTTTCAAGATTCTCTGCCCAGTGCTGTCAAATGATATCACAAGATCATTGCAAATCATTTTTAAATGCAACTTTTTTGGCAAAGGAAACCAGTCACTCGCCTCCTTCTTAAGTTCTGCTTCTTTGATTAAGCTTTCAGTCACATCTCATAATATTCTTTTTTGTGACTCCCTGTCAAATCTTGTATGATATCATTCCTACAACGAACTTTAGGATGCTTTATCTTCATTTAAAATGTTATATGAATCATTGTTGTTAAAGAAACTGCCTGATCCTCATCTTTGTTGTAATGAGCTATTATTCTATTGCCCAGAGGAACAGTTTTAAGATTCAAATGCTTTAGTCCCATTTCTATGGCTAAAGGCGTACTAGAACGTGTGGGCTTTGGACACCAATGTCAGGAACAATTCTGGGTGAAGGATGTGTGTGGAATTCTAAGACTAAGACTTAAGACTAGCTGAGCAACTTTCCTACAAGAGGCCTTTGTACCTGGTTGCCTCTGAACTCGTCATCTGATTAAGGACAATGGGCAGGATGTTGACGCTGCTGGCTTTATCAGAGAACTGATTGCTGTGGAGCCGTGTTGGTAGTTTGACCAAGATGGGTGGGGAGGGCTGAAACTGGTTGTGATTAAGAGAGCAATTTAAGGAGCCATTCATACAGGACCCTCCAGATGTCCATTTGAAGTTAATGTGTGTGGCCTTCCCCACCCAGGAGGCTCTGTTTAGCAGATGGAGGGCCCCTGGGACATCCACAGAAAGATCTTTCCCAGGAAGCTGGAACTTTCCCAAACTGTCTGGGCGTGGTGGGGGTCTCCACTGCTGGCAAAATGTGGACAACCTGAAAAAGTCACCCTTAACAGAATCTTCAATTATTTAAATTGGCTGCATTTCTCCGTGTTGGGTCACACAGTTGGAAATTTCTCTGACTGTGGAACTGCATCTGGGAGACATCATCACTTGACCAGGAAAATCCTGATATTCTCATCTACCTTCTGCAATGTGCAGGTCCACCTGCACCATGTTACTGCCCAGGTGGCAGAATAGAAATTGACTTCTATAGTGTGAAGCAGAGAAAAACTAACATGCTAGCATTCCGAGGAATATTGTGGGCTGGCAAATAAACTCAATGCAGCTCATACTTGTTATTAAAAGCATAAAGGTTTATTGTTAAATAACTTGTGTTGGTCAGACTGTCTGCTAATAGAAAAACAGTGAGTTCCAAGGGTTCTGTGATTTTAGTTATAATCCAAAATTGGAAGCAATTGTCGCAAAACAGCTTTGATGTGGCAGGTTTTACATTCTACCTTTTGAAATGTAGAGCTTGTTGAGACAAGGGGAATGGAGCAAAAGGTAAATGGGTTGTAAAAAAGAACATAATGACTTAAGTCTAACAAATAAATGTAACTGGAAAGTGCCAAATATTTATGTTTGGAAAACTGGTTTTAAATTCATTTCTTTATTTGTTATGTATAGACGTTGCATCAGACAATACTTTTTCTTTTCAGGAGCACTGTGATTCTTCGAGAGCACAGCCCAACCTACACTCTTGTTAAGCTCAGCATTTTATAATCAGTGAAAAAAGGCATTGCAAGGCCGGAAGAATGTTATGGGAATGGAAGGATTACAACACATTCACTGACCCACAAAGGTTTACAACATTTTCAATCTAAGGCTGCCCTGATAAGAAATTGAGTAATGCAGTAAGTTATACTGTTGGACGTTTTTGCTTGGCAGTAGCCCTTGCTGGTGAAGTAAAAACTCTGATATCCAACATTTGATGCTTAATATACCATCTAAAGTTAAGACATAAATTATGGTTGGTCTTAATGCTATCTTCTCAAAAGATGTAAGCAACCAGAAGGAACTCTGATATTGTGAAAATCTCTGACTGTTCCAATTTAACTCTTACATGTAACTAAAGTGAGAAACATTTGAATGTCCAGAAACCAGGCATTTGTTTGGATACTACTGACAGCTAAAGGCTAACAACTATCCACTATGAGCATTGCCAACATAAACAAAGTTGCTGGAAAAGCTCAGCAGGTCGGGCAGCATCTGTGGATAAAAAGCAGGGTCAGTGTTTCAGCTCCAGTTCTGAAGAAAGGTCACTGGACCTGAAACGTTGACTCTGCTTTCTCTCCCACAGATGTTGCCAGACCTGCTGAGTTTTTCCAGCTATTTCTGTTTTGATTCAGATTTTCGGCATCTGTGTTGCTTTATTTTTGTTTCCTTAGAATTTCTTCCATGTTTACAATCTCAGCTTCTGTTCACCAACTTTGGTAATGTTCGTAGAAACCGAAATTCTTGAGAAACAAAAATAAAGCACCACAGTTGCTGAAAATCTGAGTCAAAAACAGAAATAGCTGGAAGAACTCAGCAGGGCTGGCAGCATCTGTGGGAGGGAAAGCAGAGTCACCGTTTCAGGTCCAGTGACCTTTCCTCAGAACTGGAGCTGAAACACTGACCCTGCTTTTTATTACAGATGCTGCTGGATCTGCTGAGCTTTTCCAGCAGTTATGGTTTTTGCTCTTGGGAGCTTTTCTGGATTAACTGGCAGAGAATCACAATGTACATAATCACAAAACATGTAAGTGGTGTAGAAATTAGTTTTTGATCGTGTAAAATGGGATGTATCATATTGGCTGCCTGCTATATACTGTGCCCAATATCCAGTTACAATGCAGTCAATGGGCAAAAGTTTAAGATGCAGCAGGGGGTCCCCCTGTTTGCTGGAGAGTTGGCAGCAACCTCACTGCAACCATTATGGGAGAACCATGAGGATTAAATTCTCCACGGGCTCTTCTGGCTCCAGTAAGGGCAAATTCCATCAGATTTCTGGTGAGGAGTGAATGTCTGAGATCAGCTAACAGCTCTCCAGTCTTGGCTATGCCAATGGAAGGCGTGGCCACTTCCAGCACTGCAGTGCGAAGTCCTACCAGGATCATTGCTGGGACCTTCCAACTAACGTAAGTGGGTCGTATTGCTTGAGGATGGTCCAGTGAGAGGTAATACAGAAAGCCCATTGTCAAGGACAGCACAGTGACTTTCCAAGGGTCCTGGCATTTCTGCCAGCAGGTCCATCTGTTGCATTCAAGATGCCTAAGAAAGAAAGATTTCCCGTGAGGCAACAAGCATACCCAGAAAGGTTTATGTCACAATTTGTCCACATGGCCAGGTGCTGGATTCTACCAAGGGCAATGAGATATGGACCTTAACCAGCTCTCAGATGGTCCCTTTGAGTCTCAATTTGTTTCTGGTAGGAAAACCATCCTTGACCTTTCCTACCCTGAATTTAATAAAGGAGAATTAGGGACGTGGAACTTTCATCTCATATTTTCCTGCCACATGATATAGCCACCCACTGCTTTACACCTGATCTCCAGAGACTATTAAATCCCACCCAACTGAATTAAAAACCAATTGGGAAACACAATGGCACCTTATACAATACCCTATTATCTCTGTTGCACTAAATTAAACAATATTTTTAAGGTAAAAACCTTATTAGACAATGGTATAATTGAAAATATTATTACTCGGTCAGTTACTTTGCATGGGAATACAACGTATCAAAGTTTATGATGATGCTTTAGTCTCTCTAGTGGTAAAAAATATCAGTTACAGAACTATTAGCCTGTTATGGGACAAATATAACAATGCACTTTTCAATAGAGTTTGTTTTACTTAGAGAAAATCTAACAAGTTAGAAACTCAGGGTCTTTGCTATTATTGGGCGAATTTGCACAACTGAAGAGATTTCTATGTGTTGATTTGTAAACGTCTTTCAATTTTCTATTAAAAGTTAGTAAGAAGCATTTAATGAATATGTTTTCTTTTGAATTCAGCTGCTTTTTGCCAAATGTTTCAAATATTACTAGTGTTAAAGCAATATTATAATGCCACGACCTATATTGATAATGACTTTATTTATTGGGTGAATTGAAATCACTGGTTGAATTTTTCAAGACTCAACAGCAGCACTTTTTAAAAATGACTCTTGCCACCTTAGAAGGAGAGTTTTAACATTGTTACAATTGTAGTTTATAATTTCCTAAGCCATTAAAATGTAGCCAGGCTCTCCAGAAGAACCCATCAGAGACAATCACTGTCGAGGAATGTGAAAGGCAAACTCCTGATCCTTCAGGAATCACCCAGACAACGGAATGGGGAACAAGCCATTAGATACACCAGACCAAGCTGCATCATAGGAGCAGGAAAGCTTGACGTTTCAGGCCTAGACCCGAAACGTCAAGCTTTCCTGCTCCTATGATGCTGCTTGGTCTGCTGTGTTCATCCAGCTCCACACCTTGTTATCTCGGATTCTCCAGCATCTGCTGAATTTATTATCTCTGAACCCATTAGATACAATTACTTTGAACAATAGACCCCCAGCTGAAAATTCACTAGCCATAATCTAATTGTGTCTAAACTGTGGAATCAACTTGCAATCACAATGTTTGTATAATTGGTCAATGCTGTAATGCCATGTACCTGTCTTAAAGATTGAGGCCTGTTTGATCTGGAAATTATAACCTATAAAACAATACCCCAAAGTCCCCCCTTCATCCCAATCTTTTAAGGAATGGGATCTCTTTTAACATATAAAAGGATGCATGACAGGATTAGATCTAGTCCTTACACAGTTATCATTATTTGGTGATGTAGATTCACTCTGCAATGTGTTGTCATTGCAGATGGAGGTGCGCCATATATCTTAGATGAGTAATTGCTGTCTGGTGTTACGTCTTCACATCATCCTGTGTGATGATTGGTTGATAGTATGCAGTCCAAATATGTCATCTATGACTTTGCTGCACCATTTCTTATTGCAATGTCATATAACCTGGATTGGACATACCTTTGCAATGGATTCCCACACACCCATGTGTTCATGCAAAAATCTCAAAATCTTGTATAAAGGACGAAGCAAGCTGGGATAATTGATAATTGTTCATTGATAATTCTCTTATAAGATTTTCTTCCTTCTTTCTCTTAACGTGCCATGTATATAAGAGTGGGTGGTGAGAGTGTAGAAGGGAGGGACTGTGTAGAACAGTTTTGCAAACATGAGTTCTGTCAGTGAGCCTACTGTTGCCTCTAGGAGTAGTACATAGATTTAACATTGCTATCCGAGAATCTTGGCAAATCGCTTTACGTTTACTGATTGTGGATTTCACAATGCAGCCAGCGGCTTCTACGAGACCATTCAAATGAAGTTAGCAAGGAGAAGAGCGAACAAGTTGAACACTGAAAGTCTTGCAAAGGTGCACTAGCATAACATGGACCATTGTTAGACATACTGAATTTTTTGAGGTACACTTACTGAACTAATGTCATATTTTGTTTTGTCACACAAAAGGGGATTTGATCAAATAGTCAGTCACCAGAATGTAAACATATTTGTGGAATTATCAGTCACAACTCTAATAGAAAGAGTGCGCTCATAATCAAGCTCCACTATTATGTGAGTTGACACACGTGTATAAATGTCCAGCCTAATCACTAAGGAGGTTCATTTGCCTGAATTTAACCAATATCTGAGATAAAAGAGACTAACATAGGGTTCTTATAAACAAATATATCAGACTTAAACTACACCTTCTGAACATCCAAACACACACACACAGATACACGTGCGCACACACACACACACACACACACACATACGACAGTTCTGCGGAAACATCACGAATGGAAAACAGAAGTAACAAATTCTATGGATCAAGAATGCAAACCACACGAATAAAGTGTTTTTTTTTCACTGTTCTTTTACATTTTTGGTGATGATATCACATTGTTGCCGACCACAGAAGATCTTCAATTTGGTACCCGGGCAGTTGAATCTGAGATTTGGCTTGAATTAGAAATTCCTCTTTCCAGAGATTTTCTGGACATTTGAGTGAAACTGCCCTCTTTTCGTGCTGTAATAAATGCTAATTAACTATCTGAAAGCTATTGCTAGGCATCTTTTCAACTCAAAGACACCTGATGCCAGCTTATCTCATAAAAGTAGCAAATCTAACTTCTCCAAGATTTATATTACCTACCTCCATGTAAGGTTCTGGTCCAGGATGTGTCTGGTCTCTAGGTGGAGACTCAGTGACACTGCTATGTGGTGACTAGTCACATTCCTCAGTGTATATTCAACGCAGCCCATTTCTGCTCCCTCCTCCAGGTGCCCTGTGAAACTGCTAAAGATGATCTTCCTACAGGTGCACCATCTATTATCTAAATTGTGGGATGTTTTCAGGATCGTTCTGGATCCCTTGTGTCCAATGGAAACTTATGGGGTGGATTCCTACCTTACCTGTTACCAATGTCAACCTACACTATTTCACTCGGGGCTCCATACCCACTGTCGAGAGTCTGGGCACTGTCACGCTTTGGAGTGTGTCATCTCCCCCAGTAAATTTACTGTGGCTAACTTCACTTGTCCCTCTAGCAGCAAGGGTCGGGGTCTCTGTTCTTGTTCCTGTGGTGGTGCTTACTGACGGGGTGCGCAACAATTTCAAACATAGTGGATTGTCACCCACAATTGTAGCATTCTTGCTTGCTACTGCCTAGGACTTCCCTGCTGTGGGACTCTACCTCTCGTTGTGGGACGGGTTTATGGGGACGGATAACTTCTGGAGTAGCCTCCCCTATTTCTGTCACTCCCTTCATTCCGTCACACAGGACCTGGGTGTTGGCCTACTGGTTTGGAGTATGGAGGGTTTGATGCTACATTCCCCACATTCACCTGATTGATCTTGCCTCCCTTGCTCTGTTTAGGGTGCTGTAACTCCTGGATCTCTATCCCTGAGGCCTAGGTCACCCTTCTAAGTACCTAAGCCTCAGTGTGGGCATCATCAGCTGGGCCAAAATTCTCACACAATTTTCAGTGGTATGTGAAACAAGAGTTCAGGTCCAGCTGGCCCGTTGTGGGGGTGTTAGCACGGCTCTATCCCTGTCAACAAAGTCTCCTGTAAACTGTGCCCATTGGCACCTGGAAAATGCAGTTGGATGGTCTCCTTTCCTCTTTCCTGCATTTGTTCAATCATGCCATAGTGTTCCATCTA
Source organism: Ginglymostoma cirratum (assembly GCA_024137785.1). NCBI lineage: Eukaryota > Metazoa > Chordata > Chondrichthyes > Orectolobiformes > Ginglymostomatidae > Ginglymostoma > Ginglymostoma cirratum. Next base: position 19,047,078 of record JAHRHZ010000087.1, read on the forward strand.
CTGTAACCTACCACAATCAGGATTGCCTCCTTCATACCCACCAAAGTGCCTCCCCCAAAATTCTGGGGACTGGATAGCATGGAATGGACAGCTGTCCTCAGACGTTGTGAAATTAATTCACTGCTTCAGTATCATCCAGTCCAGGGAGGCCCCTTTGGTGATGCATGTGATCAAAGAATGTCTGGGCTTTGTCAATGGTTTGAATACAGGGTTTTTCCTAACAATCTCAGAAAGCTGGGTGATGGAGGAAAGGCTGGTGTACATGATAGGGCTGTTGTTCTGACCATTCTGGCAGCTGGTGCTTGGAAGATTCACTGGGGCAGGAGCAGAGGCCAGAAGAGGAGGCTGTTGAACTGCGGGGATTGGGTGGATTCAGGTTGCTTCGGGGTGGGAGGTTCTCTTAGGATAGGAGGCTGTGCCGAGACAGCAGTGGGTTGTGGAGATGCAGTGGGTAGGGGTCTAGACGGTGTGGGGGGGGTTCAAGTTCTTCCAGAAAGGGAAGAGGAATGGGTTGGAGGTGGGGGGGAGCGGTGGTTCCCACTCACTATTCAGGGTGGCATTCCTGTGTGCCTTCTCCTCCATATCCTCCCAGTCTATGGTATGGACAATATTCCCCGGGGTCCCACAGTGTCAAAGGTGCACATCATGCCCTTCTACACCAACAGTGACAATTTCAGTCCATCATAGTGTCACAGACTTATAGAGATGTACAGCATGGAAAGAGACCCTTCAGTCCAACTTGTCCATGTTGACCAGATGTCCTAAATTAATTGAGTCCCATCTGCCAGCATTTAGCCCATATCCCTCTTAACCCTTCCTATGCATATACTCATCCAAATGCCTTTTAAATTTGTAATTGTACCAGTCTCCACCATTTTGTCCAGCAGTTCATTCCATAGATGCACCACCATCTTCATGAAAAAGTTACCACTCACTCTGGCAAGTTTGGCAAAGTGGACTTTATTTTCTGTACCTCTCGGTACAGGACCCTGATCACCGCTTGTAGATGTTTATTCTGTTCTGCAAGCTCTGGACAGCATCACACCCCTGATCTCCCACTGTTCCTGCTGGTGGCCTTCTCAAACTGGGCCTGGAACTGCCGCATGTGCAGTTGGTTTACTACACTTTGGTTCTCCTGCCCCAGGAACTTTAAATTCATTCATCCTAATTCTAACCTGGTGCCCTTGAACTTCTCAATAAGTCTGAGGGTCTCTGTGTGTCTCAGTCTCTCTCTCTCTCTTTCGACCAGCCTCTTCTCAATTTTTCACGTGCTGCTAAATATTTCTTCTCTCTTGCTTTCTGTATGCTTCTTTAAATTTTAGATCTCCACTTCTTTACCATGGAGCTGTTCCATGTGACCAGCTATTACAATGGCTTTAAAGTCTTTGAAAACGCCCTTCCCAAACAACAATGTGCTTTCTCCCAACAATTTTGGCTCTCAGATCTCAGACCTGATGCTGGTTTATCACGATTTTTTACTCACTTAGTCCATTTTTATTTAAATATTTCATCAGGGTTTCCTCCCAATTCTTACCACTGACTCTCGTATATACTTTATCTTTCTCTCTGGGCTTGTGACTCGAAAGCTACAGTTTGTATAACTCACAATATAAGCACTTGGTTTTGCCCAATTTCTGGTCAGTTTTATTTTCTTTTTGGTGGGTTGTGATTTATTGGAGTATCCTTTTGGGTACTTTTTATCCCACCCACCCAATGGCGCCGAAGTTGTGAAGTGAAAGAGTGGGTAAATGTACCCTTATTAACCTTGACTAGTTTGCAGTAACACTTTTTAAATCAGGCATGAGATAGAGAAAGGGAACAAAAGTCAGGGAAAGGTCCAACACAATTTTATTGAACACTTTATTAAGGAAAAGCAATATTTATCAAACTCTACAATTGCACTTTAATTAAACACTTTCAAACTCTTCAATACACAGTCCTAAATTTACATTAGTACAAAAATCTACTTCTGATGCTTCTGAGGACTCACTACACCCTATCCACAGGTCGTCCATTGCATTTGAACTATTGCCTGAGGGGCCCAGCAATACCCATTCAATAAGGCTGGGATAGGCTGTTCCTCGGAATTTGAAGATGGGCTGATGTATCAGGAACTGCAGTCGTTAATTCGGACATTCTCTTCTCATCTAGGGCTAGTTCTGGTCTTCGGGTCACCTCACCAAGGTGGTCTTCTGGACCTGGTCAGTCCAATGATGGGTGCCATGAGATACTAGTAGCTGCAGATGGTGTGGAGCTCAGCTGCCAGATGAAGTTGCTCCCTGGAGACACCATTGAAGAAGGTACAAAGGCAAAGCTTTAAGGAACACAAAGGTAGTCTAGGGAAAGAGTAATTCCATTTAAGGACAATGGAAAGAATTTGTGTGTGGATCTGGAGGAAGTGGGTGATGTCCTTGATGAAAACTTTACATCGGAATTCACAAAGGAGAAAGACTGGTGGATGTTGAGTATGGAGAGGGGTATGTTAATATTCTAATGCATGTCAATATGAAAAAGGAGGTGGTGTTGGGTGTATTAAAAGCATTAAGGTAGACAAGTCCCCAAGACCTGATTAGAACTATCCCAGAAAACTGAGGGAAGAAATGGATGGGGCCTCGTTTGAAATTTTGTAACCTCTTTAGTCACAGGTGAAGTTCCAGAGAACTGGAGGATTCCTAACATTGTTCCTTTAAGAAGGACAGCAGAGAGATCACTGCTGGTGGTTTAACCTGAGAGTCACCATGTCTCAGGCAAGGGGAGAGTTTGTGAAAGAGAGTGCTTTGTGATAACCTCAGCTGGTGCGGGAATTGAATCCACGCTGTTGGCACCACTCAGTGTGGCAAACCTACTATCCAGCCAAAAGGACCCCTCTCTACCTTTAATGCCCACATCAAAGGCCAAAGTGATTTTGCTTTATTTCAATTTCTGTATAAATCTGTCAGTTTGATGCTGAATATTCTGAAATTTTTGTCTGTAGGCCTTGCATTAGCTCTTCACTGCTGCATTTCAGAATGCATTGGAACCTCACGTTGCAATGCTGCAGCAGTACTTTCTGCCTCAGCCAGAGCTAACTGATTCAAGGTACTTCTGTCTTGCCTTGCTGTTTAGTGCAGACAGAAAACCAGTCATCACTCAAGTGGGGGACATATTTCTATATAGCAACATGTTATGTCAATGTCATATCTGCATTTTGTGCCAGTCACCTAAACAGCAAGTGTACTGCAAGCATCAGCTAAGTGGCATTATCTCACAGACTAAATAGGGTAATCAAGTCAAGGGAGATGGGGCAGGGTGTTCTGGCACAGTAAGTCAATGACAGCATACATTGTCAGGACAGGGCCTTGGGCACAGTTAGGATCTTCCTCTTGCAGAGGGTTGGTGGGGGGTTTCTGAATGTCAGGAATCTCACTACCCATCCTAGCTCTTTCTCTCCTGTTGTGGGTGGCACAGCTGTTAGTATGAGTGTAGGCAGGAGAAAGGTGGTGAGGGGTCCCAAATGAGTGAGTAAGAGAAGCGGAGGCAGTGCAGGATTGCTGGTGTGGGGGAACTGGGTGGACAACAGACTGTGAGGGAAGATGATGCATGTGACAGTGAGAGTGGAACGGCATGATCCATGCAGAGGTAGGGAAAATAGCAGAAATAGAGTGAGTGTGAGGTTGCAGAGAGAAGATGGTGGTCCTTACCCGTTGGGATAGAGAAGGTCATTGACTTTCTTCCTGCACTGCTCAGCATTCCTCCGGAGGCCATACTAGCCTGGGTGGCAACCTTAGATCTGGGCCTAGTGTTGTGGCCTCCTCTGGTTGTCCTGGGGGAGGAAAGTAGCTGTCTCTGCACCATCCCATCCACCTGGACCTCTTGCAAAGTGGGGTATCAATATCCCCTCATTTGCCACCCCCAGGAAAAAACTGTCATGAACCTTGCAGAACAGCTACAGACTGCCAGTGCACATTGGTCTCAAATAAAGTGCCAATGCCAGGAACACCAGGATGTCCTGGCAGTGATGAGTACTTCTGCCTCCAGTGGGTGGGAGAATTGGGCTAGTGTCAGATAAGTGATGTGTAATGGGGCTGTGACACATAGTTAATCAGGCAAAAACACTCGCTGGACCCATGAAAGGTGACAAAAATGACACAGTCAATTTCTGGTAAGATTCAGCTTGAAGAGTCATTGCTACACTGAGCATGAAGTTCGTAAACCAGATCGTAAACCAGTCCAAAACCAATTCAACATTCAGATTTGATGATTGCAATCACTTCCATATTTGAACTTCAGTCTAGGACAAATTGCCTAATCAGAGATTCAAAAAGGCTAAGGATCAAGAAAGGCACCTGGGATCAACAAGATCCAGCAGATCTGTTGAAACTTGACACAAGCAGCATTTTAAGACTGGTCAATACAGTTTGAGTTGCAGAGGATATCCCAGAAGACTGGAGATAAGGAATAGTCATCAAGCTGCCAATGAAAGGGAACCTCTGCAACTGTAGTGAATGGATGGATCATAACACTGCTGTTAGTACCTGGCAAGTGTCTTTAGCTCAATGTTTCTTAATAGATTGAATGAAGAAGTAGGCATGAAGAACAGGGCAGATTTCAGTGGTGGCAGGCCAGGCATGAACAGTTTTTGGAATGGGTAGACTACAATTCCTCAAAGTAAGATTGGGCCTTAGCTAGTTAAGTTATCAGGATATTGGATAAAGTTGGCATGTACTGTTTTGGGCTGAGAAGATCGATGAATAGTCTCATTTTAGTGTTTAAAATGCTACAGAACTCAATGGTGTATATATAGCAAAACTGTCTAATCCAGTGGAAAAAAAGATCAAGATAATATTCTTGATAAAAAAAAGAACTGCAGCTGCTGTAAATCAGAAACAAAAACAGGAATTGCTGGAAAAACTCAGCAGGTCTGGCAGCATCTGTTGAGAGAAATCAGAGCCAATGTTTCAGGTCGAGTGACCCTTCCTCAGAACTCCACAGTTGCTGCCAGATCTGCTGAACTTTTCCAGCAATTCCTGTTTTTGAAGATATTCTTAATATTTGAGTCAGGTATTCAGCAGTGACAGTAGAAAGCACTATTTGCTCACAAAGCACCACCTATCTGCAATTCTACCCTCAAAAGATTGTGGCAACCTGGGACAATTGAAGCAATCAAGATTGAGGGAAACCTTTGTTAGGCCAATTAATTAGAGCTCAAGACCAGCATGTTCCTGTGAAAGTGCAGAGTAAGGATGGCAAGATTTGGGAACCTAGGACAACAAGAAAAATTGTGAGTTTAGTCAGAAAGATAAAGGAAGCATACGTAAGGTTTAGGAAGACAGACAGAGCTCTTGAGGAATATAAAGAAAGTGGGTAAGAACTTAAACAAGGAGTTAGAACGGTTAAAAGGGACCATGAAATGACATTGGAAAACAGGATTAAAAAAACTCAAAAGGCTTTTCATATACATATAAGACATAAGAGGTAGGCTAGGGAAAGCATAGGTCCACTTGATAAGAAAGGAGGAAATTTATGCATGGAGCTGGAAGAAGTAGTTGAGGTTCTTAACAAATGCTTTTCATTGGTATTCACAAAGGAGAAGGACATGGTGAATGGTGAGTCTAGAGAGAGATAGGTTGATATGAAAAAGGGGTTGGTGCTTTGAAAACATTAAGCTGATAAGTCATCAGGAACTGATGGATCTATTGCAGAACAGTGAGGGAGGTGAGGAAGGAAATTTCTGGAGCATTGTCCAAAACATTTGTGTCCTCTTTAGTCACAGGTGAGGTTCCAGAGGACTGGAGAAGAGCAATGTTTTTCCTTTGTTTATCAAGGGCAATAGATATTTCGGGAAGTTACTGGCCAGTGAACCTTTTGTCAGTAGTAGGGAAATGATTGGAGAAGAGTCTTGAGGATAGGGCTTATTGACATTTGAAAAAATATAAACTTAATAGTGACAGGCAGCATGGCTTTGTTCAGAGGAGGCTGTGATTAAGTTTTTTGAGAAAATGACAAAGTTGGTTGATGAGGGCAGGACGGTGTTGTCTACATGGACTTTAGCAAGGTCTTTGACAAGGTCCCTCATGGCAGGCTGATACAGAAGGTGAAGTCAAATGGGATCTGCAGTGAGATGGTAAAATGGATAATGAAGTGGCTTTGTAACAGAAGACAGAAAGGAGCAATGGAATGTTGTTTTTCAAACTAGAGATCTGTGACCAATGGTGTTCTACGGGTATCAGTGTTAGGACCCCTGTTGTTTGTCATATATATAAATGATTTGAAGTGGAATGTAGCTGGTCTGATTAGTAAGTTTGTGGATGACACAAAGGTTGTGGGAGCTGCAGATAATAATGAGAATTGCCAAAGGATAGAGCAGGATATAGATAGGCTGGAGACTTGGGTAGAGAAATGGCAGATGGAATCTAATCAGGACAAATGTGAGGTGATTTGTTTTGAAATGAGGGAAGGAAGGAAGTACGCAGTAAATGGCAGAACCATTATAAGTATTAACACACAGAGGGATCTAGGTGTACAGGTCCACAGTTCCCTGAAAGTGGCAACTCAGTGGATAAGATGGTCAAGAAAGTATATGGCATGCTAGCCTTCCTTGGGTAGTTGGGCATAGAGAATAAAAATGGGCAAGTCATGTTGCATCTGTATAGAACTTCAGTTAGGCCATATTTGGAATGTTGCATACAGTTCTAGTCACCACACAACCAGAAAGATAAGGATCCTTTGGAGAGGGTACAGAAAAGGTTTACCAGGATGTTGCCTGTTTTAGAGGGTATTAGCTATGAGGCAAGATTGGACAAACTCCGTTTGTTTTCAGTTGAATGTCAGAGAATGAGGGGTGACCTGATAGAGGTTTACAGAATAATGAGAGGCATGGATAGAATGGATACGTGGAATCTTTTTCCAAGGGTAGAATGTCAATTACTAGGAGACATGGGTTAAAGCTAAAATGAGGGAAGTTTAAGGGAGATGTGGGAGGCCAGTTTTTTATATAGACGATAGTAAGTGCCTGGAATGTGCTGCCAGAGGAGGTGGAGTAGAAGCAGATACAATAGGAACATTAAAGACGCATCTTGAGATACATAAATAGGCAGGCAACAGGGGGATACAGACTGTACAGAGACAAAAGGTTTTTGGATTTTGAAAAGCCTTGTGTATCAGAGCAGGGTTGGTGGGCCAAAGGGCTTTTTCCTTTGTTGTACTGTTGTTAGCTCTTCTTTGTAATAGAGTCAAAGACTATACAATTACAATGGGCAAGTAGAGATACAATATCAGCCATGGTCTTAACTGAAAGGAGGAACTGTCTCAAGGAGAGGAATGATTAACTTTTGTCCTTTTATTATTATGGATAGTTTACAGCAGCAAGTTTCTCCCAGTTTATTGATCTACAACAGTGTCAGCTCATTTTTTTCAATTTTTGCTCAACGAGAACTTCAATATGATGGGATCTTCCATTAAGAAATATTTGAGAATGAACAACCTTATGTCTGTTCCATGATCTGTGTGATTGTTATAGTACTGCCATTCATGTGTGAACGGTGGAGCCTGTGATGTCTTAAAGTAATTAAATAGAGAACTCCTACAGACAGCAATAATCTGAACAAATAAGTAAAAGTAAGACTTTCTAGGCCTCCAGCATTATGTTCCAAAAATATTGTGTTAATCTAAAAAGGTAGAAATGTCAAAAGTGTCTGAAGGCAGCTTCAGCCAAGCCATGTTACCTCAAGTAAGCTGGATAATTTCTATAGTGCCTGAAGTCGTCTGTACAGCTTTGACTTTTTAACAGGTAAATACATTGTCCAGTCATTAATTAAACCTTATAGTTCAGAAAATTCCTTGTGTCGTCTGCCTTTGTAATAATGTAGTTGGATAAGAGAGGCGATGATTGTCATTACTTCTGATGACTATGTAATGACTATGACTATGACTATGTTGTTGAAAAGCATGTCCATTGGGAGAATGGGCAGTTAGATACAGCTTTACAGTGATTTCCACAATCATTAAGTTGTTCATTGACACTTACCAGCTAAGATCACACATCTAAAGTCATTTGTGTGAGGTGCTGGAGGGTGGCTGGCAATCTCTAACCCAACAAGACTTGGTACATTCAGTGAAAGAGTGGAGGACAATATTTGGAAGATTCCCTTTGGATATTTTTCTACACCAAAATAATTTGCTTAAAAATTGTGAACATGGCACTTCTCCTGCCACACGTAAGAATTCGCTGTTCATTGCAACTTGGGAAAATGATCAGGTAGAATGTTGTGTCTGTTCTTTGGCCACTTTAATTTTACTTCATTAGAAATGTATGTGCTCGTAACTTAAGTATGAATTACAGTTATGGCTAAACCAGCAATCAGGCAGTGGTTTAATGTTGGATCAGACCGGGTAATTTCGTCATTTATGATTTCAAATTCCTACTTGGAAAAGTCGTATTCCCAGGTGTGTCACCCCAGTAAATGAAGTGAGAGAGAGGCACTTGTTACTAAAGGGAAGTTTTAGGAGACTGACATTGATTTTCACCTACCACTGACTGGTGATGAGAATATTGAAAAAATGAAAAAGTAAAATGTTGCCTTGTTTGAAAAAATGTGGTTATACGATTGTAGTTTTACGTTTTCCTAGACACTACTACAGTAGAGCGTCAATCTTTGCAAAGACATTATTGGGAAACCCAAATAAATGTCATGGGGTTCAAACAATGGTAAAAGTTCAATGTTCCCATGGTTATAACGTAAGACAGCAATGGGCATTTAAGTTCCTTGAATGACCTTGTCCTCGTTGAACTATGAAATTAACAGAATAAACTGAAACTAGTTTGGGTTATCTAAGAGCTCAAACTCCATGACGTGCTCATTACTCCTACGTTATGAATAACCTGCAAATAAAGAGATAAACGTATATCATCGTAATGCAGTTTATCGGTAATTTTCCTTGTAGGCACACCTTATTCTCAGGTAGCAGATAGGATAGAATTTACTGCAGTGATTAGTTCATAAAGAGGAACTTAACTTTGCAAACATTTATTGGTCGTTCTTATGTATAGAGTGTTAATAATCATGACATATTTGTTTGACAATTATCGTGAAATGATTTCCCTTTCAAACCCATAAACTCGACAGATAATCTAGAATCCCTGTAAATGATGTGTTAGTTTAGATCAGCAGCAGAACTGTTGTTTCTGCTTGATAAATCCGGACTAATTTCAGGTCCTGAGCAGATAACCTGAGGTGTCACTTAAATACAAAATCAAGGGAGAAATACATTGTTGGAGATTGGTTTTTCTTTTGGAGGACATTTTAAACTAACTTATCAGCTTGTTTTGATGTTTTAAAAGATCAATTGAAGTTATGAGAATGTATTAATTCTAGGATTGGATTAGTAACTCTTTATAATTCAGTTGACGTGGCCCTCAAGTTGGTTCCACTAACAGATGTTTTCCGCCCAAGGTCCCCACATATGGTTAACATTGATACAGCACATGTCAACTAATTCTCTCTCAGTCAATGAGGTAGTACCTCCAGAGTTCCTTTTCAACCAACCAACGAATAAAACCCAGTTTTTAATTCAGTTCTCTGATACAGGGTCTCAACTCTTTCATAGGCCTAAGATATTCATGCCTCATTTTATGATTTGTCCTTTAACGCATTCATTCATTACTTCCTCAGATTTTCTGTTATTCTATATTTCTCCTCACTCCCAGAAGGAGAAATGAGCTTGTCGTAGAACTTTGCTGGCTTCTCCTCACAGGAATTCTGCGTTATTCTTTCTGTCTCTTGTCTGCTTTCTCTCTGTCTGCAACTGTGTACTGATCACCTTCGTCCTTCAGTTTTCTTTTTTGCAGCTTTCCTTTGTGTCTGGCCACATGGCTTCAGTCTGTTAGCTTATTTTCTGTTAGTGCTGCTTTTAGGTCAAGGCCTTCAGGTCATGATATGGCTGGTCTTAATCTAGTCAGTAGTAGGTGAAAATGGATGTCACTCTCCTAAGATTTTCCATTATTAACAAGTGGCCCCTGCTCATTTCATTTCCAGAATGACATAGCTGGGAATAGAATGTTTCCAAGCAGGAGCATGAAACTGTAAATGAGTTCTTCTGGCATCAAATACAAAATAAATTGCCCCACACCCCCTCTCTCTTCTCCATCCTTCAACTGATGAATAAATGCCATGATTATCACATGGAGGAAGTACAGTGGGAAGGAAGAGAACTAAAGCTGGATGTGAGATTTCAGTGCACACCATCCAAAGTTGCTAAGTAGCACTGATGCTATTGAAACATGAAGAGATGCCAGACATTCTCTGCATTAGTGCAGAACTAATTTTAAAAAAAAACAGCTACTTGAGCACCAACCTACTTATACCAGACATATTTGTCCAAAACAAAACTGATTGGAATGTCTGTCACATAATCCTTGGAATACAAAGTCTCATCTTCAGAATAAGAAACTCTCTATTATGCACTGTCACACTATTACAGTTCTAAATCAGATAGACAAAAGACAGATGTAGCAGCACAGACCCAATTATCCATGAAGCACTGTGAACCAGCAACAGAATGCCACCACAACACCATGATTGATTTTTTGCTTAAGCCTCCATCAACAACAAACCTGGAAATCAATCCAGTTTTGGTGTGGAATATAGAAGGGCAAGCCAATAATCAGAATAAGGCACAACCCAGTAAAGTTGCCATACATGGGTACCTGTATGCTAAGCATCAAATGTAGTGACAGTTGCCTCATAACTGAAATCTGAAATCATTTGGTTCAGCAAGAATAAGAGGTAATTCCTGGAACTGTCCTGCTTACATAGATCTAAGTTTTATTACATGTTAAAAATTTATTGCAGATCATTGTGTTGTATCAGTAGTAGATTGAGTTCTCCAGATGTCAAAGAGTGCAGACAGATGAGATAGTTATGAAAAATTGATTACAGATTTCAGGGACATGAGAACGCTTCCAAAAACTCATGATGTTCTCAAATATCCACAATCCGGTCAACAACCTTATCACTTTCGAAGTGAGCTGGTAATTGGTTATCTGCAGTCACTCCTCTTTCTTTGAGCTTTTGCCATATTTTTTCTACTCAGTAGCATTTTGTATGTATCAGCAAAGTAACTTGCTTGCTCAAAATTAATTATGTTTTCTTGATACAATTATTAATATTTAATAGTTCTACAATTAGCAATCAACTTTGTGCTTTTACAGAACTTTGTTGCAGTGGTAAAACAGTTCAAATCAAATTCTTAATGATTATGGGTGGTTTTTCAACTTCAAATATGATTTCTTTGAGAACAATGTTTTTTTTAAAATTATTTATTCCCTTCAGTATCGACTTCACATATCCAATTTGTTCATTTAAGGGGTGTGACCATCATTGGCAAATCAGCATTTGTTGCATGTCCCAAATTCCCTTGGAGGAACCAATAGTGAACTACGTTCTTGAATTGCTGCAATTTGTCTGGTGTAAGTATGTCCGTAATGCTGTTAGGAAGAGAGTGCCGGAATTTAGATCTGGTGACAGGGAAGAACAATGATATAATTCCAAGTCAGGTTGATGCATGACTACAAAGACATTTGCAACCGATCGTGTTTCCATGCATCTGCTGCTCATTTCTTTCAAAGTAGCGGAGGCCATGGGTTAAAGTGCTACCAAAAGACGCCATCTGGGTTATTGCAGTGGATATTGTAGACACTTCGCCCACACAGTATTGGTAGTGAAGGGACTGTACGGTCAAGGTGGTGAATAGGGTCTGGGCTGCTTTGTCCTGCACACAGCTCCTTGTGTGTTGTTGGAGATACACTCAACCAGGCAAGTAGAAAGCATTTCATCATTGATTTGACTTTTGCCTTGTAGGTAGTGAACAGGTTATGGAGAGTCAGGAAGCACTCCAGAACTCTCAGCCACTGTCCTATTTTTGTAACCAGAAGATTTATACACGAGTCCAGTTAAATTTCTAGTTACCCAAGATGTTGATATTGGGAGATTAAGTGATGGTATTTTCACTGAACATTCAGGGAGATGGTTAGATTCTGTCTTGCTGGAAAATCATTTCCTCACTATTGTGAGGTATGAGTGTTCCTTTTCAATTATAGTCTGAATGTTGTCCAGGTCCTGCTGCACAAGAGCACAGATTGCTTCAATATGTGAGGAGTTGTGAATGGTGCTGAACATTGTGCAATCATCATTAAACATCCCCTCCTCTGACCTTATGCTGGAGGGAAGGCCACTGATGAAACAACTGAAATGATTGGGACCAGAACATAACCCTGAGTAACTCCTGCAACAATACCCTGATGCTGTGATGATTAACTTCCAACAACCATGACCGTCTTCCTTTATGCCCAGCATGACTTCATCCGGTGAGAGTTTCCCCTTTGTTTGCAATGAATTTCAATCCTCCTTGCTCTCACACTCAGTCAAATAGTGCCCTGATGTCAAGGGCAATCATTCACTTCTCACTTTTGGAAGTCAATTCGTATGTCCGTATTTGGGACAATGCTTCGTTGATGTTTGGAGCTGAGTCTCCCTGGCTGAACCCAACTATGCATTGATGAGCAGGCTATTCCTCAATATGTGCTACACGATAGCAATGCTGGCAAACTTCAACAAATTTTCTGGTGATTTAAATGAGACTCATTGGATGTTAATTGGCTTTGTCATGCCTTTTGTGGAAAGAACATTAACTACATTGTCCACCTCTGTCAAAATTGTAATAGAAAAGCTTATGTGGAGGGGACAGGGTTACTAGTGCAGGGGATATGAGAGTTTGGGGCTGGCAGGGGCTAGGACGGTGTTTTTCTGGACCAAATATTGTCGGGGTCCGTATCCTTTTCTGAATCCAGAATTTTCACTGTATTCTTAACACTGGACACAATAAATGAAATTGACCAAAGTCTGGCCTCAGGACCTACTGGTGGAGGCCAAGATGGATCTTCTGTTTACAGATGGTTAAACATACATCAGCTTTGTTGACCTTGATTGGCAAGGCTTTGGTATCATTGAGCTTAGGGATGTTTATGGAGCCTCACATGCCAGTTTGTTGTTTAATTGACTACCACCATTCATTACTTGATGGATTAGTAATGCAGATCTTTGATCTGATCCATTAGTTGTGTGATTCCAAGATCCATCTATCACACCTTGCTTCTGTCATTTACTTGTATGTAGTCCTATATTGTAACTTCACCCAGTGGGCATCTCATTTTTAGGTATGTGTTTGCCTCACCTTCATGTTTTCCCGCTCTTCTCACTGATCTCGGGTAGATATTCTGACTTGGTGGTAATGGTGGGTTGAAGGATATGCCAGGTCCTGTGGTTGCAGATTGTAATGCAGCACAATATTGGTGCAGGTGGTCACAGGAATTCAGGGCTAATCAATTTTGATCTGCAGGTATTCTGACTCCATTCCATTCTGCACAGTGTCAGTGCTATGTAACATACAGTGGATGGTCACAATATATCCAGTCATTAAATGTGCCCTTACCCATCTGCATGGTAAAATTCTGGCCATTGCATTTAATTGTGGGTCATTATACTCCAGGAAAGACGTGACAGCAATTCAAAAGGGAGTGTAACAGCAGAGAGACCTGGCATTATGTGAGGATAAACAATAGAAGATGGGATGATTGATTGACCATGTGTTTAATGAAGCATATGTTGACCTGAGCTTTATCATTAGGGGCAGAGAGTAAAAAGAGAGATAGCACAGACCAGAGTATTGCCGAAAAAGAAAACCTTTTATCCCAAGCATTTCCTCTTGTACTCCTCAGACCGTTTGCAAGAATACCAATGTGAAGGAGAATAACATTTTATACCGTACAGGAACAGAGTGCTGATTGATAGGCAATTTGGTCTGATTGGTAATGGTGATGCCATGGGGAATTCACCAGGTTTTTTTATTCACTCATGGGACTTTGGCATTGCTGGCTGGGCCAACATTTCTTACCTATCCTTAGTTGCCCTTGAGAAGGTGGTGGTGAGCTGCCTTTTGGAATTGTTGTCGGTAGACCCACAATGCTGTTAGGGAGGGAATTCCAGGATTTTGAAACAGTGACTATGAAGGAATGGCAATACATTGGCAAGTGGCTTGGAGGAAAACTTGCAGCACCAAAACTTGAGGTAGTATTCTTGTGCATCTGCTGCCTAAAAAGTACCGGTCACATGTTTGGAAGTTGTTGATAGATAGTCGATGGGAAGATAGATACTTTGTAGATAGTACACACTACTGTTACCGAAGTCTCAGTAATGCTTGTGAATATGGTGCCAATCAAGTGGGCTATTTTGTCCTGGATAGTGTCAAGGTTATTGAGTGTTGTTGGAGCCACACTCATTCAGGCAAGTGGGGAGTATTCCATCATACTACTCACCTGAGACTGGCACATGGTGGACATGCTTTGGGGAGTCAGAAGGTGAGTCACTTGCTGCGGTATTCCTAGCCTCTAACCAGCTCTTGTATCTGTATGGCTAGTCCAGTTCACTTTCTAGTCAATATTTACCCTCAGGATGTTGTTAGCAGGGAAATCAGTGACAGCAATGCCATTGAATTTTAAGCAGCAGTGGTTAGATTGGTGCTTATTGGACACGGCCATTGCCTGACATTTGAGTGGCATGGATGTTACTTGACACTTATCAGCCCAAGCCTGGATATTGTCCATTTCTTGCTGTACTACAACTTCGACTGCTTCACTTAGGACATTACCCTGAGGAACTCCTGCAGAGTTCCTGGAGCTGAGATGACAGACCTCCAACAATCACAGCCATCTTCCTATATGACAGGTATGACTTAAACCAGCAGAGAGGCTTTTTTGCCCCCTGACTTTCATTGATTACCATTTTGCGAGCACTCCTTGATATCACACTCAGTCAAATGCTACCTTGATACCACAGGCATTCTCATCTCACCTGTGGAATTCAGCACTTTTGTCCATGTTTGAACCAAAGCAGTAATGAGGTCAGGAGCTGAGTGGCCCTGGCAGAACTCAATCTGAGCATTTTTGTGCAGGTTATTGCTGAGCAGGTGTTGGTTAATCTTCCATCTCACTGGCGAGAGTAGACTGATGGGTGGTGATTGGCTGATTTGGATTTGTCCTGCTTTTGGTGTACAGGACACTCCTGGGCAATTTTCCACTATCAGAAATGTGCCTATTATGGACCAGACTAAATCCCCTCAAACTAACTAAAATAAAACCAAATAAAGCCGAATTGGCATAACTTTAACTCTTCTGAAATACTTAATAAAGTAACATAATATTTAACTACTAATCATCAACTGTTCCAATATAGTAGCATCTCATAAACACATTTGGCATTGCCAAGGATTCAGCAAAACAGAGTTTCCTCATGTGTTATCTCCTCACCAGTCCAGGAGAAAGGAACATGGAAAAGAAAAAAAAAAATCTAGCAGCAGAGAGAGAACTCAAGCTTTTTGCTGCAGGAGAGAGCGAGCTATATCTATCAGCTTCAACAGCCAGCTCCAACCACCAAGTGAAAGAAAAACTAAAACCCTGGGTCTGTGTCAGCCTGACTCCACTCACTAATGCTTCTTTTGTCTAATTTTAAACAAAACACTTGGGAAGCTCAAAATTGTTTGCCCACTGTTTCTGAAGCAGACATTCTGGTACCACTGTGGCAACATCTCTCTGCAAGAGAAACAGCACAGAACAAATCCCACTTAAAGGCACAGTACCGGTGTTATTACTATACTGGAACAGCTTGCCTAGGTGTGCAGTAAGTTCTGGAGCACAAGTCTTCAGTACTATTGCTGGATTGTCATCAGGGCACGTATCCTTTGTAGTATCCAGTTCCTTCAGCCATTCCTTGATATCATGTAGAGTGAATTAAATTCGCTGAAGACTGGGATCTGTGATGCTGGGGACCTTTGGAGAAGGTTGAGATGGATTATCTACTCAACACTTCTGGCTGAAGATTGTTGCCTTGTCTTTTGCAATGATGTGTTAGGCTCCCCATCATTGAGGATGGGGATATTTGTGGAGCCTCCTCCTCCAGCGAGTTGTTTAATTGTCCATCATCATTCACGACTGGATATGGCAGGACTGCAGAACCTTTATTATTGTTCTGATCCTTTATTTGTAGGATCGTTTAGCTGTGTCTATCTCTTGCTGATTATGTTGTTTGGTATGCAAGTAGTCCTGTTTGGTGGCTTCACCACATTGACACTTTGTCTTCAGGTATGTCTGTTACTGTTCCTAGCATGCCCTCCTGCACTCTCCATTACACCAGGGTTGATCCCCTGACTTGATGGTAATGGTAGAGTGGGGGATATCCTGGGCCATGAGGTTGCAGATTGTGTTAGAATGTGATTCTGCTACTGTTGATGGCCCACAGTGCCTCATGCATGCCCAGTCTTGAGTTGCTGGATCTGACTGAGGATTGTCCAATTTAGCATGATGATCGTGCCACACAACATGATGGAATATATTCTTAATGTGAAGGTGGGACTTTGTTTCCACAAGAACTGTGCAGTGGTCACTTTTACCAATAGTGTCATGGACATGATCAGCCAAATGACCAGAGTTTAACCTGATACCTTGAGACTTCATGGGATCCTAAGTTGAGAACATCAAGGGCCTTTCCCTCCTGGTTGTGTGCCTCTGTGTCAGCATCTACACTTGGTAAGTTCTATCATGGAGGTAGGAAATACCCAGGGACGTTGATGGGGCATATTAACTGTAAAGTACCATTCAGTGAGTATGATGATGTAAGACTATTGTTTGATAGGTCTGTAGGACAGCTCTCTGAATTTTGGTGCATGTCCCCACATGTGTAGATGTTAGTGATGAAGACTTGTTAGAGTTGACAGGGCAGGGTGAGTCATTGTATTTTCTGATTGCATACAGTTTTATTCTTTTATGACATTTCTCTTTGTAGCATTATACAACTAAATGCATGTTCGGCTATTTTAGAGCACAGCTGGGAGTCTACTATATTGTTGCAGGCCTGGAGTCACAGGTAGACCAAAAACAGAAGTTACTGGAAAAACTCAGCAGGTCTGGTAGCATCTGCGAAGAAAAGATCAGAGTTAACATTTTGGGCCTGACGACCCTTCCTCACAACGTTTTTTTTTGTGATCCTGGGAGGATTCAAAACATGAGGGATGAAACTTCAGTTGGAAATCATGTAGGGTGAGTCTGAGCCAGAGGCAGTCACTGAGGAATGTGATATGGCTGTGGAAACGAGTTTTAGCAAATATTTAGTCAAACACCAGGAGTGACAGTGAAATTAATGTTCGTGGGGTTTTTTCTTTTTTTTTCCTCACTTTTTTTTTGTTTGTTGCTGATTTACAGCATCCACAGTTCTTTCGGTTTTCACAGGTGGACCAACCCAGGTAAGAGTAGCAGATTTCTTTCCCTAATGGAATTAGACAGTAGATAGTTTTTGTTTCCAACATTATGGTAGTTTTCATGATATTCATTACTGAAATTTACTTTCTAATCCATAGTTATTCATCAATAAAATTTAAATTCCACAAGCTGCTACAATGGATTTGAATTCTTGTTTCTGGAACATTAGTCTGGGCCATTGAATGACAAGTCCAGGAACAGAGAATATTGTTGTGTCATTTCTATGACAATGCTTTTTTGAAAGAAAATTTTGAATGGAAAATCTACCTACATTTGAGAAATGAAATAGGTGAAATATGATTCAGTCTTTAAGGCAATGATGTAAGGGGCTGTGATATATAGATAGACAATTTGTGCTATTTGAATAATTATACTTCAATCATTAAGGAATGAGAACTTTATCTTGTTTAATTCTGAAGTCCAAAAGAAATATCTGGAACAAATTGGTTTGACATGGTTTTTCTTACATACTTGCAAATAAAATTGTGAATATTTTTCCTTCTGAAACACTTATACATAACAATTTAGTTCCTCCCTCTAATAATATATAGCAATATAAAACAGAATGTGAAGAGAAAACAATGGTTTTGAGTACAAAGCCAACATCAGAACACTTAAATATTGGAACCTGCCTTTTCTCTTTACAAATGAGACCTCTCCTCTGTCGCCAGCACTTTTTGGATTTAATTTCAGATTACCATCTTTTGCAATCTTCTGTTTTTATTTTTACAAAGTTAACGCTGTTAAAGTTGTTAGTAGCTGCCCACTCAGTTGAACTTCCAAGCTTGAGATATTTTGGATAACCTTACTTTCTGGGACAGCAAGAAGTCAACTATTTCAGTAAACTAACTTCATGACATCCAAGAAACTAGCATGTTGCACATAACTCGTTCACTGAAACTGAACATTACTAATATCACCTCAGAAGGCATTAAAAGTGCTTTACAGGACTTTTTACAATTACTACAATGCACTTTTGAGTTAATCACTTAAAGTTAAAATGAATTTGATACACTATAAACTTTAAAAGCATGAGTTCAGCTCAAGTGAAATAAGGGCACAAAGTAATGAAATTGTAGAAGAAAATGCTATCCTGTGTAGTTAATTGTTTTTCTGTGGTGACCTTCAAAAGAGAATTTGACAAGGTTGTGATAGTACAAATTGCAGAAAAGCAGAGCGTTAAAGTACAGAATATAAAGTGGGGCTGTTCGGTTTGTTCTAGGGAGGAACAAACTCAAAGTGATGGGTGATGCAAAAATGCATTTCCAAACAGACAAAATGAACTCAATGAACTGTACGTCTTCCTTTCACACCACAAGGTTTTAATTTATGTTTACTTTTAAAAATTGAACAAAATGCGTGTATAATAAGAAAAAAAAAGATTATTGTAAAATCAATGCTGTCCAATGTTGCTTTATTCGATGTAGGTGCACAAAATGAAACTATACAGTACAATTAAGTGAACGTGAAAAATCATTACTGTTTTATTGAGAAACCAAGGTGAAGGGCCAAGGCCCAGAGTGCAGGACAACATGAAATTTGGGGACAGCTAAAGAGAAGACAACATATATCAGACAGTAGGAATGAGGCAATACCAACCTTGGCTTTTGAAACCTGAGGTCATAGAAGCAAGGAGAGATGTAGGGAACGGTGGAGATTTTGTTTTGATGAGAACAATGATTTATAGCAGAAGATTGTGTGATCTGTCTCCATTTCAATACAGTTATTGTAGGAAGGACTGGGAGATAGAGAATTTGCTGTTTGTTGACAACAGCTTACATTTATATAACACCTTATTATAGAAAAATATCTTCAGTACTTCGCAGAAGTGTAATCTGAAATATAAAGTGACTATTGGGTAATTCTTGTTTTCTTGTCAAGAGAAAACAAAATTTTGTCACGGTATCTTCTCTCCATCACAAGGTCAGAAGCGGGATTCCATCGCTGATGATTGCACAATATTTAGCCAATCTTTAGATTCCAAAGCAGCTCATGTCCATATGTATAAGATGTGGACAAGATCCAGACTTGGATGATAAGCAACAGGTAACATTTGGCAAGCAATAACGATCTTCAACAAGAGAGAATCTAACCATGGCCCTTCGCATTCAGTGGCATTACCATCACTTAATCCCTCACTATCAACATCTCACGAATAACCATTGATTAGAAACTGAACTGGGCCATCCATATAAATGCTGTAGCAATAAGAGCAGCAAATAAATCACCTTTTTTCTGCAGACTCTGTCCACCATCTACTAGGCCAAGTTAGGATTGTGAAGGACTGCTCTCCACTTGCCTCTCCACTCAAGAAGCTCCCCAGTCAAAATAAACTCATTGATTGGCACTCCATCCACTACTTCACTTGTTGACCATCAATGTACCGTGACAGTAGTGCATACTATACAAATTGCACTGTAGCAACTCAGTAAAACTCCTTGAATTGATGGTGCTCCCACAAATCTACTGCCTTTTGTCCTTCATGGTGGTAGAGATCAGTGGTTTGGAAGGCGCTGTTTAAGGAGCCATGACAAGTAACTGTATTCCACAGGAAGTATTACATATTGTTTGCACTGTGCGTCAGTGGTGGAGGGAGTGAATGTTGAAGGTAATTGGAATAGCATCAATCAAGTGCTTTGTTCTAAGTGGTATTGAGCTTGGAATTGCACTCATCCAGGCAAGTTACTTTAGAAAGTGTCCAGAAAAGACTCACTGAATCATTCCGGAGATGAGAAACTTCAGTTCTGGAAAAAGATTGGAGAAGTTGTGACTGTTCTCCTTGGAGAAGAGGAAGCTGAGAGGAGATGTGTGTACTCAAATTTATGGGAATCAGAACACGCTAAATAAGGAAGATGTGTTCTGTACAAAATACTAACGGGGTTTAGAGAAAGTCAGGATTGATTTATAAAGTGAAAATCATGTTTGACAAACTTACTGGAGTGTTTTTGAGGAGGTATCCGGTAGAATAGGTGAGGGAGAACAACTGGATGCAGTGCATTTGGATTTTCAGAAAGCTTTTAATGAAGTTTCATAGAAGAGGTTATTGTGCAAAATGAAAGGCCTAGTTTTCTTCATGAATCAAGCATTTACAGTGACCAGATTACATGTTAGAAGGGCAGCACTCCCAGAATAGGTCAAATAGCATTCTGTGCTGTAATGATCTCATGAAAGACGAGGATCAAGTTAAAATAGAGTGATTCAGGCATTCAGTTGGAGTTTGTGGTAATAGAACACACTGACAAAGGCCAATGAATGTAAAATAAAATCATCTGCCATGCCAATTGATTTAAATGATAGATGGAGCATAATTAACGTTTAATGTAATTAGAATTAAGGCGAAAGTGAGGGCCTTTGTACTTTAAACGAACTGTAAAGCCTGGAAAGATTAGTCTATTTGCTTAGGTTACAGTAGAGATAATATGAAGAAAAGATAAGTTGAGTGTAGTAATTTGTAGAAAACAGAACTACAGTCTATACAGAAAGTTATCAGGCTTATTTTCTAAGATATACTGACAGCACTCAAATTGTTCACAGCTCACACGTTCTGGAAAAGTTGAGATCCAAGATGGTTCCTGAACACAATCACTATACCTGTCTAGTGCACATATAAAAACATTGGAAAGGACATTGTTGGACTTGCCCATGATTCCTTCAGTTGAATAGATTACTGACAATCACCACTCAGTATGGCTAATGGCTAACTGGTTAAATAAAGAGAGAGGAATAGTGCTAATGGAATTATAGTTCAGCAGCCTTGTTATTTCTTCAGCTCCTTATGGCATTTTGTACTTCGGTTGCACTGGGAGGTTTTCCTATGCCACCTTGTATGGGTCTCTGGGGAATTTGTTTGATGATTTCCAACTTCACTTTAGTATTATGGTTGGAGAGTTCATGGAAATGCTCTGTCCAGTGAATGTTTATTGCCTCATTGTCCTTGAGCAGTTTTTGTATGTCTTTAGAGTGCAGGGCGTTTGGACCACAGTAGCTTTGACCGTATACTGCCTTGGTGGCACTGAAGATGCCTCTTGTGTCACTGGCATCTGCCAGCTGGTTGATTTTCAAGGCCTTATCAGTCCATCATTTGTTTTTGAGCTTCCATACCTTCTTCTGGACATCAGCTTTAACTTTGGCACAGGCTCTCCTTTTGGCCTTGCATTTGATGTCATTCTGCCAGTCACAGAAGGCTGTGCTTTTCTTGGAGTTGAGTTGTTCAATTTCCATGTCCTCCTTATTGAACCAGTCCTGATGGTTTCTGGATTTGTACCTGTGGATGTTATTACAGGTACTGAAAATGGTCAATTTAAGCAGACTCCAGTGTTTTCCTAAGTCCTCTGGGTATTCCTGAGGTAGGTTTGTAGGTGTTGTGTAGTGACTGTGTCACCCAGGCTCTCGATGTTGAATCTTGGCTGGGACTGCATCTTCTGAACCCCTCTCTTTCTGTATAGTCTGATGAACAATGTGGAACGGACAAGGTGGTAATCAGTCCAGCAGTTATCAGAGCCGATCATGGCCCTGGTGACATTCGTATCCCGATGTGATGGTCCTGATGGGATTCCTATAGAGATCCTAAAAGGAAGGTGGCCCACAGCTCCATGAATACATACATACCTTGCTCTTGAAAATTTGGTTCAAAGAAGAGCTCCCCTTCAAGCCCAGGGATGCCCTGATTATGAACATATTCGAAAAGGGTGACAAGGCTGACACTTGGGAATTACAGAGGCATGTCCCTTCTGTCAACTATTGGCAAAGTACTTGCATATGTCCTTGCAAATAGACTTCTGCCATTATCTGAGGAAATACTCCCTGAATCGCAGTGTGCTTTCTACCCATCCAGAGGAACAACAGACATGATCTTCACAGCATGTCAATTACAAGAAAAATGACAGGAACAGAAACAACTGCTCGATATGTCCTTCATCGACCTAACTAAGGGCTTTGACAGTCAACCACCGGGATCTCTGGTAGGTGCTATCACAATGCGGGTGCCCTGACAAGCTGATCAGGATGCTGAGGCTGCTGCATGATGGCATGTCTGCGACAGTGCTTAGCAACTATGGGTTACAGTCTTAGCCTTTCGCCATGGAGATGGGAGTCAAGCAAGGCTGCATCATTGCACCCACTCTGTTCGCTATCTTTATTGCTGCCACCCTCCATCTCACTGGCCAAAACCTGCCCAAGGGAATTCAAATCATTTACCGTATGGATGGCAGGCTGTTCAACCTTAATAGGTTCAAGGCCAAGGGGAAGGTCTTCATCATCTCCATGTTGGACCTTCAATATGACAATGGCACAGGCCTTACCCTTAACATAAAAACATAGGACTCCATCAACCTTCACACAACAGTCCCTCCACCCCTACTACAATAAAGGTCGACAACCATCCCCTCGAAAATGTGATTAACTTCCCATACATTAGCAGCATCTGTCCTCCAATGCCAATGTCAATGCAGATATACAACACTCCAGTGGAGCTAATGCCCAACTTAGAAGAAGGGTGTTTGAAGGCCATGACCTACAGGCCCAGACTAAACTTCTGGTCTACAAAGCCATTGTCCTTCCCACATTGCTATATCGAGCTGAAACATGGTCTACCTATAATAGGCACCTTAAAGTACTGGAACAACACCAGCAGAGACCCCTACACAAAATCCTGCGGATCACCTGGGAAAATAAGCGCAATAACACCAGCTTCTTGGAGGAGGTCAACATAACCAGCATCACCACCACCACCATTCATCAGCATCTCCGATGGACCGGCCATGTCAATCAAATGCCCAAATCATGCCTCCCAAAACAGATCATGTCCTCCCAGCTGAAGGAAGGTCAGCGTGCTCCTGGTGGACAAAAGAAATGTCTCAAAGATAATATCCAAAGCACCTCAAGAAATTTCATACCAAAATTGACAACTGTGAGGACAGGGCTACAAACCAGAATCACTAGTAAAAACATCTTCCAGCAGGGAGCAATATGCCACGAAAACGATCTCCTCTGCACTGCTGAACAGAAATGATTCTTGCGCAATGAAAGACAGAACATCAGGAAGGCCCACCCACTAATGCCCACAATGCAATAGAATTTGTGGATCCCGGATTGGCCTCTTTAGCCCATCTGAAGACCCCCATTTAGATGCTCTTATGGAGGACAGTCATACACGACTCGAGTGAGCAACCAGTCAAAAACATTTAGGAGGGGAGAAGAGAAAATCATTCTAAAAATGTTGCTCTGAACCCTCTGATATTCAGCAACAATGAACACACTACGACCTATACAAACTTCATTAATTGTCCCACTTAAGAAGAATGAGAAATTTGAGACAGTGGGCTTAATATTGCAAAATGGCTGCATTCATTACTGACATTGAATAAAGTGAACATAGAACAGTACAATACAGGAACTGGCCCTTTGGACTACCATGTCTGAGCTAATTCTAAACTAATTCCATCTGCCTGTACATGGTCTATATTCCTCTATTCCCTGCCTGTTCATGTGCCTGTGCAAATGTCTCTTCAAATGTTACTATTGTATCTGCTTCTAGCAACTCCCCTGGCAGTGCTAGGCATTTTCAGCCCTTTGCATAAAAACTTGCCTCCAACATCTCCTTTAAACTTTCCCTTCTCACATTAAACCTATTTCCACCCTAGGAAAAAGATTCCAACTATCCACCCTATCCATTCCTCTCAATTTTTTATACTTTTATCAAGTCACCCCTTAGGCTGTGACACTTTAGCAAAAACAATCCAATCTCTCATCCTAGCTCATACACTCCAATATAGGCAACATCCTGATAAACCTCTTTTGCTCTCTTTCCAAAGCCTCCGCATTCTTCTGGTAGTGTGGTAACCACACAATACTCCAAATGTGACTTAACAAAGGTTTTATACAGCTGGGACAGGACTCGCCAACTTTTATACTCAGGGCCTTGACTGATGATGACAAGCAGCCGTATGCCTTTTTTTACCACTTATCTACTTGTGTTGCCACTTTCAGGGAGCTATGGACTTGCATCCCAAGATCTCTCTTGTATTAATCTCCTAAGGGTCCTGCCAATTACTGTATAATTTCCTCTTGTATTTGACTTCAAAAATGCATCACCTCACACTTGTTTGGATTAAATTCCATCTACCATTTCTTTGCCCAACTTTCCAACTGATCTATATTCCACTGTATACTTTGACAACCTTCTTCATTATCCAAACTCCACCAATTAATCAGGCCACCTATATTTTTATTCAAACCATTCATTTAAATTATAAACAACAGAGATCCCAGCACTGATCCTTGTGAAAAACCACTACTCAATGACCTCCAGACAGAAAAGTGCCCTGGACAACTTCCCTCTGTCTTCTATGACCAAGCCAATTTTGTGTCCAACTTACTAAGGCACCATGGATCCCATGTGACAAATGGATCAAAAATATTGAGGATTTTTATGTCATAGTCCATCCCTCCCTGATGCTATCTTAAACCTGAGTCTAAATGAAAGAATTTACAGGCAGCCAATAACATCGATGTCAACAAGCAGGGTTTGCAACCATTCACAGTGAAATACAATATTCCGACCGAAAGCATACCCGGAAATAAAAAGCCCCGAATCCCTTCACTTTTAATTTTAAAATTATACAGATAGTGAAATAAATAATTGGACATACATAAGGCCTCCAGATAAAGATAAAAATATAATGAACACATTTTTAAAATATGGCAATTTTTATGATAGAGAAATTTGGCATTCAAAACATATAAATTTACTCCATTAGCAACAGAGTGAGGCTGTTTAGCAGTAATTATGAATTTAGTATATGGTTAAAAACAAATACACCTTATTCAAAAAAAGTATAATTTTTTTGTCTTTCTTTTAGGTTGCCAAGTGTACTTTTGCCAGTGAGACAAACAGTGTAAGAACAGAAGTTCTCACTAATTCCACAGATTTCTAATTCATTGCAGTCTGGAGGATCATCTACAGTATTTTTTTTGGGAATGAGTGGAGATACTGGCAAGAGCTTCTGAATTTCTATGTCTCATGCTGCATGTTCAATCTCTGGACTTTTGTTGTCGGTTTTAGAGAAGTGATGATAGGGAATTTGACAATTTCATGTTTAATATTACTGTAAAATTTGAGCTACCGATTCAACTATTTCATTATGTGGGTGCATGCATCAGGATATTCAATCTGAAGTAACCTCCTTTCATAGAGTTAAATGATGAGTGGAACATAAATTTGTCATTAGAATTAAAGGAAAAGTGATAGTATTTTGATTTTAAACTGCCTGTAAAATCTGGAAGATTTCTTCGTTTGCCTAGGTTAACATCAGGATAGTGCTGAAAGTAAAGAAAAGATAAATGTAGATGATTTGAAATTGAGTCATACAGTGCAGAAAAGTACATGTACTCTGAGTAACAACTTGTGTTTGATAAAAGAATTTTACAATTGCTTATAAGACAGGTAAAGATAAAAGCAGTTTTTAAAAATTAATTTGTAGAATTAATATGACCAATAATATTTAATTGCACTTAATGTACCATTATGTGTATATCTAAAAAATTTGAAGGTATATTTTATAAACAAACTGTCAGAGATCGTTAGGATAATGTAGAAAAACTTCGATGCACTGACACAATTTTTGCTAACATCAGAAAACAATGCCAAATAAATTCTAAAAATGCATTTTTGTGTGCCTGTTGGAAATTAATAGACTAGGATATCCCACCATGACATATGGTGGAATTTGAATTCAATAAGAATAAAGTCTGGAATGAAGAGCCTAATGATGACCATGAATCCATTGCCAATTGTTGGAAAAACCCACCTGGTTCACTACTGTCCTTCAGGGAAGAAAAGTGCCATCACTACCTGGTCTGCCTGCATGTGGCTCCAAACCCACAACAATGTGATTGACTCTTAACTGCCATCTGGGCAATTAGGGATGGGCAATAAATGCTGGCCTAGCCTGTGATGCACACATCCTAAAAATGAATAACAATAAGGATGTATTTCAAGTTTTAAATTATTAAATTGATCTGTTGTGAAAGAACAAAAGTGTGGAAATGCGGATCAGAATACTTTTTTTAATAGGTTTTTAAGAATGTGACAAAATGCTGATCATGGGAACTATGCAGAAACTGTGCATTGATGTTAACAATAAAGCCAGAGGCTGTTGGGTTTATTCTGGGGAGAGGTGAACTGGAAAAGATGATGTGTAATGCTAAAATGTATTTCCAAATGATGAGATGAACTCAATGAACTCAATGACCTCTTATCACTTTGAAAAATGTTTCCATATATTCTGTAATTATTTGTGGAAAGTTCACTTATATTAATGGAAATTTATTGAAAAGTCTATTTTTAAAATCAATACTCTTCATTCTTGGTTAATTTGATAGATCTTTTTTATTTAGCAAATTTATTTAATCAAATTGGTTTCATGAAAGAACGGTTAAACCTTTCTTTGAGTAACCAAGGTGAACAATCAAGACATTCAACATGCAGCAGGGCTGAAGAGGGTAAAAAGAATTCAACGTAAACCAGAAAGCCTTATTTAGAAGAAATACACCATTATGGTATCATATGTAAGAAAGGATAAAGAGAGTTAAGGAAGATTCATCTTTTTGACATCCTGGGAAATAATGAGTAGCCCGTAGAGAGATAAGCTTCATTTCACCACAACGGGAATCTGGGGAGGAGGAAGGGCATGAAGAATGACATTGAGGCGTTCTACAGGTGTAAACAAAGTACAAAAGGAACAATTTGCGACACAACATATTGTGTCGAAAGGACACCTGAAAATGTTTGACCCAAAATTGAATATGGCTATTTTTCAATTGGTTGTGAAATGACCTAAAACAATGATTAGGAGCTTTGAAATATTTAAATAAATGAACTAATGGAGAACCTTTTCAAGAAATAAGGCTGTCCTTTTGGACTCAGTCTGGAAAATGCAATTATAAGGTTAGTGTGTTGACTGGCGTGTCATAGTGACGTGACCTCCTCCTCTGCTGTAAGTGCATTTGACTGCAGTCGGTGGCGGCCATTAAACAAACATCATTTGTAACATGGAGTCAGAGTGATGCAGATGAAGACGTGTGGATTTTCAAATGTTTCAGAGCTGATTATTGAAAGAGACATTAATAAGGAAGTAAAGAAAAGGCAATAGTCTGTGACTGTGTATTGCTGGGTAGGTCAAAGTGGTTGTACTTCTATCCCCCACTGCAATATAAATAAGAAGAAATCTAATACAGAATTGGATTTTATTTCCACTCTCAGTAGTAAAACTATGAATTAGGAACAGAATTAATTTAAAAATCTGAGCAGGTAAGAGTTGTAACCCTTCTATCAGTGCTGGGAAAGCGTGCTACAAGCTGGGGCGGCTCAGCGGCCCAGTGGTTAGCACTGCTGCCTCCCAGAGTCAGGGACCTGGGTTTGATTTCACCCTCAAGCAACTGTCTGTGTGGAGTTTACACATTTTCCCTGTGTCTGGGTGGATTTCCTGTGGGTTTTCTGGCTTTTTTCCACAATCCAAAGATTTGTGGGTCAGGTGGATTGGCTATGCTAAATTGTTCATAGTGCCCATGGATGTGCAGGCTAGATTGGTTAGCCACGGGAAATGTAGGATTACAGGAGTGGGGTGAGTCTGGGTGGGATGCTCTTCAGAGGGTCAGTGTAGACTTGATAGGCTGAATGGCCTGTTTTCCTACTATAGGGACTCTACAATGATGATGATTCTCACCTGTATTACTGTCTATATACCTTTGAAAAAGCCAGATCAGGAGGGACTTTGAACCCCATATTAATTATACGTTTGTATGGCATTTGTTCAACATCAGAACTCAAGGGGAGAGGGAGATTATTGATCAGTATGTGACCAAATTGATACATCTAGCTGGATCCTGTGACTTTGGACAACATAAAAAATGATCTCAGAGATAGAATTTTCTTTGGTACAAGACATCATGCGGTGAGAGACTATGCATGAAGAGAGGAGAAATGTACTCTCAAGAATACCACTGATGTGCAAAAATTCTGATACTGTCAATCATTTGCTAGGGAGTAGTAATGGGAGAACAGATCAGGATTTGTATTACACTGAGGAACAGAACAGGCTGAAAGAAAACAACAGATTGGGGAAAAGGGAGAAACGTTTGCAGAAGAGCCAATAGAAAGATCAAGGCTAGAGGGCAGAATATAAATATCATTGGGGTCATCACATGAAAGAAAATGAAGCATGTCCAGCATGGGGAAAATCGGTACTCTAACTGCAAGAAGATGAATCACTTTTCATGCAAATATTCACCAAGAAGAAACAAAAATTCTATAAAGATGGCTGCAGCAGAGATGTCAGTTGATTCTAATGAATGACTCTATCGTTACAAGTTAGTGTCATTGTGTTTAAAGGCGCTAAATGGTTTGTGATCATGGGAATGAAGACTATAGAAGGAGAACATTAAGTGAATATGAAGTGACAGTTAGGCACCATTATTTTCTGTAGGCAGACCTGTGCAAAATGGTTCAAGATGGTGACAAAAATAAAGCCCTAAAAACTGTAATCGAAGCTAATTGGTGGAACAATCTTCATGCCAATTGGACAAATTGTTCCAAGGATAATAATGGAGACAGCACAAGATAGTTTGTGATCTTCCCAGAACTGAAGCTATTATAGATGACAGAATGCAATTGTATGGATATAGAGAAACAATACAAGGAGCGATCACATTCCATGACCAGAATCTAGTTTGATTCATAGTGAGAACTCACCAAATGAACTTGGAGCTGATCAAAACTAAATAACAATGCCTGAAGTCAAGTACATAACTCATGCACTGACAGCAAAGCTACTTCACCCAGATTCTGAGAAGGCAAGAGAGGCAGCGACAAACTGATATAGAAGCAGTGCCAAGATTTGTTAGGTCCATGAGCTACTTAACAAATTTCTTGCCTAATTTGTCATTAGAAACATAGAAAACATAAATAGAAACTAGGAGCAGGAGTAGGCCATTTAGCCCTTTCAGCCTGCTCTCCTTTTCAATATTATCAAGGCTGGTCCTCTGTCTCAATGCCAAAATGCACTTTCTCCACATAGTCCCTGATGCTTTTAAAATCTAAAACAAAACTACCACTTTCTTGAATACATTCAGTTATTTGACCTCCACAGCCTCCTGTGGTAGGGAATTCTATAAGTTCACTATCCTTCAAGTGAAGAATCCTGGAATTCCCTCCCCAGTGGCTTTGTGGGTGTACCTACAGCAGGGGTTCAAGAAGACAGGTCACCAGCACCTTCTCAAGGGCAACTAGGGACAGACATTAATTGCTGGCCAGCCAGTGATACCCACGTTCTTTGGCTAAATAAATAAGTCTTCATTTGCCAGTAATGATTTACTAAATGGTTTATCCCTTACCCTGACACTGTGACCCTGGTTCTAGACTCCCCAACCAGGAAAACATCCGCCCCACATCTAGTTTGTTTAGCCCTGATAGAATTTTATATGTTTCAATCATGTCCCCTCTCAACCTTCTAAATTTTGGTGAAAACAGGTGCAGTCAAACCAATTTCTCCTCATAGGTATCTGAATAGTGAACCATTCCTGCACTACCTCTACGACAAGTATATCCTTTCTTTGAGATAGGGAAACCAAAACTGCACACAGTATTCCAGTTGATGTCTCATGAAGGGCCTGTATAACTGCAGTTACAATGAAGGCCAAAATATCATTTACCTTCCTAATTTCTTGCTGTACCTGCCCATCTACTTTCAATGACTGACGCACAGGAACACCCAGATCCATCGGTATATCAGTATTTCCCAAAATATCACCATTTAAATAACAGCCTGCCTTTCTGTTTTTTCACACTAAAGTGTATAACTTCACATTTAGCCATGTTGTACAGCATCTGCATTATTTGCCCATACAATAGCTTCCACTACAAAATAAATTACTTTTTAAAAAATTTCTGCAGAGCCAGTAAAATAAACAATGCATGCCCAGAATTTCATTGACACACATTCTTGGATTGCATATCTTCAAAATTATTGCTCTATTATGTCCGATATGTCAATGTATATGTCCACAAGAAACCACTCATTTGGACACATTCAAATGAGATTAGAGCAATTCAGAGGGAAGATCATGGCTAGGTGCAAAAGTAAGAAACAATATTAATCTTATATAATGTTTTTCATATCTTAATATGTTTTATAGCAATAATCACTGTCCTGTTGTAGGATGCACAGCAGCCAATTGCGAACACCAGGAACCACAAACAGCAATGTGGTGAAGAGAAAGCAATTTGCTTTGTTTCTGATAATGTTAAATTGATGATCAAGTCAAAAAAAATAACATTTATATTTTCGTTCCAACAAGACTGTTCATAATTTTAAATGCCTCAGTTGGACCTGCCCTAATAACCATCCCTGTTTTAAAGAAACTAATTCCAATATTTTCAATCTCCTCCTAATTACAGTGATACAATTCTACCATCATTTTGAGAATATCTCCACCAGACATAGGCTTTTCGAACATGTGACACCTCCTTATCTCACAGCCACATCACCAGGGTTTACCTAGTAGCCTTGCCATCTGGTATGGGCACTCCCTCTGTTGGTAAAATACCAGCAGCAGTGGAAGGATGCCCTTAATTGGCACCCCCAGGATTTCACATCATTAAGAATCCCCAGAGCTGACAACTTTCTCTTGTGAGATTCCATTGCACAGCTTTAATTTCCCCTATTTAACGGATTGATCAAAATTACTGACACAACTTCCCCTATAGGCTCTCCAATGGTTTGGGGAAATTCATAGCAACTTCAATACAACAATACTCTTGTATTGTTTTTCCTGCTTGACAAAACTAAAATGTTATTAGCCTCCTTGTATTTACACCCCTACACTCTTCCCAATGAGTGTATGGCTGCAATGTTCTTTTTATGGAGTTAAAATATGGTGGTAGGCATTTTCAATGGTGTTACATCTGGCATGCATCATGCTAGGTTTTCTGTAAGTGATCATTTGCTGCTTAGTGCATTTTGTTTGCAAATGAGCTCAATTGTGAGTTAAATGGCGAAACGGTGAATCAAATGCAGATTTGGGTAGACATTCATACCACCATAGATACCTTCTAGGATTGAAGGATCTGGCATCACATTTAAAGGACACCTGAATACCCTTTTACTCACTGAAAGCCAGGAAATCCAAAATAGGTTATGGTTGTCACTTCCACTCCCACAAGATGTTTGTCATGTGTCATAAAATGGTCCCCCACCTTTAGGAATGTCTTTCGAGATTGTCTGCTCGAGGTCATCCTGGCCACAAAGGAGTTCCTCCTTCCCTGGGTAGTGGGAAGGAGCAACCTATCAGACCTGAATGGTACCTTAAGTAGTGATCAACACAGGAGGACCCAGTGCAGGGAGCGAATGAATGATCTCCTGTGCTTTTCAAGGAAAACTACCACCATCTTCTCAATGCAACCTCATGCTCATAGAGACCATACTCACTCTAACCCTGCCATTCTACAGCATGTCACATGTGCATGCCCACTTCACTATCAAACACAAGGGGGTGCTCTGAAAGGCTCACACACACACTATGCTGTCAATCTTCCCATGTTTCCCTTTAGTTATTGCTTACTTCTTTAAAACCTAAATAAATCAAATGACTAGCTTTTATCAAATTCAAGCTGGTTGTCCTAGATTTATTCCTTCCTTCCTAAATGCTCACTGATTTTTTTTTTCTTGAATTAATTGAATTGATTCAAGGAGTTAACCTGCAAACAATAACATGAAACTACCTAGCCTTCACTCAGTTTTTATTTTGGCTACCATCCAGTACCGCATATCAGTGTATATATTTAAAAAGGAATGAAAAATTGTGGGCCATGACTTCTGCCATCTCATAACTTCCTTCAAGAAAACAGAGAACATGCTATAAGTCCCTGGTGACTGATCTGCTTCAAGTTTACTTATTTTTCCGAACCGATGGAGTATATTTTACAGCCCTCCATTGGTGTATTGAAAGGTGGATGGCGATGTAAAATAAAACGTGCAGCCATCCCCAAGCTTGTCCCAATGGACAGATAATGTGGTAGCCAGTCAGACCAAT
The DNA here is from genome assembly GCA_024137785.1 of Ginglymostoma cirratum. Classification (NCBI taxonomy): domain Eukaryota; kingdom Metazoa; phylum Chordata; class Chondrichthyes; order Orectolobiformes; family Ginglymostomatidae; genus Ginglymostoma; species Ginglymostoma cirratum. Next base: position 19,079,509 of record JAHRHZ010000087.1, read on the forward strand.
ATGCCCCCTTTTCCCCTCCAAGTAAAATTCACTCCATATTTTTCTATAATTATTTGTATCATACAATAACTGTTAGCTGGGGATGCAATATCAGTGAAGTAAGTTTTATTGAACAATCAATCATAATGTATGTTACTTATTATAAACACTATTTTTTAGCAAACCCATTACTTTTGATATTGTATTTTTTGCATTCTGAAGAGATAAGAAATCTATGATTATCTATAGACATGGTGCAAAAATATTTTGCAGATTGCCAACATGTAACGTGCTGCTTACCGAACAACTGTTTGAAGTGAAAATTTACGTACACTGAGCATTTTTGTCTCAGGGGAATATTCCCAACTTAATATACAACATCGACCAAGTTTCATGTTGCTTTCCCTTGTGAAACAACAATCTTAATAGCATTGCTGATCATATTAACATTCACTTGTCAAGATTCCCTGATTATAAAATAAATGGAAAGGGTGAGGAAGTTCAACATTACTGAACCAATGTCGTACCTATTGTTTAATAACATTGCTCTTGCGTGTTTTTTATCTTTGATTGATTCTGCCCTGCAAAACAAATGGTCCCGCCTCTGACCTGTTCATTCCAGATTTGAGGAAAACAAAAATTCAAGGCCAAACAAGTTAATTTTCTGAGGAATCACACAATGCTATGAATTTTTTAAAAAAAATATTGTATGGGCAAGCAAGTTCACTATACTGCACGAACTGCTGCTCATGATGAAGCTTGCTGTCACTGCCTAAGTAGCAAAGTTTTTTGCAGCTAACATTTGTTGCATTTGAACTGTTACAGGTTATGACGATAATGATAAATATTGTCACAGAGACTGTGAGGAGGACCAGATGATATTTCACACTCCTTCAGGTTCCTAAGCTGTTTTGTCCACAAGTCCACATGACATCATCATTGTGTGCGGTAGTTGTTACAGTCCTCAATATTAATCCTTTAAGACCCTTTCAGACCTATATATAAAAGCTTTGCAAAATGTATCTTGTCTTTATTTATCTTGAATTAAGATCAGAGCAACAGAATATAGCGGTAAAATTTTCAACTTTCTCTTTAGTTTTGGCTAGATTTTTCTGTTGCCAGATTTTTCTGTTGCCAGCACTTTTATTAATCAACTTCTCGGTAGGTTTATTTCCATATAATTGTATCAATTCTGGTACAGCCATTTTCTGCAATGGTTGCCACACTGACAGTGACAAATGAAATGTAAATGATGGTATTTGCTTGGCTTTGGAAATAGCCTGCAGTGTCAGGTTAGTAACTCCAGCAGCAGCTGTCTCACCCCCCCCGCTACATGAGGCTGCATGGAACAGAATGATGTACCTTGAAGGAGGTGATATCCTCAGCATAGGACAAAGGTCAGCTTACACAGTCTCTCTGAACAGCTGTACCTACAAAGGCTCTGGCTGGTGCCAGATGGTCACAGCAGCCTTTTGGAAGAATACCTCCACCCAAGCAAAGCTTGTGGCTTCTCACTGCCCCTAATCGTCACAGCGACCACAGCGCTCAATATCTTTGCATCAGGCCTTTCCAGTTGTTGATGTGTAAAATACCACAATCTGAGCCCACTAAAGTATCACTGATGGCATTTTCTTTTTGTGTGCTTTCAACTACCGGAATGCCGGTCAAAATCAAATTTCTGTCGTTTCTTTTTTATCTCAGGATTTTCACAGGTCCAGAGTGTGATCGATGGCAACATGTAGGGATCAAGGCATCATCAGAATGAGCCAGACAATCATTCCCTCAATGTGTAGCTAATAATTTGACCACCCAAAGTGAATAACACAAGTCTGGGCCAAACCTCCAGGGAACAGCTCCGAGTCATTCACCCTTTGGCAGTCCCATGTTTCTCAGTTCTATACTCACAGACAGCCTCAGTGCTTGGATTCTGGGCCACAATGGATACCTATACAAGACCTTGGCCATTTACCTGCTCAGAATGAGGTTTTATTACAGTGACTGATCTGAAGGCTTCCTTCAGTCTGCCCTAGCATGCAAGACCAAGGTAATAGTTGTGTACTATCTCCTGTGCAACAAAACACAGAACAGAGAACTACAGCAGACATCAGAAGAAGGTGGAGAGAGCTGGCATAGGGAGGCACAGTGGCATCTCCCTGCCCATCCTCCCAAAATGGTCAGAGGACTTTGACACAAGCATTCAATGTCCTTGTTCTAGGAAAGTGGAATGACCAACTGTGTAAATCAGAGTCTGCTTCCCACCTTAAAAACTGTCCTGTTGCTCCAGCAGGAACTAATATGAGACAATTCCACCCAAAGCATCTGAAATTTGCTGAAAGGTCTATTAGTTAATGTGAGTCATATGATTAGCAGCAACATTAGTACAGCCTTTTAAAACACTGTCCATAAACCAGTTGCAGGTAGGATCCCCTTAGTCTGTCTATTCTGCTGTTGAGGTACTGCTGGTGATGCCTTGGATAGCCAGTGCTGCCACTACAATTCCACATAATGATTATGTGGGAAAGGGTCGCTATTTTGGATGATTAACTGGAATAGCTTAGGGAACATCGCCTAGGGTCTCATGTAACACTGTTGTACATTGTCCATATCTTCGATATATACAAAAGCACTACTCTCCTGTAGACCATGAGCTTGGCGCTGGGTTACAGGTCTTCACCATGAAACAATTTTTCCTCAGACAGCCAATTGCTGCATTGGCACTTTGGAGGCAATGTTGAATTTCATTGTGGACGTCTACCCTCACTGAAAGGAAGTTTTTTTTCCTTTATTCATTCACGGCATGAGGGCATCGCTGGCCAGGCAGCATTTGTCGCCCATTCCTAATTGTCCAGAAGGCAGTTAAGAGTCAACCACATCGTTGTGGATCTGGAGTCACATGTAGGCCAGACCAGATAAAGATAACAGTTTTCCTCGCTAAAGGACAATAGTGAACCAGATGGTTTTTTTTCCTGACAATCAATTCATGGTTATCTTTAGGTTCATAATTCCAGACATTTATTGAATTCAAATTCCACCATCTGCCATAGCAGGAATTGAACACGGGTCCCCAGAACATTATTTGGGTCTCTGGATTAACAGTCCAATGATAATACCACTAGGCCATTGCCTCCCAGTTTCCAAGGTATGAGCATTGATCCACCTTGTCCAATGATGTGTCTTGAATCTTAATAGTTGGTGTGTAGTGTTGCACAGTGGTAACATAGAGGATCTTTGTCTTTTCGATGTTTAACTGAAGGAACATTCCCTAATACAATTCTGTGAATGCATCAATGATGGTTCAGAGCTTATTCTCCAGGTGTGCTCGCACACAAGCGTCATCTACAAACTGCAGCTCCATGCCAGTAGGTGGGATGGTCTAGGTTCTACAGCTCAATCAGTTTCCTGCTCATTATGTAGACAGGATCCACTGCAGCAGGAAGCTTCATCAACATTGGGCGGAGTGTTGTGGCAACGAAGATGAAGAAAAGCATTGGTGTGATGACACAGCCCTGCTTGCACATATCCAAGCCTGCACATATGCCTGGATCTTTAATGGATGTATTGGTAAAGATCAGGGCTTCTGTTACATCAAGCAGCAGGCAGAGGATGGTGATGAACATCTACAAGCTGTTCACTTTGTGGTATAGTCAAAATCCGTTTTGGGGTTGCAGAAGGCCACGGATAAAGATTAGTGCTGCTCTCTTCATTTTTCTTGAATTGTCATGCTATGAAGGCCATGGTCATTGTCCCTCTTGATTGGTGGAATCCACATTGTGATTCTAGTAGGAGCTCTTCAACCACTTGGGGGAGGTGATGGAGGAGAATTTTTGCAATGTAATTCTTTCCCTGCAGTGGGCAACTATTACTGCAATCAGTCTTACCTTCTTTCTTGAAGATGAGCACAATTATGTTAATTCAGAGATCTTTTGGCATGCTCCCATTCTTCCAAATGACAGAGATGAGATCATGCATTCATGCCAATTGTGCTTCTCTGCCTGTCACAATTTCAGCAGGGTTTCCATCTACACCAATAGTCTTGTTAGTTTTCAGGGAGTTACAACCAGCTGAGGAATGGCTCTTTTCTTTTTAAACACTTCTTGGTCATTGACAACAATCTTTTTACTAGAATGCAGCTATCAGTCTGCAATGAAAAATTAACTAAATAAATCGAAACAAAGAAGCCAATGAATTATAAAGTTTTCTTGAGTGAAAGACAGAAGGATTTTATTACATATTCCCCAAAAGAATAAAAAAAACACATGAAACAAACATGGTTAAAAGTTTAAAGGTGGAGGAAGGCTGTCTTTACAGACAAGAAATTAAACACAGTTCCAGTTTAAAGTTCATGAAGCCCCTGGCATTTTAGATTTTGGACCTTGGTTCCAACTGTTTCACTGTTGTCTTGTTTTCTTCAGTAGTGGTGAAGTTTGTAGATCTTGAGTTCCCAGTAAACAGTGGTTGTTTCAAGATAACAAGGTGTGGAGCTGGATGAACACAGCAGGCCAAGCAGCATCATAGGAGCAGGAA
>JAHRHZ010000087.1:19084411-19110414 GCA_024137785.1 Ginglymostoma cirratum
GTTTTTTTCACCAAACATGGGTTTTTAAGGTTGGAGTCATAGAGTCATACAGCGTGGAAACAGACCCTTCGGTCCAACTTGTCTATGCCAACCATTTTCCCAAGCCAAACTAGTCCCACTTGCCTGCATTTGGTTTATCACAGCAGCCTGCTTATCATGTTCATCACAGCAGCCATTTTTTAGTCAGTAGTGTTCTTTTTTTTAAAAAAAGTCCATGAAAATCTCAGCTATAAAATTCAAATGGTGAAAGCAAAATATTGATACACATTTGGACTACTTTCATAACATGGTTTATTGGGAGAAGGTAGGGCTATACACAAGGCGAATTGTTCATTTGGAGACCAGTATAGCTGTCTTTCTGGGCTATAAAATGTCAGTAATTCTACTTTCACTATTTGGTGATGCAAATGTAAGTTCAACAGGTTAGTACCTGAATTTTAGGTGATCTTCATGTTGGTCCTGGCATGCCATTGTACACTCTTCATTTAGCCTGGTTTGATTCTCTGCCTTGATGATAAAGATGGAATGATGGATTTGCCAGGACTGTGGTTGAATACAGTCCTGGTTCTGTTAATGACTGATAGCACTTCCTGAATGTCCAGTATTTTTTTTAGCTGCTAAGTGTCTTCTGAATCTATCCTGTTGTGTACAGTGATTGTGCCTTATGTAATGCTCAGTGCAGAGATGGGATTTCATCTTCACAAGGCTGCATGGTGCTCATTCTTACCCATACTGTCATGCATAATTGCATCTGCAACAGGGTGATTGGTAAGGACAAGATCTAATAGGTTTTTCCTTCTTGTTGGTATAGTAGGGATAGTGGTTTATGATCAGTAATCTGCTGATTTTTAGGTGGTTTGAATCACCCCTGGATCCCTGGTTCTGACACTGGACTTAACTTAGGAATGTGAAGTGAAGAAGGCAGTAGACAGGAATTTCAGGGCAAAGAATCTTTATGTTCATTAAATGCAAAGGTGAGTATATCACAAGAAATAAAAAAAAAGTAATAAACAGGGAAATAAAACAAAGATAAATAGTACTAGAGTTAAAAAGACAAATTCAAAACAGTGAAACTGACACTAAATCAGTTATTAACTTAACACGGGCTAATTACTATTAGAAACTAAACAGTAGTTTCAAACACAGACATTTTAATCAGACTTCCTGATCTCAGGGTTCCCTGCACTGTCACCAATCCACCTTCCCCTCCCTGCTAGCTAGGTTGGACATCTTGGGTCTTGAGGAAATAGGCTTACCAACAGGGATAAACATGATTTTGAAATACAGCCTGCCGTTCCCACTTGCTGTAGCCGGTTCTTCACTGAAGACTTCGGACGGTGTTCAGTCTGGTTTGAGAACTTGGGTTTTCTTACTTTGTGGTGGTTTTGTGAGCTGGTTTTCACCTCAGGATGTGTCTGAGGCCTTGTCAGTTGTGCCGGTGGTTTTTGGAGATTTAGTTTGTCAGATCTGCTGGTCGTGGTCAGTTGCCATTGGTTCCTCTGGTGCAGAACATTCCTGTATCGGTAGGTTTCAGGGAGATAGCTGCGCAGATATTTCTTGGGGAGAGTAGCTGTCTGGGATCCCTCGTCTGTTGGCAGCTGCAGGGATGGCTCACTCTCTCTCTCTCTCCCCCAGATCAGGGTCAGCAATTACACAGCAGGCCAAGCAGCATCAGAGGAGCAGGAAAGCTGACATTTTGGGTCTAGACCCTTCTTCAGAAATTATACAGACTGTGTGCTCCATTATCACCTCCCAAATCTGTTTTATCCATTTTGTTTCTGTTGTCCCCTTTGTGCTGAATTGGCTTCCTGATAGATTAGAGTAGGTGTAAATGTGTTTTGATTAAGTGGAATGTCCAGTATTTCTGTGAATGAATATTAATTGAAGTTGAATGCCTTCGTACCTCTGAAGAGTCCAAGATGTCTGAAGTAGTTGTGTTAGGTCTGGTTCATTGTTCTTTTAGGGCTAAGGCATGAGTAGGATTTCTGACTGAACCATGGTTCCAGACAACTATCCTGTGATTGTGTATTCCAGAGCATAGCCCAGCTGCCTTTCTTTTCGTCTTAAAAGTTCTGTTAAAAATCCAGGGCTTTTGGTCCAGTATTCTAAATGACAGGGATTTTTGCTCACTCCTACAGGACCTTTACCACTTCCTGTAGGCTCAGCCTATCAGATTTGTACTTCAAGACACAGCCAATTTGGTCAGTAATGGTGCTACTTCACCGCTCCAGGTGATAGATATTAGATTCCCCTACCCAGGATACATTTTGCGTAAATCTTCCAAATGGCGCTCAGCATCAAGGAGCACTGGTTTATCAGCTAAGGAAGAGCCGTATATGTTAATCAGTAAGAGATTTCCTAACCCATGTTTGATCTGATGCCATGAGATGTCATGTGTTCTGGAGTCAATGTTGAGGATTCCTACTGCAACTCTCCGCTGTGTATCACTGTCTTGCTGGTGGAGAGATTGTGATGGTGGTGCCTGAGACAATTACTATGCCAGGCTGTTGCTTAACTAGTGTGTAAGACAACTCACACAATTTCTGGCACAAGCTCCTAATTGTTATTAAGGAGAACTTATCAGGGTCGTCAGGACTGTTTACCATTGTTGTTTCCAGTGACTAAGTAGATGTCAGGTGGTCCATTTTTATTGCTTTTTGACAATTTAATGCAATGGAATGGCTTGCTAGGCTGTTTCAAAATGCAATTAGAAGTCATATAGACCTTACCAAATGCCTTCTGTAAATCCAATTACATGACATTTATTGGTTCTCCTTTATCAAATCTGTTTGTCACATCCTCAAAGAACTTTAGCAAATGTATCAACATGATTTCCCTTTCATAAAACCATGTTGATTCTGTTTAAGCTTTTCTACCTTGTTACTTTTTCCAATAACACTCAACCACATGGCTGTGGAACTGGAGTTACAAGTAGGACTGATAGTTAAAAATGGCAGATTTCCTTCCTTAAAGGACATTGGTGAATGAGATTTCTTTTATGATAATTTATAGAATAGAATCCCTACAATATGGAAGCAGGCCATTTAGCCCATACTGACCCTCCAGGGAGCATCCCAACCAGACTGGCCCCTTATCCTATCCCTGCATTTCACACCCTAGACACTATGTCCAATCCATCTTGTTTGTACATCTTTGGGCTGCGGGAGGAAACCAGAGTGCCTAGAAGAAACCCATGCAGACATGGTGAGAATGTACAAACTCCACGCTGATAGTTGCCTAAGGCTGGAATTGAACCCATGTCCCTGGCACTATAAGGCAGCAGTGCTAACCTTTGAGCCACCATGCCTCTCAAAGTTGCTGGTAAAAATTACTGAGACTAACTTCCAATTCCATTTTTTTTAAATTAGTTAAACGTAATTGAATTTAAATTAAATTTGCTCCTGTATTCCTGGTGCATTAGCCTGGGCCATTGGGTTACCAGACCAATATTACCACTATGCTTTACATGCAACCGAGAACTAGAAGAAATCTTTAAATCTGTTAACCCAGTTACACATTTTTTTCTTGTTTACATGAGTGCTGCTACAACAAACCCACCTCTTTATTTCACAAGCTCCTTTCTGCAGCTTGCTTGCTTGCTTCCAGGCTTTAGGGTGGCAGGGTGGCAGGGTGGCAGGGTGGCAGGGTGGCCCGGTGGCCCAGTGTTTGGTACTGCTGCCTCACAGCACCAAGGATCTGGGTTTGATTCCAGCTAAGGGTGACCATCTGTAGGAACTTGGTTTTTATTTTCCACTAGGTGCTCCAGTTTCCTCCTGCAGTTCAAATTTGCAGGTTGGGTGAATTGGCCATGCTACATTTCCCCATAGTGTGCAGGGTAGGTGGGTTAGCCATGGGAAATGCCTTATGGGGGTATGGGGCTGTGTGGGATGGAGGGACAGTGCATATTCAATGGGCTGAATGGCCTCTACCTGCATTATAGGAATTCTATGATTCTATGAAATCCAACATCAGGGGAGCTACAGGCTTTATTAATCAGGCACAGGATTGTAGGCTTCATCAGCTTCATGGCCAGAAATACGTGCATCCAAACTTCTCAGTCATATTCTTTGCCTCAATATTCATAATGAATTTGGGAATAAATCTTCCTACCAACAGCAACTATTGCAAGTAAATTCATTGAAGATGGTAAAGACTAGATTTTCTTTCTGACATTACTCTGCTCAGCTAAGAAAATGTAGACCCTAAGGTCAGAGAGTTTGTGCGGAAACTGAAAACTGAATTGCATCACAATGTAATTGGAAAAAATTCTTCAACATAAACATCACCAAAGTGTTGATACATTGGAAATACTGAAGTGTCACATGTAAAATCAGATAGCATGAATTTCTGCATAGTTGAATTCTCACATTTTGCTTTCAAAAATAGAATATCAGAGAGGAAAGTCTTTGATAGCAAGAAAAGTCCATACCTAATGCTAAAAGGATATTATTTCTTAATAGTACCGAACAGATTGTTGCCTGAATAAACTTAGCAAGTCTTTTGGACTAGCACCAAATTGTATTTTGTTGTTTCCAAATGATCAGAATTGCAATCTAAATAACAGCTATGATTATAAGTAAGGTTTAAGCGGACACTGTTGGCCAATGTTAGTGTTAAAGAGTTTACTTGCCCCATCTTGCAGCAACAAACTCATGTTTACATTTTCATTTACTGAATCACTCCACATGTCAGGGAGTGCAAAAAGGTTATCTAGTTACAAAATGAACGGTTATTACACCAACTGAGCATTCCAAGCTGCAGATATACATCTTGTGACCTTACTACAAATGAAGATTTTAATACACACTCAAACAAAAAAGACCTCAGTGCTGGGTTTCTTCATGGTTCAGCTTCAGAGGTCCTAAAGTTCAGGCATCCAGAGCTAACCAGTATGCAAGCTGCCTTTGGCTCAGCGAACAATTACTTCTTCCATAATTGTGAAAAGAAAAATGATCACTGAATGTATTGAGATTGATTTGAACACTTAGAATCTCCGCGGCGGATTGGAATTTGGGTGTTTGAGGAGCAGGACTTTCAACTGAATCATAACACTGGAATTCCACCTCTGGGCTTCCTGAACAATCAGAGCACAGGAACATGATTACAAGTTACACCTAACTGTTGAAGCTTCAGTATTTAATGGAACACGGTGATCAATGAGAGACCAAATGGATGCCATTTCGGATGATGCAAGACAAGAGTCGATTGATACAGTCACCAGAAGGGAAAGCTACCCCATGGCCTTCACCCCAAAAATAAAACATACACACACACTCTCACTCTCCAGGGTGTCCTTGTACATTATGCTGCAGACTGTAAAGATGCTCAGAGAAATGTTATAAAGTTATTCCCGACAGACATGGAGAAGAAGCCTACCTCTCAAGCCCAGCAGGCATGGATGGAAGTGGTTGAGGTGATGAGCATCAAGAGTGCATTCCTTCCCTGTAATACAGGGTCACAGAGGCTCAATAACTTTATAATGGCAGGAAAAGTGAATAACATGCATATTCAAGTAACAATTCTCTCATGATTACTTTCCAGCCTTCTCCTGCACAACACTTCTCAGACTGTGAGAGACAATGGGAACTGCCGATGCTGGAGAAGTTGTAGAGCTAGATGAACACAGCAGGCCAAGCAGCATCAGAGGAGCAGGAAAGCTGATGTTTCGGGTCTGGACCCTTCTTCAGAAGGATCTTATGCACTGTAAATTGTTGAATCTTGTTAATTCTAATTCATGTCATTTATTTCCCGATAGTTCTTCAAGTATAACACAGGAGCTGGTGCTGGAATGTTCCTCGCATGAGGCCTCACACGCTGAGGAATCACCAGTACATGACTCATGTGCACTGTCCACTAGCTCATTTACCCACACTGTGATGGGGTCTCTCAAACAGACAATTAGGTTTTCACATGGTGAGCCATATACAAATAAGCAAGAACAGCTGTTGCAGACTGGGTCAGCAATGAAAAGACCCCATCATGGAACATGGAGACACGTGCAGAGTGTTGGGCGGCATCAACAAAGAGGACTAGTCAGGTTCTGTACACTTTTGCAGAGGCACATTGCAAACCATTAGGGAAAGATTGGAATCCACCTTCTAACCTACCACCTCAGGTCTTAACACTGACAGCTACTTTCAAAGGAAAAGAGAAGTCACCTGCGTAGATCAACAGACTCAGTCACAAACTTAAGACAATCTATTTCGTACTGGCCCTGCACACTCAGTTTGCCAGCTGAAAGAATTTAAAGGAAAGTCTCATCTTGGCCATTCAGCACCTGACCTAAGTGCAGCAAACAGCTCTTGGATAGAAATGAAAGATGAGTGGACTATGAGAGGAATATATGAAAGAAGGACATAGAGATTAAAACATTATTGCTCCATACTCTACCACTATTATTCCTGCATTACCCCCGACCACTCTCCCTGCCCCAAACATCTCATCCAGAACCCTGCAAGTTACTGAGTCTGTTCCTGCAGAGGTTAGCTGGAGCAATATTTTGTAGGGACCTTATGGGCTTTACAACCCAGAGGGCATTGCCCACAAGCTTCATAAGATGGCAGTGGATGAGTAGCCTGTCTCAACATTGCTGTAGCTACATGGGCAGCATGTTCTTGGAATAACAAGAAAAAGTAAAAAGGAATTTTATTTTAGTCTCTCAAGGGAAATCATTTGAGTGTTTGAAAGTGTTGTCACTTTTATTGTCAATGTTATTTCATCATAAATCTTATTTCAAATCACCATTGTCTGATCATCTCTATTATACAACATCCATCCTGGCACTTAATTTTCAGCTATGCTCCCTGTATCTAGAGCACAGATAGTGGATCCAGGTAAACAATTCATCTCTGCTCCCAGATAAATACCCTTGTTGATAGTTGCGCAGAAAATAGATGCTCATGTTGAAATTTCATGTCATTTTGTTCTATCATTTGGAGTTGATTCATACTCATGCCTGTCATTAGAATACAACTTGCAGTATAGTAAATGCTGGTATTCCAAGGTGATAAATTGCAAGAGTTTCTAACTCCAATGGTAACTGAAACTCATAACCACAGGACTATTACTAATCAGTTCTAATTTCTGTGGCTTAGATCATTAACATTAATATCTTCATTTCTTCCATTATATGTAATAGAAAATACGTTCATCATTTGTTGTCAGCATGTGAAAGTTGTTAATATTTGAAATTCTACTTGTAGACCACAATCTTGCATCATTAGGTGATTTAATGATAGAATATTAATTGCTGTCATTGTTTGAAGAATTGAGAACCAGAAAAGTGCAGACTTCAGATAGTCAGCAAAAGAAATAATGGGGGCAATCTTTTTTCCCCACAGCAAAGGTCTGAGTTGTGCTGCCGAGAGTGTCGAGCAGTCAGGTTTAACTGAGGAAATTTGATTATTTCTGGAAAGGAAGAACGGGCAGGGTTATGGGCAGATGGCAGAGGGGTATGACAAGGTACGTTCTCCTTTAAAGAGCCAGTTAAAAGATAAGCCTAGCAAACACGAACTACTCACTTTCACCTCAATGGTAGGGAACATTCTAGAAATGAGAATTGTACACAAAATTAATAGTCATTTGGGCAAATTTAGAAAAGCCTGCACAGATTTGTTAAGGGCAACTCATGTTAAACAATTTTGCTTGATTTAAACTACAGAGAAAGGTAATTAGCATTATGTTGTTGATGTGGGACATGAACTTCCAAAAGGATTTGATACAATGTCACACAACAGTGTTGCAACTTTAATTATCATGGGGTAGAAGAGACAATAGCAGCATGGAACTAAATTAGCTGAGTGACAGGAAACAGAGGGTAATGTAACTTTTTGTATATTTATACATGGAATTTATTGCCAATTTATTGCCATTCCCTAACTGCCCTCAGGGTAGTTAAGAGACAACCATATTGCTATTGGCCTGGTGTCAAATGTAGGCCAGATCAGGCAAGGATGGCAAACTTCCTACAGGATGTTAGGAAATCAGATGGGTCTTCATCGTGACTATTGACACTCTTGCCACTGAGCTAGCTTTTAACTTAAGTTTAGTTTTTAATTGAATTCAAATTTCACCATCTGCTATGGTGGGATTTGAATCCATTTCTCCAGAGTAACACCTGGGTCCCAACCCAAAATATCAGCTTTCCTGTTCCTCTGATGCTGCCTGGCCTGCTGTGTTCCTCCAGCTCCACAGTTTGTTATACCTGGGTTTCTTGATTATTTTTGCAGTGACATTATCACTACTCCCCACCTCCCCTAACACAAATGTCCACAAATGGTAGGCAATAGGGTGGATATCAGTTGCTCTTCCTGCTAAGGTCTGTGAATAGTGCACATTTCACAATCGGCAATGAGATCCTCAATTCCTTTGGGATCCCCAACCCGCTACCCTGAATACCATTCCCTAGCTCTGTATTTGGTGATTTTTATTGGTTATTTTCAAACTGCAAGAAGATTTGTAATGGATTTCTCCAGGGGTTAGTGTTAGATCTCCTGTTCTTCCTGATATATATATATAAATTAACTCACCCTTAGTATACAGGGCATAGTTTGAACATTTGTGAATGGTACTTAATATGGAATTATAGTGAATTATGATGAATGTCATATTTGGTTTTAGAATGCTAACTATTGTTTATAGTTGGGGTAATTAGCTGCCACTAACTGTGCTACCAACTAGTGATGAGATAAGGCAGTTGTCTGAAAGTCAAAGTCATTTATTGCATGTTACCAATCACGTACAAGTTACATTAGCAAGACAGATGCTGCTACTAAGTTATTGGGAGACCTGGTGCATTCGTCTCAGTCTATGAGATCCTTAGTTATTCTGCTTTATTGCCACCCAAACTGGTACTACATTCATCAGATTGGGTGGAACTTAGTGCAGTCTCCAACATTAACCTTTTCAGCACCATTACCTTAGCCAACAGGGTGGAAAGTGTAGAACTTCAGAAGAACTAAGACAGGTTATGGAGGTAACAAGGTGTGGGGCTGGATGAACACAGCAGGCCAAGCAGCATCATAGGAGCAGGAAAGCTTGACGTTTCCGGCCTAGACCCTTCATCAGAAAAATGTTATCTCGGATTCTCCAGCATCTGCAGTACCTTTTATCTCTGAGGTTATGGAGGTTATGGGAGTACAAACAGAAGTGATGCAGTGTGATAAGAATAATGTTGAGAGACAATACAGGATAACGAATACAGTTCTAAAGAGAGTGTAGGAACAGAGGAACCTGGGTGTTGAAGTGCATAAGTCACTGAAGGTGTCAGGAAAGGTTAAGAGACTAGTTTAATCATATGTTACCCTGGACTATACCAATAAGGCATGGAGTTCAATGCAAAGAAGTTATGTTGAGTTTGCATAAAATGACATGATATGTCATTATGACATGACGTGGCAAGATAATAATGGCCTGGCATTATCATGTTGTGATACTTATGTTAGCTCTTGTAACATAATGATGAGACATCGGTCACATAGTGCTGAATAATTCAAAGGACATTTCTTACAGCCCACGGCATTGATATATGTACATTACAATTACAGGTACTTGTGTGTCTCTGCTCAAGCTAAGCAGTTCATATGTCCAGTATTACATTTCTCTGTATCCTACTACAAAAGGACAGAGCTTAGTAACATGGAAACTGTGAGATTTATACTAGTCAGTCACATGCCATGATATGGTGGTGACATCATGACCATGTCCTTTAAAGGTAGACCACACATTTGCCGTGAGACATAAGCTAAGATCAAACATTGTTTCTTTTAACCTCAACTGAATTATTGTGTTTGGTTCCAGATTGTTCTGGACTGTGTAAATTGGATACAGCAGGCTAAAAGGCCTCCATTGTGTTGTAGCCATTCTGATGAAAATGACCTTCATAGACTCAGATTTTCTTGGCAGGTTACACTACTTTTCTGGTGTTACTTATACAGGTAGGACAGTAAATTGGGTTTGGTGAATTAAGTAGAAACAAAGACATAGAAAGCAGAATCTTTCCAGCTCCTGGATAATGTTTTGTTGGCAAGAAAGTCAGCAAATTTGAGGGAGATGGCCAGTGAGGACCTTCTTGACATCAAGAGCAAGATATCTACATTTCCAATCAACTTTGAATAGCAAGACAAAATTCTTGTTACTGAGCGGTGAGAGACCTACCTCCGCGCATTAACATCTCAAGACTACCTGATCTTGCTTCATTAATACACAGTTTACAATTCTCCTAACCACTGGATAGAAATTAGATGTACAAAGTCCCGAATTCAAGGTTTGAGCGGGTATCTGGTGACTTCAACTGCTACCTGCTGTTCTGGACCTCCCTCTATACATGAGGCATCAAAATGGCAAGACACAGTCCATGGGCAGCAAGTGCATGCAATCCCCATTCACAGACCTTGGCAGCCAATACATACAAGCCTCACTGCATCTTCATGGTTCATCCCTAATTCACTTACAGCACAATTCCGCGCTCGAACAGTGTCCTTTGTAGCTTATTGGTACCTTTCACTGGGCTGCTCCTGCCAAGACATTTTGCACACAGGATATCGTAGAATCGACCAGGGTGCATCTTGAGGATCCCTGCTCTCTATCTTAGAATTCCCTCACTTTGCACCTGTCTAGATGCACACAGCATCTCTACCTTGCCTTGCCTTACATTTATATGTTTACCCCTTTCCAGGGTGTACAGGCTTACAATGTTTCTGTTTAGCCTTGCCTTTTAGTGTAAACAGAGAGCCAGGCTGCTTTATCATGTTGTTGGCAGCGATTAATGAAGGGTGTGGGCGCATTGCTTTCATGAGACAATAGTCATCAGCAATCAGTAACATCCAAAATTCTGTGGGGTGGGGTCAATGTCAACTATATCTGACATGTTGACTCAACATACCCACAGATTGGTTGAGCAAGGTGGGGAGATGAAGATTTAGATAGATAGGTTGGGTGGGGACATGAGTAAGTCCAGAGCCAATAGGGTTGATTGGGGTGGGGGGGGTTCTGCGAATTAGGCAATGTGCTTATGTCGGGGTTCACTGATGGTGGGTTGCTGAGCCTGAGACTCACTGCGTGAAGCACAACCATTGTTTCCTTCTATGATGCTGTAAGTAACATAATGAATCTGAAAATGGCTGTCAATGCACCCACAGTGGGCAGGGTGATTGTTTTATTCTGTGAGGGAGAGGTCTTAACTTTCTAGTAATGTGTGACCCTTCAAAGTGCAACAGCTTTATACATACACCCATACAGATGAGCTGAAAGACACCTGAGATTGCAAAATTATGTATATGAACCTTAGGCATTTACTTACTGGAAATTCTGAACTTAAGTGCTCTTGATAACATCATGCATCATCAGGAATCAATCTTACTAATGGCTGTAATGCACAAACAATATGGAAAAGTTTCATCTAAGTTACCAAAGCAGGACCTTCCAGTTCCAGTTCCAGTATCACCTTCCAGTTTCCATATTCTGTACACCTTGGACCATAAAATATTATGTAGTCAAAAACGGCTAGGCTTGTATTTTCCAACTTGGAGCTGCTGCTAGACAAACATTCACTCACAAAGGTGGTGATGAAAGGTGAACGTATCTATGTACGAACACGACCACCTGCAAGTACCCCTCCAAGCCATTCACCATCCTGTCTTGGAAATATATTGCCATTCCTTCACTGTTGTTGGGTCAAAATCCTGGAAGTCCCTCCATATGTGGTGGCATATGGCAGCACAGTGGCTCAGTGGTTAGCACTGCTGCCTCACAGTGCCAGCAACCTGGGTTCGATTCCACCCTCAGGCAACTGTCTGTGTGGAGTTTGCACGGTCTCCCCGTGTCTGCGTGGGTTTCCTCCAGGTGCTTGGGTTTTCTCCCACAATCCAAAGATGTGCAGGTTAGATGGATTGGCCATGCTAAATTGCCCATAGTGTTCAGGGATGTGTCAATTAGGTGGGTTACAGGGGAATGGGTCTGGGTGGGATGGCCTGAGATTTGGTGTGGACTTGTTGGGCCGAAGGGCCTGTTTCCACACTGTAGGGATTCTATGATTCTATGTGCATTGTGGGTGTACCTACACCATAGGGACTGCAGTGATTGAAGAAGGCAGCTACCACCACTTTCTCAAGGGCAACTAGGGACAGACAATAAATACTGGTCCAGCCAGCAACACCCACATTCCATGAGTGAATAAAACAAAATGTGAGAACCTATTCATAGTGAAGTGTTACCTCTGCCACCTATGTGACCACACAGAGTGAGAGTGAAAGAAAGATTACCTTTCTCAGAATCCCCAAAAGTGTTTGCCTTTTGATTCCCCTTCTTCTATCGTGAATTTCAACTGTACCTAACTAGCATTAATTGTCTGTATATTCACAGGATTAGAAACAATATTATTTGTTTTTTTTATTTACTGTGCCATTTGGCCAAAATATTGACTGAACAATCATCACATATGAATAATAAACTGATCTTTGGCACTCTCACATAATGTTCCCAATGAGAGACATAGCCAGGGAATGGAACAGAGGGAGCACTGTGCTTGGTCAACTACATATTCAAAATGGATGAAAATATTTGCATTTTAAAAGCACATTTAGTCTGAGGGAAAAGTAAACTATTGCAGCTCAAGTCTTGAGACGATTGCTCCTTTGGGCATTGGATATACAATCATGGTTTTAGTTTGTACTTTCTGAAATACTATGGATCATGTACATCAGCATAAATTTGTGTGGGTTATTATTAATTGAGGCCTCTTGCTAAAGCCAGATATTGCAGTATTTATAGAAATGAAAACAGGAGACAATGCTGAAAACTGTTGCCCTCGTTGTTTAGAGTAAGCACATATCTAATATGCCACATTCTCTGATTTAACATGCTTTCTCCTGAAGAGGCGACCAATATAAAATATTATTTATCAGTAGCCAACGGATTAATTCAGCGGTTGGTTTCTCATTTTAAAATAACATGGAAGAAAAGTTGTATGAAAATATTGGCTGCCTCACTCCTGCCCTGGAGACTGTTATGAGATTATCCAAATCTCATTTTAGCTATTAACCAGAATGGGTGAACAGGGTAGAAATTGCAATTACCAGCATTGTAGGAATAACCAAGAAACTTAGACCATTTCATTTTTGATCCGCTCACAATGACCTAACACCAACTCTGGATTAAAATTAGCTTGGAAACTACTCAGATCTGCAAACAGAAAGCTGTAACAGCATGCCTAAGTGAAGCCAACAGGTATGATATTAATAGGTGATGGTGAACTGGAGCCCTTTTTGTTCATGTTACCAACATAAATAAAAGTCAAGACAGGTGAAGAACACACTGCCGATATGCTATCACCCCATTTTATAATTTTGTGCAATGTTAAAATCAAAACTATTTAGTTTCTATCAAGCAATTTGATCCGCTAATGTTGGCAAGCTCTGCTTATCCATTATTTTTGCTATCCTTTGCAAAGACAAATTGTACTAATTAAAATTTCTTTTACGTTCACTTAAAGTGAAATAAAGCAGGGCAACGATTCATATTTGACTTTGCCTTATTAGGTCCGCCTTCAGGAAGATTGGAGAGGCATGTGCAAAAGCTCGAATCATAGAGAAAAATCTTTGTTAGATCTCTAGGTTTTGCTTTTATATCATTAGATAATAAACAATGTGGGCAAACCTCTAAATATATTGCTCTCCTGCACACAAGGGAACCTGTAAGGCTTGGCCTAAAAATGTTTATAAAAATATTCCTGGAAACAGCTATCATGTTAGTACAAAAATACTTTAAAAGGCAAAATATTGAATTATTGAAAAGGATCATCTTATGTAAACCACCTAATCTGCACCATTCTATTAATTTGTTTGTTTAATCTCAGGGCAATGGTACATGTTAAATTCCAGGAATTTCTTCCTAGACTTACAATACAGCTGAAAGGCTTGAACCTGCATGCAAATATTTTAAGAGGTAGTTGTTTAATAGTGACCTATTTTTTAATGGACAAAATGAAAAAGACTGTCTAACTCATAGTATCAAAACAAACATGAGACCCAATTGAACCCCAGAACATTTTGGAATTCAAGGTTTAATTCATCTTGTTGATAAGTTTAACTACGAAGTTGGCATAAGTCCAACATGAGATTTCACCATTTTGTATTTGCCAACTATTTATTAACAAGCCTAAGATTTCCACCTCCAGGCTTCCTTCACAAGGCAAATTGACATTCCTGGGTGGGTCATCAGGTTCAGTAACAAGCATAGACAGAAAACTTGTTGACAGAAGAGGAGGAAAATGAGTAAGTATTCCACTCTTTTATGCCATCCATTTCCTGAGCACGTATGAAGATTTGCATGTCTTTTGAAATGCTTTAACATCTGTTCATGGAGCTTCAAAAGGGAAAAGTGAAGAACATATACTGAACGTAGAGATTTTTAAAGTGAGATGGATTCTTAATAACAGGTTGCATTGAAGTTTTGGGGGACAAAATAACTAAAGGGTTTGGAAGGGATACTTATCAGTCTTTGCAAAGCAAAGCCATAATTAGTAAAGCAGACAGGATATTTCATTTCCAGAAACTTGAAAGCCAAACTCAACAACTGACATCAATGAGATCAAATTAGAATACTACATTTAATTTGATGTAAAACTGATGCAAAAGGTTCATATTTGTGATATAAAGTTCTAAACTATTTCTTAGTTGAGCATAATTCAAAATGTGACTGCTTTTGGATAGATAGTGATATTGAAATCTTAACATACAAATTCAATTTCACAGAAACAATTATAAAGAAAGTTAAACGTGGCACCTTGGTGCTGTGATCATTGCAGGAATTTAATTTCATATTGCACTATGTATCCCAGCAATGCTGTTAAAAAGACCGCTATAGGATGTGAGTGAGAAAATCAAATAGAAGTCTTCCCTGCCTTCTGGATCTCAAAATCTCCACTGTACCCTTCCTAAATTGCAGAATCACTCAATAAGCCATTAAGCCATTAAGCCATTAAAGATATCCCCTATGTCATGTTATCCTTCTTCATCCTCTTCCTCTTCCCATTGTTTAAAACAGTTTAACAATTCTAACACCTTTCATCACTTGCTTTTTTTGTTTGACTCTTCCTAAATATTCTGTGCCAAAGTTCCCCATTTCATCTCCTCTCCAGCTGCACACTCAAGCTGATTCAGCTGGTGACATGCAACTATCCTGCCTCAATTTATATGCTGCTGAAATCCTCACCCTTGTCTTTGTTATCTGTAGACTTGACTATTTATGATGATCTTCTGGCTGACCTACACTTTGTTCATTCTGTTAACTTAGGATCATCGAATTATCTGTTGCGCAGATTCCGAATTGTACCAAATCTCATTCATGCTTTATTTTCTGACCTCCATTTGCTCCTGTTCTGGCAGATTTTAATTTGAATTTAATTTTGTTTCACATTTAAGTCTCTCCATGATCACCCAACTCCAAAGTTCTGTCAATTCTTCCAACCCTACAAAACTCAGAGATTTTTGCACTAATCCAATTTTAGCCTCTGGAACATCCCAGTTTTCATAATTTCATCATTGGCAGCCATGCTTTCAGCTCATGAGGATGTAATTAATAAATATATTACAGAAGCCTCTATTACTCACTCCCTCCCTTCCCCACTGTCTTCCTTTAAATTACACCTTCCTTCCACCACTTTGATTTTGGTTTTGGTCACCGACACTAACAGCACCTTATGTATCATATTTTGTTTGATTAGTATTTCTGTGTTTGTCAGTGAAAAGGCAAGTTGTTTCACGCAACTGTTTCATATATAACCTGGGTTTGAACTTCAAATTCCATATTTTAAATTCTAACAAATTTTTAAAAATGGATCATATGTCTAATGCATGTCTTGGAGCACTCTTTATCTGCCACACTGGTACAGCTTTAAGAAACTGTATCTCAGAGTAAACAAGGCAAGACAGTATGGCTTTAAGAAATCACTGACCTTAATTGCCTTTAATCTGGAATGATTCCCAGTCTGCAAGGATAAAAGACAGAGAAATTGTTAACCTCCCAGAATTCTTTCCATGTAAACCGTATTGGAATCCACTAGAGCAACTCATTTATTTGTTACCCTGTAGATCGCTACTGGTTCCCTGCTCTCCTCACCTTGTTTAAAAATCCTGTTTCTTTTTGATATTTCTACCTCCACAAAATAAGTTCCAGACTATATCTTCTGGGCTGTCTGGCAATTGAGACAAATGTATGAGGCAGCCAACTACAAGAGGCAAACCTTGTCAAATATTTTGTTAGATTTGTATTCTCCAAGTTCTTTACTTATAATCTAGGAAAACAATCAAACCAATCTAGAACCTTAAACCAATTCAAGGGGGAAATATTTCAATCAGATGTTTCCCCAGATGCTAAACTGATGAGTTCACAAACAGTAAACATGTATCTGCAGAGTCATTCTATTTACTTTGAGATAAACATCTCTAATAGGCTGGATGCAATCTTGGGCTCTGGAGGTTAATGGGTGCATTTGATAACTTGGTTACCAATGTAACCCAGTTCAGGAAACAGTTGAACTCAGAAAAGCCCATTTTCCATGTTTAGTTCGGTAGAATTTATTTTATGAGTTAAGCTTACCACTTTAAAGAAAAAAAAAGCTGGTTTGTTCATTTTAATATTAAAAAGGGATGGATTCACTACTCAAATTGAAATGAAAGAGAGAGAGAAAGTGAGTATAAATGTTTGGTCTTCTGAAACTCAGCCTGCAGTTGAGAATTATTACTTTTGTAAGGCAAGCTAAATAATAGCTGCAAATCTAACTTGACATATTTACCACAGTTAGCCTTCTATAATATTCTAATTGGTCAGAAAACTTTAGTTTTGCTCTAATCCAATCTGAGTCAGCACTTTTTAAAAAAAATTAAGCTGTTTTCAAAATCAAATCCTGTGACTTAGATAGTGGGAATGATCTCCTGCATTGCTCAATGCTACTGAGGTGTATATAAGAATTAAGACTAAGATGGGACAACCAATCCACAACCAAACCTAGAAATCAATGGAATTAAAAATGTGGGTGTTGGAAAGTGGATTCATGGTTTTATTCTATGATGGGTGAAGGAGCAGATTATCCAGCCTTTTGAGTTCTTTAACTGACTTCTTACCCCCTTTTATTCCTGTCCATGATGTATAAAGGCCAATATTCAATTAGCTTTTTTGTTCTTTTTCCCTATGAACAAGAGTAACTATTCAGCCATCCAAGCTAGTGCTTCTAGAACATAGAACATAGAACATTACAGCGCAGTACAGGCCCTTCGGCCCTCGATGTTGCGCCGACCTGTGAAACCAATCTGAAGCCCATCTAACCTACACTATTCCATTATCATCAATATGTTTATCCAACGACCATTTAAATGCCCTTAAAGTTGGTGAGTCTACAACTGCTGCAGGCAAGGCATTCCATGCCCTTACTACTCTCTGAGTAAAGAATATTGAATAAGAGCATAGCTTGTCTGATTTTTAACCTCAATTATATATTCCTGTATACCCTTGATAATCTTTCATCTCTTCAGTAACCAAGAGTCTATCTACTGTTGCCTTAAGATATTTAAAGATTCTGCGTCCACTGCTGTTTGAAGAAGGGATTGCAAAGACTCATAACCCTCAGAAAAAAGTTTCCTCATTGTCTTAAATGAGTGATCCCTTATTTTAAAATTGAGACCCCTAATTCCATGTTCTCCCACTGGTGGAAGCCTCCTTTCAAGCTGGTCAAGTTCCCTCAGGGTCATCATATTTCAATTAAGGCACCTCTGATTTGTCTAAACTCCAGAGGATACAGGCATGGCCTGTCTCGCATTTCCACATAAGGCAATGTGTTGGTTGTAAGTAATGGCCCAATAAACCTTCCCGAAACTTCAAATGCTAACATACCCCCCACCCCCACATTTTCATCTATATCATTTGTGTATATAACAAACGATAAGGGTCCTAGTACTGATCCTTGTGGTATACTGATGGACACCAGCTTCCAGTCACTCAAACAGCCTTCTACCATTACACTTTGTGTCCTATTACTAAGCCAGTTTCTGATTCTTACCAAATTTGCCTGGGTTCGATGTGCTTTAACCTTCTCAATCAGCCTCCCATGTGGTACCTTGTCAAAAGTTTTGATAAAATCCATGTAAATGACATCAACTGAACGTCCCTCATCCACACACTTGATCACATTTTTAAAAAAATTCTTTCAAATTTGTTTGGCATGACCTCCTCTGACAAAACTATGCTGACTATCCTTGATTCATACCTTTCCATGTACGTATTAATTCGCTCCTTCAGAATTTTCTCCAATAGTTTCTCTACCACTGATGTTCTTTTTTTTATTCTGCACATATTTTATAACATTTTAATGATGCATGTACCTAGACATCTGAGGCTTTTTTTGGACTTCCATTACTTCCAGCTTTCACTATTTGGGAAATATTCTGTTTTTGCATCCAAAATGATCACCTAACTTGCTTACATTGTCATCCATTAACTACAGTTCTTCCTACTCACTTTATCAAATTAAATCTACCAAATCAAGATGAAGAGAAGAGGAAAAAAAGATGTAATTATGTTTTAAACATGAAAGCAAGAAACACAGATATCTGTTCAGTCATTGTTGGGAAAAATGAGTGTAAAAATGAATAATGTCAAACCTTAAATATAGAGTTATGAGGCATTACAGAATAATTAAAACAAATCACTTGTGGATGACGATCCATTATTAATCACTAAATGATATTATAAGTACTGAGTTAATTTCATTACCATTTAAAGCTGATTTTGAGGCTTTAAATGATAATAAATGGATGTTACATATTTAATTCTTGGTCATTTCTAACCACACATGTTGATAGGGGAGATTCAGTGATAGGAATGCTGTTAAATGCCAAGGACGGATGATTAGGTTCTCTTATTGGACAGACTGATTTCCTGGTGCATGTCTGGTAAGAATGTTATTTACATCAATTTTATACCTAAACAGACGTATTGTCCCTGGTTGAATAATTTTGTTACACTCGTTGTGAGATGAAAGTAACAACCCTTGACACTAAAGCAGCATCTGACCGAATGTTATATCACTAAGCTCAAGCAAAATTGAAGTCAATAAGAATTGGGGGGTATTGGGGGATACCCTATATTAGTTGAAATCATGGATTTTTGTTTAGTCAACCTGCTAAGTCACACCTTTAGAGCAAGTGAAGCTTGAACCTGGGCCTTCTGGGGTAGGGACGCTACCACTGCACCACAACAGCCATTGGTTGGAGTCATATCTCACACAAAGAAAAATGATTGTGGTTATTAGAGTGTAACCACCTCCATCCCAAGACATCTCTGCAGGAATTCCTCAGGATCATATCTTAGGCCCAACTACCTTCAGCTGCTTCGTCAATGGTCTTCCCTCCATTTTTTAGGTCAGAATCAGGAATGTTCACTGATGATCACACAATGTCCAATACCATTCATAACTCTTCAGTACCTGTCCATATACAGTAAGGCCTAGACAACATTCAAGCTTCTACTGACAAGGGGCAAATAACATTCATCTCAGATATGCACCAAGTAATCACTATCTCCAACAAAAGAGGACCTAGTTATCTCTCTTTGACTTTCAATCGCATAATTATCACTGAATCCCCCAGTATTAACATGCTTAGTTAGCAGTGACTGAGAATTGAACTAGACAAGGCACAAAAATACTGTGATTCCAAGTGCAGGTCAGAGGTTCAGGAATTCTGTGACAAATAACTGACTTTCTGACTCCCTGAGTCTGTCCACCACCTACAAGGCACTAGTTAGGAGTCTGAAGGGATACTTCTCACTTGCTGGGATGATTGCAGCTCCAACAACATTTAGGAAGATCAACACCGTCCAGAACAAAGAAATCTGCTTGGTCAGCACCACATCCACCAGGTTCAGCGTTCACTCCTGCCACCAGCAATGCAGTGGCAGACGTGTGTACCATCTCCAAGATGCACTGCAGCAACTCACCACACCACCTTCAACAGAACCTTCCAAACCATCAAAATCTAATACCTTTAAGGATAAGGGCAGCAGATGCTTGAGTGCACCACCATCATTCCTTCACTGTTTCTGGATCAAAATCCTGAAACTCTCTTCCTAACAACACTGTAGGTATACTAGTTGGGCTGCAACAGTTCAAGCGGGCAGTTCCCTCCCATCTTCTCAAGGACAAATGAGGAAGGGCAACAAATACTAGTTTTGTCAGCAATACCAACATTCCCATTAGAGAATAAACTAAAGTCCAGAGTAGATGACATAAATAGAATCATAAAGTCATGGAGCTGTACAGCATGATGGAAACAGATCCTTCGGTCCAACTCATCCATGCCGACCACATATCCTTAATTAATCTCGTCCCATTTTCCAGCATTTGGCCAATATCCCTCTAAACCCTTCCTATTCATATACCCATTCAGATGCCTTTTAAATGTTGTAATTCTACCAGCCTCCACCACTTCTTCTGGCAGCTCATTCCATACATGCACCACCCTCTGCATAAAAAAGTTGCTTCTGAGGTCCCTTTTAAATCTTTCCCTTCTCACCTTAAACCTACACCCTCTAGTTTTGCACTTTCCCACCCCGGGGATAAAAACATCGTCTATTCACCCTATCCATGCCCCTGATGATTTTATAAACCTCTATAAAGTCACCCCTCAGCCTTCGATGCTCGAGGGAAAATAGCCCCAGTCTATTCAGCCTCTCCCTTTAGCTGAAACCTTCCAAACCTGGCAACATCCTTGTAAATCTTTTCTGAGCCCTTTCAAGTTTCTCAACATCCTTCCTATAGCAGGGAGACCAGAATTGCACACTGTATTCCAAAAGTGGCCTCACCATTGTCCTGTGCAGCCGCAAAATGACCTCCCAACTCCTATGTTCAATGCACTGACCAATGAAGGCAAGCATACCAAACACTTTCTTCACTATCTTGTCTACCTGCAACTCTAGTTTCAAGGAACTATGAACCTGCACTCCAAGGTCTCAGAATCTTTATTAACTGATTTGCAATATTCTGCACACTCACTCATCTCTATCCTTTTGTTTTTATCCTATTAGTAGAGATGCAATCAGTGATCCTTTGAAATATTCCCTTTCATTTAACATGTGAATTCACCAGCCAATAATCTTCATCCTTCTGACATCTTCACAGTGTGCAAAATAGCATGGTATCCTACTCATTAGGACCTTAAACCTATTGATTTCCTTATCACTCTCAATCTTTTCTGCCTCTAACAAAAAACCCAAGCTTGGTGTCACCTAATAGCTACTTTTTGATTTCCCTTATCTCTTTTAATCCTTTGAACCTTAGTGCTGTCCTGCACCATAAGCCTTGGCCCTTCACCTTGATTTCTCAATAAAAGATAGTCAAAACCTCAAAGGGCCTATAGCTCTTTGGCAATCACTTTGCATTTTTCGACAGAAATTCCAATCTGAAGGGCTGACTATCTGATGCCACCAAGTGGTCACAAAGTTGAAATTACCACCGCAGTACGTGATAATTTTGTTTAGCAGAGGCCGACCATTAATAGTGAAGACATAGTCAATCTTGCAGGAAAGTTTCAGAGACAGCAGAGTTGAACTGGATGCAGACGTTTCACCATGTGCTCCTCCAACGAGAAGAAAGCAATTCAGCTCCAAGTGTCCAAAAGATTCTGAGACGGAGCCCTCTCTGTAACTCAACCAATTTACCTTAGAGTAAAATCTGGATCAAATAGAAAGAAATCAAAGCATCAACAAATTAAAAATAAACTGAACAGCACAATATCCATGAACTTAGCACCTGTAAAATTAATATACTTGATTTTTTTCCTTTCTAGCCCAAAAGTGAAATAGATGCACACTAATTAATCTGTTAAATATGCACCAAATCTAACTTTGTTTTTAAGGCTAAGTTGAAACAACAGTTTATCTTATTCCTTGTATTCACAAAACTGCTTGTTAGCAATATCCGTACATAAAAACATCTACAGGTAAGTGGTGCCTAAAGAGATTTGCACAAATACATTATATTTCATTAAATTATCAAAAATATTAAACCACGAGCAAGATCCCAGATGATACTGATTATCAAATAATCATCCAAGCCTCATGAATAATTTAGAACCAGCAGCCACCTGATCAAACCCCCTCAAACTATAAGCTTGAATGACTGTCAGGGTTTTATTTCAACTCTGGAAATAGTTTTTGAGTGAGTTAAAATTGGACCTAGATTACACTTTACTGATCTTTGTGAATGTTAAAAAAATTTAATTGTTTTCAATTCTATTCCCTTTGTTTTTCACAAGAATAACATTCCTGAGTGCCTTTTGCTACGGCAACTGCTCATATGATTTCCGATTAATGGAGGACAATACGAGAATTAAAATCCAACCTTAGGGTGACACAGTGGCTCAGTGGTTAGCAATGCTGCCACACAGTACCAGGGACCCGGTTTCAATTTGGACGTTCTTCCCTTGTCTGTGTAGGTTCCTCCAGGTGCTCCAGTTACCTCACATTATCTAAAGATGTGCAGGTTAGGTAGAATGACCGTGCTAAATAGCCCCATAGTGTCGAGGAATGTGCAGGCTAGATGGATCAGCCATGAGAAATGAGGGGTTACAGGGATAAAGTAGGGGGCTCAGTCTAGGTGGGATGCTCTTCAGAGGATCTGTGCAGGCTCGATGGGCTGAATGGCCTCTTTCCACACTGCAGGGATTCTATGATTTTTGTTTTCAACTGAAGTGTGATGACTGTTTGGGGCGTTAATTAAAATGGTATTCTGATCAAACCAGGTTACAGCTGTGTATGACACATGGTACTTGGACTTCGCTGGCGTGAGGCTGTTGAGTTAAATGCTGAATTGGTGCTCAGAGACATCTAGTCCAGAAGGGTGTGGAATTTGGAAGTTCCTAATATCTAGCCAGCTGCGATCCAGCCCTAGGTGGATGTAGATGCAACAGAAGTAGGAGGATCGGCTGAGCAGGAGGTTGTAGAATCACAGAATTTTACAGTACTGAAGGATGCCATTTGAACCATCGTGTCTGGACTGACTCCCAAAAGACCTATCTGGATAGTCCCATTCCTCAGCTGTCTAAATTCATCACTAGCAAATATCTATCCAGGTCTCTTTTGAAACCTCCTATGGAATCTGCATCCACCACTCTCCCAGGCAGCACATTCCAAATCCTAACAACTCATTATCTCACTTTTACCTCTTATGCTAACAATCTTGAAATTGTGACCCCTTGTTATTGACATACCAACTAGTGGAAACAGAATATCCTCTTTACTCTGTCAATATTGTTCATAATTTTGAACATCTCAATAAGGTCACCTCTTCATCTTCTCTGCTCCAAGGAGAATAGCACAATTCCTTTAAGTTTTTCTTGTATCTTTAATCCCTTGTTCCTGGTATAATTCTAGTAAACCTGCTTTGTACTCTCTCCAGGGCTTTAACATCCTTCCTTAAATAAGGTACCCAGAACTGAACACAATATTCCAAATATGGTCTGACCAATGACTTTCAAGCTGTAGCATCACCTCCTTTCATTTATACTCTGCCTCTATTTATAAACTGGAATCATGTCTTCCTAACAACTGTTTCAACTTGTCTGGCTACCTTCAGAGAATCATGCACGTGAACCCTAAGGTCCCTCTTCTCTTGTACTCTCCTGAAAATTGTACTGTTGAGCCTGCGTTATCTCTCCATGTTTCTTCCACCAAAATGCATTACCTCACCTTTCTCAGCATTGAAATTCATCTGCCAGGTGTCTGCCCATTTGGCCAACTTGTCAATATCCTTCTAAAGCCATTCAGCATCATCCTCACAATCCTCACAGATTATCCGGCAATTATCACATTTTTCTTTGTGAACACTACAAATTTTCTACTGCATTTCTTACATCACAACAATGACTATACTTCAATAAATATTTAATTGGCTGCAGAAGCACCACATACATACAATATTTTGTTACTTACTTCGGACCAGAATACTAGAAGATACCCCCCACTTCTCCAACTTTATCATGGACCAGTTTATATTATTATACCTGTTAACAGAAAAGGTAGTCAATTCATTGCTTGGGTAAAACTTCTTCCCTATAGTCATAGAATAGATTAGTAAGTCACACCATTTACATTTGTATTTTTATGTTTGACCTTCCAAATTTCATTATGAAAGAAGTTGACTTACTCATAGTTGATTTAAAAAAGTAAGCAGAGGTAGCATCTAGATCAGGATGGAACTGCAATATTGCAATTTAAGATTTTATTTTAAAACAATCTCACAATACGGATAGCACTGGCAATGTCCATTTACTACATATCCCAAATTGCCTTGAGAAATGGAGGTGCATATTCTTCATAGAAACTGTTCATTCAATGATAATAATCCTTTAGTTGCACAAGCCAGCAATCTACGATTGGTAAAATTCAAAGCAGTTCCATAAGTCAGCAACATTTAATTCTGCCCAGCAAGAGGACAGTGACTTATTGCAAGCTTATCAATAGGTCATTCAGGACAGCTCAGCAGTCACTGAAGTACAGTTCAAAGGAAACAAACAATATAAAAGGTCACCACAGTGTGGAGCTGGAGGAACACAGCAGGCCAGGCAGCACCAGAGGAGCAGGAAAGCTGATGTTTTGGGTTGGGACCCTTCACACTGTGTTCTCTCTGACTCCAGCATCTGCAATTCTTGCTATCTCTCAGTGTAAAAGGTAGGTTGTGTGTGAAGAACACAGGGAGTAAACTCCATATTAAAAACGGTGTTTTGTACCTGTGTTGCAGAGCAGACAAGCGAACAACATAGGTTCTGTGTAGGGACACACTGGGTTAACTGTCAAGAGCAGTTGGATTCTCTGTGCTGTTAGAACTCAGGTCACGTTCTAAGAATTATTAGGCAGTTACATGTTACAGTCGGGGCTTAGAACCATCCTGGAAATTGTAATGGTTCACAAGAAGTTGACTACCACTAATAAGTCAGCACTGTGAAGTAGCAGTTGCAAAACCACAAGCCATTTTTGCTTCACACAATTGAGCAAGATTAGAGGTCGGGGAAGACTCAGGGACAGAGTTGGTGGATGTAGCTGTTGGCAAAAAGCTGGATTTGTGCCTGTTATTAAGTACTGGACTGTGGTAGGGTGATTGACTAGGTCAGCAGCAGTCATTGAAGCAGCCCATGACATTCCTGTTCTTGAGAATGAGCTTGAAGGCCAGATTGGCGAAAATGATGCATTGTAATTCCTCCTGAATCTTCCTGAGATTTGATGACCCACAATGTCATTGCCATCTAGGGAGAATAGCTGAGAGAATTCCTCATTATATATCTTGATCATATTTGCTTCCTTAATGTGCTCTCCAGAACATTCAGCACAGCATATTACTTATGTTTACCACATATTAATGCTGGGTATTAGAAATAAGTTGTAGAAGTATTGTGGACTCTGTTCTAACTTATGTTATAAAGTCTTCTTGTTTGTTTCAAACCATGGAACCTTGCGACTTTATTCTGTGTCAGCCAGTTGAAATCGCCTTTTCTGAAGAAGGGCCACTGGATCTGAAATGTTAACTCTCATTTCTCTCCACAGATGCTGACAGACCTGCTGAGCCTTTCCAGCAATTTCTGTTTTTGAAATCACCTTTTATCTGCTTTAAAAATAAAGGGCATTGATCCCAAAGTAGATCGTAACATAAAGTTGATGATCTGGTCCTGGATCATTAAAATTTATCAGTCTCCTTCAAGATCATAATAATTCTAACAACTGAGTGGCATGCTACCTCACTCAAAGGATATGTTACAAATCAATTAGCATAGGACTGGGGATTTTTGCAGATCAGACCAATGATGGTAACAAGGCATAGAGCTGGATGAACACAGCAGGCCAAGCAGCATCATAGGAGCAGGAAAGCTGACGTTTCGGGCCTAGTTCTGAAGAAGGGTCTAGGCCTGAAACGTCAGTTTTCCTGCTCCTATGATGCTGCTTGGCCTGCTGTGTTCATCCAG
>JAHRHZ010000087.1:19110814-19129282 GCA_024137785.1 Ginglymostoma cirratum
GATGCTGCTTGGCCTGCTGTGTTCATCCAGCTCCACACTTTGTTTTCTCAGATTCTCCAGCATCTGTAGTTCCTACTCTCTGTAGACCAATGAGGGTGTCAAGTTCCCTTTCCTGTTGGACAATATTGAAGCAGTTGCATTTTTAAAATAATCAGGCAGGTTTCCAATAATTTTTGATAACCAGGTTTTACTTGATTTCTGTTCACAATGTTGCCATTGTGAGATTTAACTTCCTGATCAGTTGGATTTTGACGAGCACTACAATCATTATCACATCTTTAATGTGAATGCACATTTCCATGATGTTTTTTATTGTTTTACTTTTAAAACTTTCATTAAATGTCAGTACTCATCAAACACACCCAATGCTGTTGTTGACATAAGAGAATAGATAGAGTAAATATGGAAAACCTCTGTCTCAAACTGAGGTTGAATGTGGCAGTCTGTATAGTGTTGTAGGAAATGGCATCTATTTTGTGTGGGAAATGTGATGGAGCTGGTTATCAATTTAATCCCCAGAACTTATCAGGCTCTGATCACAACTTGGTCTGAGATGGATTTGGCCCAGTTTGGACAAGTGGTAGAGTTTGGAACTCTCACTGGATTCTTCAACATTTCAGTTTTGAAAAATCATTGCAGTCGGTTGCTCTTTTAAACTGTTAGCTTTGATAAGCTTAAAACAACTGTTAAACTATTTGAAAGAGTAACATTGACTGACATTCCTGTATTGTGCAGCTGTGATGACATGTAACTTGTAAGAAACTCAGTTAAGATCAAAATGCATAAGGCAGTGCAATCTCTGTATGTGGCTCAAGAGTATCAGTTTAACAAGTGATTGTAAAATACAATGTAGAACAAATAATCGTGGCACCATATAATAAAATGAAATGCATTTAGTTTAAAGCCTTCAAGTAACATGATCATTTAAAGTAACCAATTCCTTCAGCAATTTGCACAGCACTTTTTTTTTCAGAGAATCAGAGGCTTTTTTTATGAGCTGTAAGATGCCATGTTACTCAAGGAAGTATTTACACAGCTGCACTGAGGCCTTCCATCTGGTGCATAAATGAGTTTCCAAAATATCCCGCTTTGATATAATTTGGATATAAAAATGTCAGTGAGAAGCTCGTTATTATATTGACTAACATGAGATATATTCATCCAAATTTAAAATATTTGTAAGTTCGAAACAATTGTCCTTTACCAAGCCTCTACGTGTGTGTGTGTATGTGTGTGTGTGTGTGTGTGTATGCGTTTGTGTTCGTGGGAGCGCACACACATGTGCTGTAAGAGTTGATACAGGACCCCAAGTACAGAAACAGAAAACAATGTATTACAATTGGTGTTTCAGGAAGTAGTTCATAAATGCACAATGTTGCAGACACGGATTTTGCTGTCCTTCTGATGGTATGGCAGCACACTAGCAGACTATTTGTAAAGTCAGTATTGAATGGTCAGTACTTCGGAGTTTCATTTCTGTACACAGATAAGGAGGCTAGGTCAAGTTGTACCATTTAAATGTTTTCTTCAATCAAGTTGGCTACATTTATTTTCGCTTCCTAAATCAATAGCAAATACAGGACATTTAAAAGGACATAATGTTTGCCATTAAAGCAGGAAACAGCTGCTAAATTTTCAGGTCAGGACCTGACGGAAGTCACAAATTTCACAGCTCTGAAAAGCATTTCATTGATACGGAGATGGGTTTCCTGTCTAATTGCATTGACAGTCAAGACCAGGAACTCACTCCCTAACAGGGTGATGAAAGTTGAATCACCAACTTCAAAAAGAAATTGGATTAACACCTGAAGGAAGTAAACTTGCTGATCTATGAAATATAGCAGGAAAATGGGACTGACTAGATTGCTTTCCAGCAAGCCTGCTGTGATTTGGTGGTCTCTTTCAATGCCATCATGACTCTATGACCAGTTAAGCAGCTGATCAATTATTAAGATTTTACATTACATTAAATAAAACACAGATTGTCTCAATTGTGCTGATTTGAATGTCAAATAATTGATTTATTGATATTTTAAGGATAAGGGTAAGGCAGCATTAATTCTAATTTCCTTACATTTTCATGAAATGATAATGCTTAATTTTAATAGTGTTTCCTCTGATGTTTTTGCAGGTAACCAATTAACAGTATAACAAAACTGTAAAGAAAACTATTATGTTATATTTTCCCAGGATAACTACCAATGCAAAATGTGATTCTTTCTGAGGAAAACATCGTGATAGTTTTGAACATATTAGGAAATTGTGCTTGGGTTTGGGATGAACCTTGAATTCACAAGCTGGTGCTGGAAAATTGGTAGTACAGTATATATAAGGGTACGAGGCCAAATATACAAAGTTTGCTGCAAATACTATTGATGTCCACTGACTAAAGCCTCCTTGCATTATGGCCAGAGATGCATAAGAATTTCTTTTAACACCTGGGTTTTCCAGTAGGGTAACATGCACTGTCAGACCAGCTGTGGTGTCTACAGGCAGCCTCTACCTTAGGTTGTTATGGGACTAACCCCTTTGTGAATTAGGGAGTTTCTTCATAATAGCCTATTGAGGGTACCTACGCCACTAAGACTGCTGCAGCTCAAGTTTGCTTACCCCCTTAAGGGTAATTCAGGGTGGGCAATAAATGCTGACCTTGTTAGCAAAGTTCAAGTTCAATGAATGGATAAAAATGAGTGTGTGTACTACACAGGAATAGCAGATTAGCATGATTAGCACCCTTTCCATCAGGCATTTGAGGGATGTTCCACAAAGAAAGTCAGAAACTTATTTTGCAGTGTGGCTTCTTCCTTGTTTGAGGTCTATCCTCTTTTTAAATGGCACCAACAGTGAAGTCACAAAAACAGATGTTTTTTCCCCCACTGTATTTCAGAATTGGAGGAATAAAAAGGGCAGCCACCACCTCTTCCAAGGTGTGGTTGTCTAGTATTCTAGGCCCAAGCATATTGTATTTTATGTGTTTGACTCATCAGAAAAAAATTTAAATACATTGAAGTCATATTATCATGCAAAGGTGCTCATTATTATGGATCCTAATAAAAGATGCTATATTAAATTCTGAACAACTCAGTTCATTAATAACTCTTATATCTATGGAATCTGTGTTATGCATATAACTGTTCGTTTACTTTCTAACCAAAATTAGTTCTCAGACATTTAGAAGCTGTTTTCCTCTTTAGTGCTATGTAAGCTATGTTTGAAACATTATATTTTCACAATATTCCGACTGGCACTGTAAGTAATTGAAAAGGAGAGTGGCTAATGGTGACAGGAAAAAAAGAGGGGAATGCACAGAAATGCATAGTTTGAGTACTGAAGGGTATGAGAGAAGATAAATAGCTGGAGAAGATTGCAGAAGTAGCTTTTGGTGAAGAGATAAGTAACTTGTAGTAGCAGAATGAGAATTTTTAATTGATTTGTTAGTAGACTGCATGACAGTGAACATTCAAGATTAGAGCCAATGAGTTGGGAGGACTTTGTGTCACATAGGACATGGGCAATTGTGATTTGGATCAGTTAGAATTTATGGACAATAGGCAAATAATGAGAAGGGTATTCAACAGCTTAAGAATTACAGCTAAGGATTTCAGTCATGGCTTAGTAGTGCAGTTTAGCAAATCTGTGGAGGTGGAAGCTAATAGCATTGGTAATGAGATAGTAGGAACTGCAGATGCTGGAGAATCTAAAAACATGGTGTAGAGCTGGATGAACACAGCAGGCCAAGCAGCATCAGAGGAGCAGGAAAGCTGATGTTTCGGGCCTAGACCCTTCTTCAGAAAAATTGGTAATGGACAGGATATAGCGTATCATGGAATATCATGATTCAGCATGGTTTAGCTCAATCTGATACTTGAAACTGGGAAAAAAGCAATAGAGTCAGTGGAAAGTTAATAAAGTATATAGCAGCAACAAAAATTATGCTGTTAGATTCTGAATGTTCATTTGGAGCTGTGTCTTATTAATAATTTCATTTAGGAAAGCCTGAAAGATTGGAGGCAATTGACGGTTTGGTGGTGGAGTGTTATAATTGGGTACCAGATATTTACATATGGAAGGGCTTCAAGCATTCAGTTGCACACGAGTCATCAAGTGGCCATATACAAATTTAGGCAATAAACATTAGAGTCAAATTACCAATGAAAAACAGCACATTCTCTGCCAATAGGAATTACAAAACATATCAAATTGGATGTTTTGATCTGAACCTTATGAATGCACAAACAGAACATTGAATCCTGTAATCTATATGACCTACAGTTCTCACAGCTTGCTGCTTTTGCAGTTGCTCTGCCGTTGAGCTGATATATATGCTATTACTAAAATGGCATGTCAGATGTCACTCACTTGGCAGCATGTTTGCCTTTCAGTTAGAAGACAGAGAGTTCAAGTACCAGTTCATGACCTAAACACATAAATCAAAACTGATTGAGCAGTATTCAGGGAAGACTGCATTGTCAGAAGTGTTGTCCTTCAAAAGAAGCGACAAACTAAAGCCTATCTGTGCACTCAAGGGAATATTATGGAAGTGGCGGCATTTTTTTGAGGAACTGAGGTTTGGAACTCTCTGTTGGTCATACACTCAACTTTAACATCCAGTGAGGATTTGATCAGTATGGGTTACAAACCTCAGTTTACAGAAAAGAGACCCGTACTGATCAAACCCTCAATTTCCACAGCGACCACCCCAACGCTCACAAACAAAGCTGCAGTAGGAAACTATTTAAACGGGCCAGGATGCACTGCAACATTCCAGAACTACGCAGGAAAGAGGAATATCACCTATACAAAATTTTCGCTATGAACAGATATCACCGCAACTTCATCTGCAGATGCCTCCCAAACAGACAACAACAGGAGGACATAGTGCACACTAACGCACTGACCACACTGCCCTACATCAGGAACATATCGGAACTGACAACAAGACTCCTAAGACCACTTAGGAATCATGGCGGCCCACAAACCCACAGCCACTCTACAACAAACACTTGCAAGGATTAAAGACCCCATTCCCACAACATGCAGAACTAACGTGGTTTGCAAATTACCATGCAATGACTGACACAAACATTACATCAGACAGACAGAAAGGAAACTAGCCATCAGAATATACAAAATTCAGCTAGCAGCAGAACGACACCACAAACTCTCCTTAATATCAGTACACTCAGACAATGAAGGCCATCAGTTTAACTGGGACAAGGTAACCATAGTAGCCCAAGCCAAACATAGACACACACGGGAATTCCTAGAGGCATGGTTCTCCACAGAAAATGCAATCAACAAACACATAGAATTGGACCCCTTATACAAACCCATACAGATCAAAACTGGAAATGACACTACTCACCATAGTGGACCAGACAGTATAAATTCCAATAACATCACTTCATCAGAGGCTCCACTGATGATGTCACCTAGCATGGCAACGAAACATCTGAACGAGAACAAGCCAGCTCGGCGAGGAAGTCAACAACCTCACCCATAATTTGCGCTACAGATCTTGCCAAAACTTTAGATTACAAAGTTTCAAGGGGAACCAGTTATGACCAGCCCAAGGGCTCTGTATTGGAAAATTGCAACCTGATGTTTTGGCATCTTGACTGCCTAAGCATCTGCACTTTACATATTCTGGCATGGCAACAGTGAAGGGTGTTCATGTGACCCCATTGGATGATTTGAACCTAGCTCATGATCCCATTGGCCAAAAGACATGGAACATTATGGAAGGTCCAGTGCAAATGGTGATAAGAACACAGCTGAACGCTACTCCCAGCAGTGAAGACTCAGTGAAGAATCTGCGAAGATTCATAGGGAAGACCTGCAGCTACAATCATGATAGAAGTTTGTGTGGCAACTCAAGACTTAAGAAGATACACCCTGACATGCAAGACTGTCTCATGGGAGAGAGCTAGCCCCATGGCTGAGAGAAAGGAGATTCCAACAGCCCAACTCAAACATGTGGATCATTCTGGTAATATTCTTTATCAGACAGATGGAGCTAGATAGAGAGTAAATGTTGTAGGAATTCAGGAAATGTTCATACAATGCTTTAGTAAGGAATATTTTGTCAATAAAATCAAGTTGAATCACAAACCAAATTCCATACCCCTTTGTCTGCCTCACCAATGAGAGCACCAGGGCAAAGTGTTTTTAAGATA
The DNA here is from genome assembly GCA_024137785.1 of Ginglymostoma cirratum. Lineage (NCBI taxonomy): Eukaryota > Metazoa > Chordata > Chondrichthyes > Orectolobiformes > Ginglymostomatidae > Ginglymostoma > Ginglymostoma cirratum. Next base: position 19,116,991 of record JAHRHZ010000087.1, read on the forward strand.
TAAACTGGTCAAAATGTGCAAAGCACGGACAAGAGGACAATGAGCCCCCTGCTCTGTTGACGGCAAACCGGAGGTGCTGGTCGATGGGGTGTTGGACAGAAGGGTCATCCTTTTTGCCCGAGATTAGAGGAGAATCACAGCACCAGACTCTGTCAGCTGGTCCAAATTTACCACGCAGAATTGCACAGTGCCCACAGTCTGGAAGGACACTCAACAGTTTAGAAAGAAGGTTGATGGCCTCCTGTGCTCTGTAAGGATGACTGCCACCATCTTCTCTCTGTTACCTCATAGTCACTCTAACCCTATTATGCCTCATCCCAGCTACTGAGGTTTGTGGCCTACCAATCCCATCATTGCATGCAGCATCTTGGCCCACTCACTCACACCAGCCTCAACCCTCCCGGTTTATTCACCCTGTATGCTCTCTGTGCATCCTACTCAATCACTTGTGGTATCTTGCCAACTTTCTTCCACCTGTGCCAACACTAACAGCTGTGCCAGCCAATTTCACCTTGCTCAATCCCTGCCCTTGTCTCATTCCAGGAGAAAGTGACCCATAATAGGGCAGGAAAGCCAAAGACGGGTGGTGGGTGCCCAAAATTCATCTGCTCACCCGCTATGAGGAGAGACTCTTTGTCTTAACAGCAGAGGACCATATCTGCTTATGCGGTGATGCCAAGACCTTGAGGCCTCCACATCCTGATAACCAAGTAAGATTCATTTTCTAGTGGAGCACAATCCTTCCAGCACTGGCACTGTGAATATATTCTTAACATGCTCAAGCTTCTACCCCTGTTGTGCAACTCATTCTCTCTCATACCTTGCAGTCATGAGCAACATCCACACAGCCTTCAACTTGAAGCTAACAGCTCCTCCTGCCACATCTTCCACTCAGAGGATGCGCCCAGTAAGCCATTCTGTTGCATTCTCCACACAGCTCAGACACTGGCAACACATTGGTACTTTAGCGACACAAAGACAGCAGCATATTCTGGCGAGCATATCACTGCCATATCTCCACAAGTGGCCAAGGAAGCAATGTCTCAGGTCGCTGCCGCTCAGAGGGTTGTCAGTCACCCTCTGGTTGACTGGGGAGGTCCACATGGTGTCAGTCATGAATAACTTCAGGAACTGGCACAGGCACCTGATGAAGGAGCAGTGCTCCGAAAGCTTGTGATTTCAAATAAACCTGTCGGACTATAAGCTGGTGTCATGTGACTTCTGACTGAGGCACAGGAGAAGCAGACAGTTTCTTTTGGAGACACTTGGGAAACTCAATCAAATGTTGGAGAAGGTCAGCCATGCTATCTAACCCATGCTGACCCTGGCGTGCAAGCATCTGGTTTCTCCATGGGGAGTTTGGCCGCTGCTATAGAGGCCCTGGCCCAGCAGACAGTTCATTGGCTCTTGGAGATGCATGAAGGAATGCACTCCATCGCTGTAGCCATTGGTTATCAGCACTTATGACATGGGAACAAGGAGACAAGTGATCTTTACCTATTCCAGGTGCCCCTTCTTTTCAAGGACACAGGGTAGTGCCAGTAGATACCCAGATGGAGGATGAACCACATCCAGACATCTACAGAATCTCCTCTGAGGATACACCAGATGTACCCGGCCTCTCAAACTTCATTCTGCCTACAACCCTCAATCCCGTGAGTTTTCAAGACAAGAGGATGATCTTGTATCTGGCCAGGATACTGTCAGAATATCTGGGCCTTCTAATCACAAATGCCACTCAAATCGCTAACATCAACAAACTCCATGAGAGAGAAAGCTCCCTTTATTCTAGATGTAGACCCCAGGACTGAATCTTAACATAGTGGGAGGGAATGACAAAAAGAAAACCTTACGAGGCACATAGATGATGTGGTGACCATTCATTGTAAATCTTATAATTGTAAAAATATGTTCACTTTACTTCATCACCTGCGTGAGCAACTGTTTTAGTGATAGTTACAGGAATGAAGCTAGAGAGGATTTTCATCCTTGGTGCCACATAATGTTAGAACTTGCACCGAAGAATTGTTATTCTTTCCCCAGCACGCTTACTAGCATAAATATTGTCATGTTTGAAGAGGGAGCCTCACAGCACCAGGGACCAGGGTTTGATTTCACCCTCGGTGACTGTCCGTGTGGAGTTTGCACATTCTCCCCGTGTCTGCGTGGGTTTCCTCTGGGTGCTCTGGTTTCCTCCCACAGTCCAAAGATGTGCAGGTTAGGTGAATTGGCCATGCTAAATTGTCCCATAGTGTTCAGGGATGTGTAGATTAGGTGGGTTACAGGAGGGTGGGTCTGGGTGAGATGCTCTGAGGTTCGGTGTAGACTTGTTGGGTTGAAGGGCCTGTTTCCACGCTATAGGGATTCTATGATTCTATGATCAGATCTTGTGAAGCCTTCCATCAGTTTGCAATGTTTGCTTTTCCTGTTGTTTAATAAACGTAAAGAAACAACAAATTGATAAGTTGCATTTATAGTGGGTATAAACAAGGGCTGCTTACCTCCCCAGTATCAATACATTTACTGCTAATAATTGAGACTTCACCCAACTCAGCTCCATTGAAAGTTTTTGCTAAAAAAGTTCTTTGGGGTTGTTGTGGCTGACATTGTTGCATTGTGGCATGTTTAAGATGATGCTCCTTCTGATTAACCAGTTCTCGAAAATATAGCACATTTTTCTATTCCCATGTGTGGGTTCATTACCCTCAATCTGCATAACTGCAGGCAATTTTACATCTCCAATCTGTGAAACTTATCATAAAGGTGTAAATCAAACAGGACATGTAGGTTTCTTTGACCCTGATTGGTTTCAGTCCTTTTTGGTAAAATTGATAATTTCAGTTATGAATAGTTCTTATTTATTGACGGTTTCATGAAGCTTGACTTAAATATGGTCAAATGATCCCTGCGGCCGTTTTAAACTCTATTTTCTTTTCCTTTTTGAAACCATTTCAGTCTATGAAAATCCCAGGTATTTAAATCAGCTGATGAAAGTCAAAAATTGATAGTCCACATTTCATCACTATCATGACAGGGGACACATACTGGCCAGAAAACCTAGGATAATTGCCTACTGTTCTGCAAGTAAATAGTGTCATAAGATCCTTTACATCTTTCTGACAGGGCATACGGGCTTACCGTTTAATGACTATTGAAAGATGGCACTCTCTTAGTAGTACACTAAGATGTTAACTAGCTTCCCATCAAATTCAAAGGCTAGCACTGTATCACATCTGACAATAATTAACAGGTTGGTAGCAATATATTTCTACTGACAATATTACTAGTTGAGGAACAACCCACTTTTGCGTTTGCTTTCCTTTCGCGTGTGCATATTATGCTTATAAACATATGTGACATTATCGCTGAGAGCTGGAAGCAGTTTGGCTATAAGTCATTTTATCACAGTTGAACGTTGAATAAAGGTCCCCCTATAGTGGATCAAGAAGGTGACATGCTCAAAAAGGGCGTCTTTTTTGCTTAAGTGTGATAGTTTTTCATTTGTCATTTAGTGATCACAGTGTCATGGACAGCTAGACAAACGGGAGGAAGTATGAGTCATGATTAGTGCATTGATCAAGATAGACCTTTTAGTTATCCATTGGTTTCCACATGATACTAGAGTTCTTGCCTCCTCATATTAACTTGGAAGTGTATTCTATATTTTGTTTACTCTTTGGAGTTGATTTTATCCTTATGCTTTCCACTTGCTGATAGTCAAAGCAAAAATATGTTCTGCTACAGCTCTCCAGATTTGGAACTTTATTAAAATAGATGGTGATGCACTCTGTTGAAAATATGCATTTGCTTGTTTCTCAAATAGTGAAATTAGGAGGTCATTTTACACCCAAGGTCCAGGTGTTGTTTAGTTGAATTTCTCAGCATTTTGTTAGTGCTACATCCTCAGCATTGGTTACGAAACTAAAGTATTTGTTTTTCTATGAATTAGATCTTATTATTGAATACAATTACTTCAGTGAGAAGCATAAATTGGCACATACGGATATCTGTCATAGCAGAATAGAGGCAAGAACAGTTTGCATTTTATTTGGGGTAATTGCATACTTTAAAATCAATTCTGTACATTGATTGTATAACCAAGATAACCCCCAACAGAGATAGCAAGAACTGCAGATGCTGGAGTCAGAGATAACAGAGATTCTGAAGAAGGGTCCCGACCCGAATCTTCAGCTTTCCTGTTCCTCTGATGCTGTCTGGCTGCTGTGTTCCTCCAGCTCCATACTTTGTTATCTCTAACACCCAACAGAGTCCTTTTTGTCTGTTGACGATTTGTGATAGATATTATTTTTATCAAAAATAAATAGCAAAGTTATATATCAGTTCTGATGAAGGGTCCTGACCCGAAATGCTAACTTTCCTGTTCCTCCTGCCTGACCTGCTGTGGTCCTCCAGCTCACACGGTGTTGCCTACATAATTGTCTAAACTTGATAATTACTATTAGTCTGGACTTAATTCAGAGTAATTGAGGAGATTTATCAATCATTTGAAATTATGTTGACATTGAGCCTTGCACATTGTGTAACTTTCTTTTTGCTTGTAATTTTAAAATGTTCCCATAAGTTAATATTTGTTTGTTTGCTTGAAAGACACTTTGTACCAACCAACGTTTGAACATCTGTGCAACATGTCTAAAGACATGATACATTTGGGCCAAAATAAAGTAGGATTCCATCCAACCAATCAGGGTGGACAACTGAATGGTCTCTGCAGTATTCACAAAAAGTGATACCAATGACAAAGGCTGGAATAATCAGTGCATTCCACACAACAGGCCTAAGCAAGCACAGACACAAAGAAAAGATAATTGACTCCTCGGCTGTTGTTTCATTTTTCTTGAGAGGATGCTTAGCAGGTCTGTATAGATTTTCTTTTGTACTATGTCAATTTCTGAAAGAACAGCAATGGAATAAAAATTAACAATCTTGTTTGGAACTTTTGTTAATAGTAACAGGAGTAGAGAAACATTTGATTATTTTTCATGAGATTCACTTATCATCTTCAACTCAACTGAGTTATTAAATAACATACTGAAATTCTTAAAAACTAGATAAATATTTAGATTGCATTAAATGTACACCGAATAGGGATCAATTTCTACTTGAGGAAATGTATGATTAAATAACTGCTTAAAGAAGACTGCACACGAATATTCTAATAATAAATAATGTTTGGTCCCATTAGTGACTAATGCCTGTGCAATTGGCAAAAGTCACAGGTTCAGTAAAGGTACAGTTGGGAGATTATAGTGATTGAAGAAAATTGAAGGAGATTTTTGGTAAGAGACCTATACAAATACATTTTATGTAACTACACACATCGAATGGTTGGATTATTTTATCATTTGTATTGGTTTTATTTCCTTGTCTCAGTGAAAATAACAAAGACGTTTTTGTTTTAACAGTTGGATGGTTTCACAAGGCAGCTGTAAATGGAATCAACTGTTTGACATCCTTCTGTCAATTTGAAGCAGAGCAAATAACTTTCAATGAAGAATGCTATTTTATATATGGATAATTGACAGATGAAATTTATTTTTACATCACTGCAGACAAAGGCAGTGAGTAGCTTTCATTTAAATTATGTCTTGAATAAACTAATATAATCAATTAATAGTGCTTTAGTAATTAATCACTGAATTGATTACCTCAAACTTGCCTTTGTACAAATATAAACATAAACTAATTGGGCCAAATGGTCTCATTCTGTGCTGTAAATTCTAAGACCAAGTTGTGTTGTAGGAGGGCATTTAATGGTATCTTCCATTTCTGGACTCCTTGGACAATTTTTCTTCTACTCAATATTTAAGCAAAGAAAGCCTGACATTTGGGGCCTAAATGAATGTGGCAAGCTATTATGTATCTCCTTACTAAATTGAAGGATTTTGAAAATAGTAGAGCAAGAACTAAGAATACAATGTCAATTGGAGTTAGTGCATTCAATGTTCAATGGGTAGAAAAGGAGAAATAAAGGAATGGAAAATAGGGTTGGATTAAAAGCAAAAAGAGACAGATGGAAGAAATGTTCTAAAACAAAAACTTTGCATTTTTATAGTTTCAACAAGAACTAAAACTTGCATGTGCGAGACCCCCCACTCGTACTATACTTTTTTGGTACTAAGGAAGTTGATTCTTAGTCATCAACACTTATCACATTGTTAAAATGATAATTAGCACTAAAATGTCTTAACAGTAAGAGTTTTCACAACATTCAAAGAATTTCAAGTATGAGTCAGAGATAGTAGGAACTGCAGATGCTGGAGAGTCTGAGATAACAAGGTGTAGAGCTGGATGAACACAGCAGGCCAAGCAGCATCAGAGGAGCAGGAAAGCTGACGTTTTGGGCCTAGACCCTTCTTCAGACAATGAGTCAGACAGCTATTTTCTTAAAGCTAGTGTTGCAGCAGGGCAGCTCAGACAAGAACTTTTCAACATTTGAGTTTAACTATACTTTTGGCCTTCTCTAAGGTTATTATCACCATTTGTAGCAAGTATGATGACAGTAAAATAGAGTGCATTGCAACTCTTTCTTTGAAAAGTTTGTAGTTTGATAGTTGTAGTTGATGACACTATATGCCAAAGCTGTTGTTCATGGAAGATGGAAATCAGAAAGATAAGTGTACTGGAAGAGATAAACTTGCAGTTGAGAAGGATATCAGCAGGAGTGGCACACGGTACGTGATATTTTAGAGCAATAGAACATGGTGACAACACATGAGAAATTCAACCTGCATGAGCAAAGGCACAGGATGTAATCGAGGGCTAAAGTGTTGAGATTTGGCAAGGAATTAACACTCAATATTCTTACTGATGTAATTTTATAGAAGAACTTCAATTTCCTGTTAGACAAGCAGGTGGCTACTGATGTCAGTAGATAAAAGCTGCATGTTATCAGAAAGGAAACATGCACAAGATAGGGGGAAAAACAAGGGGTGCGAGAGGGTCCAGGTTGAGTGAACCACAATCTGGATGTATAGGAATGAGAAGAGAAGACATTGAAGTAACTGGATTGGTAGGATGTAGCTGTGCCACATCATTCAATGAACAAATTTACTGTAGTTTTCAATTGTGGTTAGATTAAAAGGTTAATTTCAATATTTACATATCAGATGGTTGAGATGTAGCAGGGGTGTGCAGTTGATGCTCTTTTGTCTATACCTTTGCTTTGCCAATTTTTATTCTTAAATCAACAATATCAATGCAATTTACCTACTTTTCTTTCTTTTGCAACACCACTGCATAACATTTCACTGCTAAAAGTTTATATCAATTTTTATGTTTTACTAAAATGTTTGAAAATTTATATACCAAAATCATTATTTAATGCTCAAAAATCTAACTGCTTCACGCTTAATACTGTTTGAACTAGAATTGTAGGATATTTTAATGTGTCACAATAATCAGTATGTCATCTACTTATGCTGAAATAAGAATTTCATATCATACACATTACTGCAGTAAACTATTTACTCGAGGGTGCCATCTGATGGTGGTAAACTGTTGTGGAATAAAACTGGTAGTAATTAAATATATCAATAGATGGCGATAGTAGTGCAACTTTTTTTAATTTCACATGTGGGACGTGAGCTTTGCTAGCTGGCTAGCATTTAATGGTCACCTCTATTTTCAAGTCAGGATGGTGAGCAGCTTGAAAGGGAACTTGCAGGTGATGGTGTTCCAATGTATCTGCTGCCCTTGTCCTTCTAGATGGAAGCGGTCGTGGGTTTGGAAGGTGCTATTTAATGATCTTTGGTGGACTTTCGCAGTGCATCTTGTAGGTAGTACATGGTAACTGAATGGAGATAATTTAGTGAATGTTTTTAATGTATAGTACTTCAGAATAAATCATTTAAATTAAAATGTTCATCTCTTAAAGGCAAGTGAGAAATGCATTCACAACACACTTGAAACATTAATTTTGAACATTGAAAACGAGTTTACTACATCCTATCCTGGAGGTGTGCTATTAAAAAATTGATGAAAAACAAATGATTGAAATAGAACAGCAAAAAATTAAAGAATATTATTAATGCTTAACTTGTTGAATTAACAGAAAAGGTTGTAGAGGGTTTTAATGACCTTTTCAAGACCACTAGATGCATACGAATGAGGCAGTAATTATTACAGTGATCTGCTTGGAATGTTTAATTACCTTAAAGGAACTGTATTGTTCTTGTCTTTATTTTTTTCCCAGTGTGCACCTAAAGTTTTTGTGACTCAAAAGTAATCTTAAGTGCTGCATGCTATAATTTGAGAAGCAAAGATGGATTTCACAGTACAGCAGAACTGTCTATATCAGATTGGATTAAAAACAAAGAGTTTATGACTTAATGAGGCTGTTGGTCCAGGGGTTCCCTTTCAGCTGGAAACTGTGTGAAACCCTATGAATTTTCAGGATCCTTGTCCGCCAATTACTGGGGAAAGAAACGTCAAAATAGGATTTTTTTCTGTTTAAGAAAAACAGTTATGATGAATCAAATATAAGTATAAATCTTGAGGTCACTTTCATAATTTAAAAATCCTTAGTCTTCCTCGCCCCCTCACCTTTGGAAGAAACCTCAAGGTGGCACAGTCAAATTTTTAGCCACACAGCACTAAGACAAATTGAACTATGGACCATTTCAGTTCAGAGCCTTAAGATTTGAGTTTTACAGATCAACCCATAAACTGTGGGACAGGATGGAGCTATTCTCAGCTGGAAAGCCTTGATAAGGTCACACCTTGAGTATTCTGTGCAGTTTTGGTCTCCTGGTCTGAGGAAGGACATTCCTCCTATTGTGGAAGCCCAGTGAAGGTTCACCAGACTGATTCCCAGGATAGCAAGACTGAACATATGAAGAAAGATTAGATCAACTGAGCTTGTACTCACTGGAATTTTGAAGAATGAGAAGGGATCTGGTAAAAACATGTAAAATCCTAATGGGACTGGACAGGCTAGATGTGGGAAGAATGTTCCCAATGCAGGGGTCGTCCAGAGCTATGAGTCACAGTCTAAGATTAAGGGGTAAATCATTCAGGACTGAGATGAGGAAAAATTTCTTCACTCAGAGAGTTGTGGAGCTGTGGAATCTCTCCCACAGAAAACTTGTGGGGCCACTTTATTAGATATATTCACGAGGAAGCTGGATGTGGACCTTGTGGCTAAAGGAATCAAGGGTATGGAGAGAAAGTGGGAATGGGATACTGAAATTGCATGATCAGCCATGATCATATTGAATGGTGGTGCAGGTTTGAAGGGCCGAATGGCCTACTCCTGTACCGATTTTCTATGTCTCTAGGTACTAGAGCTTCCTGAATGAAGACTTTCATGGAACTGTGGCTCAAACAAGGCAGAAGGTGACCTGAATTCAGGAAAATATCAGAAAAGAGTCATGAGACTTGAAAACACAGGTGATTTATTGGTTGTAGTTAATAGATGAAAAAAAAATGGTGATGGGAAAAAAAGATTCAGTTGTGTTTAAAAACACTTCTGGATATAAAAAGAATAAAAAAAGCAAAGTGTTCTCAACCGAGAAGAGTGTCAAAGTAGTGCCTGAGAAAGTGCGCAGCGCAATAGGTGTTTTCAGGCAGCATGAGACAGCAGTGTTCTAGGTTCAGGAATTGTCCTCATAATCCCCCTTATTTTAATTATAAAAATATTCTTGGATCTGCTTCTTTTACCCTCCATCTGAATATAAAATTTAATTATATTATAGTTGCTGCTGTCTAGAGGCATCTTCACAATGACATCATTCATTAATTATATTTTGTTGCACAATATCAAGTTGAGGATAGTCAGCTCATTGGTCAGCTCCAGAACATGCTGTTCTAAGAAACCATTTCAAAACATTCTATGAAGTCCTCATCTAGGCTACTGTTGTCCATCTGACATTTTCAGTTGATAACTAGCTTTCCTATGATTACTGCCATGCCTTTCTGAAAAGCTCTCATTATTTCTTCCTGAATACATGGTTAGTAGGAGACCTTTTACATCACTCTGACAAATGAGTTCTTTCCTGTATCATTTCTCATCTCTAGAAAAACTGTTCCAACATCTTAGTTTCCTAAAGTTAAGTCTTCCTTCTCTATTGTGCTAATATCATTATTAACTAACACAGCAACCCCTCCACCTTTTCCTAGGCTCCTCTCTTTCCTAAATGTTCTCTACCTTTTGAGATTCAGGACACAATCCATGTCACCATAAAATCATGTCTATATAATGGCTACCAGATAGCACTTGTTTGTTTACATTTTCACTCCTAGTTAGAGTCGTAGTGATATACTGCACAGAAACAGATCCTTCGGTCCAACTTGTCCATGCGATCAGATATCTTAAATTAATCTAGTCCCATTTGCAGCATTTGGCTCATATCCCTCTAAATCCTTCCTATTCACGTACCCATCTAGATGCCTTTTAACCGTTGTATGTCTCCATCAATTCTTCTGGCAGCTCATTTCATATACACACACCAACCTCTGCATGAAAATGGTGTCCCTTAGGTCCCTTTTAAATCTTTCCTCTCTCACCATAAATTTATGCCCTCTAGTTTTGGACTTCCCATAACCTGGGAAAAAAGACTTTGGCTATTCACCCTATCCACGTCCCTCATGATTCTATAAACCTCTGTAAGATCACCCCTCAGCCTCCGAAGCTCCAGGGAAAATAGCCCCAGCCTACTCTTGAGGCCTTTCTAACCTCCTTTCTTTCTGAGCTAGAAATGGTAAAAGTACGTGTTTTTTTTTAAAGTACCTATTTTATTGTGCCTTGAACATTTACCCATATAACTTCCTTAGTAAAAGAAATATGCCAGAACTGACTAACATTTCAAGTTAGCTAATATTTTCTTGGATCTCACCTGAATCTTCCATCTTTGAGTTTACTCACATCTTTCTTTCTACTGTCCTGTACAAAATCACAAGTCCCTGGCTGGCCTTCCAACCTCCTAGTTTCACTAATTTGAATTCTTCCATAATTTCTAACTCAGTCTTTCTTTCCGATATAAAGACTGAAATAAGAAGTTTGGTTCAGTGCCACATCATAATAATCATTTATTGAGGTGACACACCCGCTGTTCTTAACTGGAAGGGGGCATGTAGAATGTACACTCAGGAAATCACACTAACTGGTATCAAATCCATTAATTGAATTTTTGTGCCGCTGTTCTCAAATATTGTTTCTTAGTTTGATCATTCTAGTAATTCTTCCCTGAACTTATTACTGTTTAACTGCATTCAATCCCGAATGAAGGATCCAGACTATGTGTAATATTCCAAGTATGGTCTGACTAATATTCTATACAAAGGAAAAAGCCACTCCTTTGATCACATTTCTATTTGTATAACATCATATTGCACCTCTGTTTTGCTGGAAAACATCCCACTGGCTTGACATCTTGGGAGACTGATCTAGTAAGACTCTCAGATCTCGTTTCTGATTCCCTTTTTTGCAATTAATCTTAAAGTCCATCTTCTCCTTTTGTTTTTCTAAATTGATGATTTTCTTATCTATATTGAATTCCATTTGTAGGCTGACAATTAACAAATGGAATTCAATATAGATAAGCGTAAAACATCAATTTAGAAAAACACTTGGACTACTTTGATAAAATTCCAAACTTTGTGCTCGAAGATTACAAGATTACAAAATTACAAGGATAAAAAAAATCCGTGGTCCTGCAATCCAATCCTCAAAACTGGTAGCACCTGGCAGTTTGTTTGGTTTAGTGCCAAGTCACAACTATTATTTATCTAGATAATACAGACGCTACTCTTGGTGAGCGGGTGTGGTAATTACATTTAGTAAATCTTACAAAAATGTTGCACTGTGTACACTAAATGCATAATAAAAACAGAAAGTAATTAACAGGTCTGGCAGCATTTGTGGAGAGAGAAACTGTTAACGTTTCATTTCATAATATTTCATTAGAATTGGGAAATATTAGAAATAGAAAAGATTTTAAGCAGGTATAATGAAGGAGATGGTTTGTGATAGAAGGAAAGACAATACAACAAAGGGGCAGAGCCAAGGGACGTCACAATGGGATAAGTAAAGATGTAGGGGAAACGATGGCCCAGTGGTATTATTGCTAGACAGTTAATCCAGAGACTCAGATAACATTCTGGGGACCTCGGTTTGAATCCTGCCAGGGCAGATGGTGGAATTTGAATTCAATAAAATATCTGGAATTGAGAATCTAATGATGATCATGATCCCATTGTAAATTTTTGGAAAAACTCATCCTAATTACTAGGGAAGGAAACAGCCACCCTTACCTGGTCTGGCCTACATGTGACT
>JAHRHZ010000087.1:19129682-19146674 GCA_024137785.1 Ginglymostoma cirratum
TTCCTGCTCCTATGATGCTGCTCGGCCTGCTGTGTTCATTCAGCTCCGCACCTTGTTATCTCGGATTCTCCAGCATCTGCAGTACCTATTATCTCTGCCATCCTTACCTGGTCTGGCCTACATGTAACTCCAGACCCAAAGCATTGTGGTTGACTGTCAACTGCCCTCTACCCAATTAGGCATGGGCAATAAATGCTGCCTAGCCAGTGCTCTCATCCTGTTAATGAATTTAAACAAAGTGACAAAAGATTCTTCCAGAAGAGGTGTGAATGAACAACTGATGTCCAATAACAAAAACCAGAAAAAACAAAATTGAGATTGACACATCCAAAGAAAAGGAAATAGATTGGGGAAGCAGAGATTACAGCCTGAAGTTGTTGAGCCCAGAAAGCAATAAGGTGCCTGAATGAAGAATTAGATGCTGTTCACCAGTATGTGATGACTGTAATCTTGTTGTTCTTGTTTTTCCTTTTCAAAGCGGCTGTTTATTATTCTGACATTCACTTAACTACACCCCTTGGTTCAGCACCATCAACTTTTATTATTTCACAGTTCTTCCCTTTTGTTCTTTTTTCACCCTCCCCCATTTTACCCATGTAAAATCTATTACATTTCTAATGTTTCCCAGTTCTGGTGAATGCTACGACCTGAAAGTTGAACTTTGATTCTTTCTGTATAAAGGCTGCCAGCTGAGTATTTCCAGCTTTTTTTGTTTTTGTTTCAGATTTCTATCGTGCAAACTATTTTGCTTTCATATTTTGCAAAAATCTATGTAGCCTGAGAGGATGTGCCATGCTTCCAATATATTAAGTGACATTATGTTTTCATATCTATGCTTCTGTATTCAGATGATAGATGTGTGAATTAAACACTTTTTTTTTTGTTTTCTCAAAATGAAAGCTGGATAACAAAATGATAGTTTACCTTGCATTTATAATTAGAGATTTTCGAATCAAGCTTGATGACAATTTTTAATGTATTCTACTGCTGTAATCCAGCGCCACCATGTCTGTTTTTAATAGTTATTCAGAGCAGTCCTCTTCCAAAGTGGAAAAACCTGTACAACTTTGGGAGCCACACCTTTTTTGAATGCTTTACATTACAGTGCAAAATTTTCTTTCCAAACTCAAGGAATCCAACAGGGGTTTTTGGACAGTTTGGCGATTTGAAAACAATGTGGTTGAATATTATGGGGAGGGGGAATTTTGACTACTAGTGGACATTGTTGGTACTACAGGCAGGCCGATGAAGAAGACAGCATGGATCCAAGGATGAAGCAAGTGCAGGGTATTGGCCTGGGGAGGGTTAGGAAAGCCAAGGGAGAAGACCAGGTTCTTCAGAACAGGAAGAAAGGAGTGAAGAAATGGGGAGGTGCCATCTGCTGCTGGAGGTGGTGAGGTATGCCTCCTGCAGAAAGAGCACTCCCTGAAGATCATTCCTACCTTGCCAACAACACTCAAGAAGCTTGACACAATTTAGTACAAAGCACCCCACTTGATTGGCAATACATTCCCAAGCATTCACCCCCCTCCACCACCAACAGTTAGTAGTAGCAGCAGTGCATACTATCTACAAGATGCACTGCAGAAATTCACCAACAATCCTTAGACATCACCTCTGCGCAAGCTAGAAGAACAGCACCTCATTTTCCACTTGGGGACCCTGCAGCCTTCCCGACTCAATATTGAGGTTCTACAACTTTAGGGCTTGAGCTCTCCCACGTCCTTATCCCAATTGCCACACAGCAGGCTTTGTTCACACATAGTCTGCTATTACACACAATCCATTGATGGCCATTAACAGTCCCTATTAGTAGCTATTCAGATTAGTAGCTAGCCAGATTATTACACACTCATTTGTCGGCCCAACTATTCTTCTTTCTTTTTAGGCTCTATCCCTACCTATCATTTACTCCTTACCCACTTCCCCCACCCTACCTTGTGCATATAAAGCAACATTTTCCTAACTACCATCAGTTCTGAGGAAAGGTCATTCGACTCAAAACATTAGCTCTGATTTCTCTCAACAGATACTGCCAGACTTGCTGAGCTTTTCCAGCAATTTCTGTTTTTGTTTTTGTTTTACGGCATCTGCAGTTCTTTCGGTTTTTAATTGGACTCTCAGTGGCGGTTATGGTGACTACGGCTCTGAACATTTTTACAATTGGGTTCTTCCAGGCTGGAATGGGAAACTGATCAAATGTCTTGTCCATCATTTCCATCTCAGCATTTGAGGAGTCGCAGGGCAGGAGAATTCATTGTCTTCTCTCTGAACTGAGAGAAGTAGGAACACGCATATGGTTGTGCCAGGACAACAGGTATTCCTATGATGCACAACATCATGAACTGCACACACATGGCTTTGTAGGTGCTGCATCTCAATAGTGAGATGTACCAAAGCCACTCATTTAACACTGAGCTTGTGTGCAACCACATCCAACTCATCATCCTGTTAAATGCCCATTATCTGGATGGGAATCATGATTCATTCATCTTGTGCCGGAAACCTTTCAGCCACTGCATTATACCACAGATGGCTGCTTGCTGACCAAAATGATCTACCCTGTCCCTGGCTGATGACTTCCCTCTGCAATTACACCACATGGGGACAGCAGTCATAAAATCGCAGCCATGCTGCTATGAAGAATGTCGTCAAGCAGACACTCCCAGGACGCACATTCCAGCATTCACTGGAGTGGGTATGATTTGGATTTGACTGTTACCTTTTGCCTAACTTGGCCAATGTGAGGGCACTAGCCTTGTCACAACATATTTCACGAGCACCACGTTAAGAGGAAGCAGAAGAGGAGAAAGAGAAAGAGAGGCGGCAGTCTGCATATTCTGAACAGGCTGTGAAGTGCCTTGTTATATTACTGATGCTAGATAACAGAAACAGTTGTAATCACAAGGAGAATCCTTAACTGGTTTCCAGGACTTTCTAATTTTGCCTCTTGCAAAAGTCCAAAATAAACAGAGAGAATGCTGGACATGCACAAATTTTGATGAAGGTCATACCCAACACATTATCATGTTGCTTTTTATCCAGCATCTTTTATATTAAAACAAATGAGAGATTTGTACCAGCTTTTTTTTAATTCATTCATGCGATGAGGGTATCACTGACCAGGCTAGCATTTATTGCCCATTCCTCATTGCCCAGATAGCAGGTAAGGGTCAACCACATTGCAGTGAGTCACATGTTGGCCAGACTAGGTAAGGATGGCAGTTTCCTTCACTAAAGGACATTAGTGAAGCAGAAGTGTTTTTCCAACAATCAACAATGGATTCATGGTCGTTGTTAGACCCTTAATTCCAGATTTTTATTCAAATTTCAACTGCCATGGCGGGGTTTGTACCTGGGTCCCCAGAATATTACCTGGTAATACTACTAGCCCATTGCCTCCTTATTTCCCAAAGTGGGTTTTCCATGGCCAAAAAAAGTCCCAGGAAAAGGCTAAAGGGATTAAGGATCACTTGTGAAAGGGGTTTTTAACTGTGTTAATCTTAGTGGATCTTTAGAGTTTGTGTTGAGGTTACCATCTGCACATAGTGGGTGGCACTGTGGCTCAGTGGTTAGCACTGCAGCCTCACAGCCCTAGTGACCCAGGTTCAATTCCAGCCTCAGGTAACTGTCTGTGTGGAGTTTGCACATTCTCCCCATGTCTGCATGGGTTTACTCCAGTTTCTTCCTACTGTCCAAAGACATGCAGGCTAGGTGGATTGGCTATGCTAAATTGCCCCTAATGTTCAGGGGTGTGTGGGTTATAGGGGGATGGGTCTGCGTGGGATGCTCCAAGGGTTGGTGTGGACTTGTTGGGCCAGTGTTTCCATACTGTAGGGATTCTATGATTCTGTTCTATTCTAGACATGAACGACAGTAATTAAGTGACTACACTAATATAAATATAGCACCCTCCAGGTCCTAGTCATTGTATATGCTTTTCCAGTATTTTCTGATTTTGTTAGTTGATTAGGTTTTCAGGTGGTGCAAACTTTAAATATTTTAAAATGTCAAGAATTTCTTGTCTATGAATCACTGACATGAATTAATATTTCTTTCATTCTACCAACATCACTAGAAACCACAGATTAACTGTTAAATCTTCAGAACTGGCTGCAAACACAATATTGGATGAATTTGTCTTTAGAATAGGAAGTCAGGAATAACCAGTTATGTATGATGTATATGTATGATGTACATGTATGATGTTCTTTTGGATATTTGTGATAGCGAGTGTGGCAGTGCACTATGAACTCCAGTCTTTTTCTTTAAAGTGCCACACACCAGAATCAGATCCAACCAACTGAGTTGTCTGTAAACCGCAAAGCAAGCCTTATACTCCATTGCCTGTTCCGTGCACTGACCACCATTTTCAACACCAACAATGCATGACCAAGCAGTATAGCTAGGATCAGTTTCACTAAAAATTGCATATTTTACAATAATTCATTAAATTCAAAACACATAATAAAATACCATGTCTTTAATTATAAGACGTTTGTTTCAGAGTGGGAAAGAAACTGTTCAAATAACACTACAATCTTTCAGGAAATAAGGTTTTTTTTTCCATTTTGTAGTGTTTGAGTATAGCCAGAATAAAAATACTGTTTCAATATTCTTGTTTCCACCCCTGCATACATATTCACATATTATGGGTTGTTGTGTTGTGATATACAGGAACATAGCTACTGCATTTAACAGCAAATACCAATCTGTTAGTTACACCATTCTGACATCAGATGTTTAGTACAAAATATTTAAACAAAGTGAGGATGACCTCCAGTTAACAAGAGGGTGTCTAGACCCAAATCAGACTAGATTATGCCCCCTTTTGGTTAATTTAAAGAGGAAAAAAAATCAATAGATTCCAGTATCACGGTCAAAGTTATTTTCTTCCAAAAACAAGTGTCCTAAACAAAATGTTTAAATCATGTAGCTCATAGCAGATCATATCTAGACTGGAAAAGTAGACAATTCTCCAAATCTGTACAAAAGAATCATAACAGACAATTTTAAATTGCCATCTGAAATAACAGGTAGCAGTGATTGAAAATCAGAAAGTGAAATCCTTTAGCCAGGATCTACCTCGCATCATCTTAAGCGGCCCGCATAATTCCTGTTTAAAAGGAGAAATGTGCTGACAATCTAGCTTCACTACTCTACTAGTGACACCATTAGCATAAATGTCTATCACTAAAATGGCCAGTTCATTCTCTTTACTGCCAGCACCAAAAGCAAAAGAAGCATCCATCAGGCTTTTTTTAATGATCCAAATGATCCATTTATTATGAACAAAACCTAATCTTAAAGCAAGTGCCAAACTCTGATTAACACCGAACCTAAGATTCAAATTTAAAAAACAAACAACATCAGAAAGATACTACATGCCCCAACACATTCATCACATGGCCCTACATCAGGAACAGGTCGGAACTCACCACAAGACTCCTACGACCGCTGGGCATCAGAGTGGCTCACAAGCCTACAACAACTGCTCACCCGAACTAAAGACCCACTCCCCACCATGGACAGGACCAATGTCATCTACAAAATCCCCTGCAGAGACTGTGAGAAACACTACATCGGACAAACAGGAAGAAAACTAACAACAAGAGTACATGAACACCAACTGGCTACAAAAAGACATGGCCAATACTCAATCATCTCAATCCACATGAACAAGGAGAGCCACCATTTCGACGGGGACAACACCAAACTCCTGGGACAAGCTAGGCAGAGACAGGCATGGGAATTCCTAGAAGCCTGGCACTCCATGAAGCATGCTATTAATAAACCTATTGACCTCGACCCCATATACATTCCACTATGAAGGAAAACCAGAAGTGAGGCAATCCATCTCAACGGACCCTAGAGTTTAAAAACCAGGTGGGAAAACACACTGACACTTCATTGGAGGCTGCACTGAGGATGTTACCAAACATGGTAACGAAACGTCTAAAAAACAAGAAACCAGCTCGGCGAGCCAACTAACCTCAACTATATTCCCTTTATACCAGATGCAAACAAGTCTCTGGAGAAATAAAAAGGCAGAATTCCAAAAATAATCCCTATCAGCCAGGGGTCAAGAAGCAAAGGGTAAAATCTGATGATCTCACATCTGCTGAATTTCCTGATTATGAAGATGACTTGCTGACAACCACAGATTGAAGCTGGATGCCTCATTCTAATTCCAACCAAGTTGAATCTGAGTGTCTGAGAATTTATCACAGTCTATTATGTCAGGTTTTACCAGAAGAGCAGATAAAATTAGTATTTGGAAGCCCTACCACATTCCCAAAAACTTCTCTTGGGAGAGAGGAAGAGACATGCAGCTGTTAGGCATTTTCTTTACTCAGGGTTCTGTTTTAAAGGCCCAGCACTCAAAGTCCACAGGGAATTGTTTCGTAACCAGGAAGAATTGGGCCCCTGCTCTTTGGAAGCGGTTTAAAGTGACTAAGCCAGTAAACCCCATCTCTTACCTCCTTAAACGCTTTCCTTAGCTGTTTCTCCAAAGTCATTTGAATTCCTGTAAAAAGTATTTGGCTTATGACATGCATTAAAGCTTTGAATTCAGTTTTCAAGAATTCAACTGGTAAAACCCTTCTGAATCCAGGAAATGTCCATGTAGTCCAAAAAACATTTAGTATTTCCAAGATAGTTCCTTAAGCATAAATGCATATTCCTAACAAGGGCATGTGCATTTATTCAACTGTCCCCCAATGAATTTGTCACTGGAGATACTGTTGGTGGCATTTCTATCGCGCTGTTATGTTTTGTTGATACACAGTCCAGGTCACGATACACTACATGAGTATGGTGATGAAAAATGCTCAGGACACACAAAAACTTTTGTGACACACAAAAGCTTCACGATGTCTATATTATCAAGCATTTGCCATCATAGTTTGTCACAAAGGGCTAAGCTCGTACAGTTGATCTGGTGTTGGATCTCATCAATCATGTGTATCATCATGAAGTAATTGCAGGATTGTGACAAAATGGCATATCAGCCCTTCCTAGTTCATCGTGGATATAACACAATCGCTTAACAAATAGCAAGTGACTCATTGGCAGAAATCAAACAGAGTAATTAATTCAATTCTCACTTATATTCATTCAGGTTTTCGGTGATCGTCTTTACATAAAATTCTGCAAAATGGAGTTAGTTTTAGGAAAAAAAGACTAGTTTTATTTGTTTTTGAAATATTGTGAAAAGTATGTGGTTTACAATGTGGTGCTAGAGCACCTAACACCACAGGGCAGGAGGATAAAGGGTTTTGAACAGGTCACAGCTTCTCTTTTTTGGTTTGGAATGCTAAGTAGTCTGGGAAAATCCAAAGGACAGGGCGAAAATATAATTAAATATCTTTAAAAGAATGAAAAACCACTTTTAAACCCTTGAACTGACCTACATGAAGTGAAAGAAACACATTGTTGAGTATTATCATGATATTTCAAGTATGTTAGTTGAATGAAGCCATTAAGGATTGTCAGACAACAAGCAATGAATGACCCAATCATTATGGAATTCCTGACACATTATCAAAATCACGATTCATGCTGAAATATGCATTAAATCCTCCTACTCTGCTTGTAGAGTTTTTGTGAAACTATAAACAAATCCTACAATACAGTCACATTTTATTTACTAATTTACAAATGTATACAATGAACACAGGGCAAACTTTTAAACACTAAAATAACAATAAGTCAAAGCACTTGCAATAAAAAAAGCAAGTTACCTCACAGTATATAAATGCCATATCAGCAGTTGATAAATAAAATCACTTGAAATTAACAACAAAAAATTGTTGGTTTAGAATGGATGTAAAATGTGTCTCAGAATTTTAGGCACAGCAGGAACAATTCATTTTGGCTTGTGTTTTATTGTGATTTTTGAACATTCTTTTATTGCATCCTTAATACAACCCGTGCTGTAATTTCTATTGCTTTGAGGGCATTTTATGGCCACAGTATGTTGCATTAAAATTAAAAAGCTTTCAGAGTTTACAAGGTCTTAAAATACACTGTGAATGGCGATTAAATTGCTTGAAACTTTAATTTTCAAAGCTTGAAAGAAGAATTATATAGTAAGATTTTGCTGCTTTCCAGAAGTAAAGATTGTTGTGCTAAATTCCACTTCATTACATCAATTTCTATGTTCCAGCTTTCATGAGTAATATTGACTGAAAATTTAAGAAAAGTTTGCTTAATGGCATCTTAAATGAATGTACTATTGCTACGTTTCTGCATGACACAAAAATTGTTGGGATGGCATAATGTAATCAAGCAGAGTCAGCATTAACTGGCTTCACAAAGGGGAAATCATGCCTGACGAATTTGTGAGAATTCTTTGGAGAGGTAACAAGCAGCATGGATAAAGAGGAACCAGAAGGTGTAATATATTTGGATTTACAAAGAACATTGAATAAGGTACTGCACAGGAGGCTATTTAATAAGATAAGAGTCCATGGTGTTGGGAGTAGGATATTAGCATGGATAGAGACTTGGCTAAATAATAGGAGACAGAGAACTGGAATAAAAATGGCTTTTCCTGGATGATAAGCAGTAGCTACTGGAGTGTCACAGGGATCAGTGCTGAGTTCACAATTATTTACAATAAATTAATGAGGGAAGTGAATGTACTATCACCAAGTTTGCAGATGACACAAAAATAGATGGAAGACAATTGGTGATGATGACACAATGAGTTTACAGAGGGATATCAACAGGTTAAGAGAATTGGTGAAAGCTTGGCAGATAAAATATAATATGGAAATACATGCAACTATGCATTTTGGCAGGCAAAATAGAGGAGTGAAAATGATTAAAATGGGAAAAACTGCTGAAAGCTTCAGTACAGACAGATTTCAGGATCTTAGTGCACAAATCACAAAAAGCTAGATTGAAGCTCAGTTGGTAGTGGGGAAAGCAAATAGAATGTTAACATTTATTTCAAATGGAATGGAGTGTAAAAATAGAGTGGTTGTGCCAAAACTAAACAAAGCACTGCACTGGTGATATTGTGAACAGTTTTGATCTCCTTGTGTAAGGAAGGACATACTGACATTGGAGGAAGTCAAGAAAAAGTTCATTTGTTTGATTTCGGTATGGAGGGATTTTCTTATGAATGAAAGGAGATCTCATTGAAATGTGCAAGGCTTGATGCAGAAATGTTGATTTCCCTTGTGGAAGAGTGTAGGACCAGAGGGCATAATCTTAGAATAAAGCGTTGCACATTTTAGATGAGATGAAGATGATTGTGAATCTGTGGAACTCCTCACCACAGACGGCAGTTGAGGTTGGGTCATTAGTATATTCAAAGTGAAATAGACAGATGTTAAATTGGTAGAGGAATCAAAGGTTATAGGGTAAGGAAGGAAATTGGAATTGAGGAGTACCAGATCAGCCCACAATCCCATTGAGTAGCAGAGGAGACGATGGGCTGAATGACCTACTTCTGCTCCTATATCTTATAGTCTTATGGGACATATCTTGGCAGTAACTTGCATCTACTTGGCCTCATAGATCTTTTTGCCTTTGATGGTTAACTTTTTCAACGTCATTTAATGGGCATATGTTGTCTATGTTTCCTTCCAAGCACAGCACATTACACTGTACAAGAGAATTGCGACAAGGAAATTACAGCTGCCATATAAACCAACTGTGATCTTACCATAAGTATTGTAGCAAATACTTAAGGCACATCTCATTCCGAACAGCTCACTTATTACTTTTATCTTTTATCATCATAGATTGTGCTAAACGGTTACTGCCTGTAACTTTTCTTCTTCTGATGAGCACACAATTCTAGTATAGGCATAAAGACAGAAATCATAGGTCCCTGCATTGCTCCTGGCCCAGGCCCCTGAAACAATTACATTGGTCTTGCCTCTAAACCCCGCCTGAGCACTGCAGGTCTCTTTGAGTCCCCACCCCAATTATTGAGCCTGGATACAACCACCCTCCTCCTCACCCCCAGCCGAGGCCATGCTCTGGTGGCTGGTAGAAAATAAGAAATGGATCAACAGATTAAGTCTATCTACCCTTGAACCCTCCATAAACTGGAAATTCACCAAAACTCTGTTGCAAATATCCTAACCTAAATAAATTCCAATTCTTCCATTATCCTTGCGCTCTTTGAGATACATTGGCTCTGATCCAGCAACACTGCAATTTCAAAATGCTCATACTTGTTTTCAAATCCATCCAGTCTTGCCTGTTCCTGGTTCTGAACTCCTCCAGCCATACATCTCAAAGATCTGGGCTGCTCTAATTTTGACAACTTGCACATCCTCAATTTTAGTCACTGGAGTCCATGCTTTCAACAATCTAGGCCCTAAATACTGGTGTTCTCTCCATAACCCTCTCCATTTCATCCTTTACAAATGTGGCTCAATCCTCCCCTTTTCAACAGTCTATTACTTCATTTTAATGGCGGGTGTCAAATTTTACATGTTAACACTCCTGTGCCTTGGGACAACTTACTATGTTTTTTTAATTCATTCACGGGATGTGGGTGTTGCTGGCCAGGCAAGCATTTATTGTCCATGCCTAATTGCCCAGAGGCAGTTGAGAGTCAACCACATTGTTGTGGGTCTGGAGTCACATGTAGACCAGACTAGGTAAGGATGGCAGTTTCCTTCCCTAAAAGACGTTAGTGAACCAGATGGGTTTTCCCCGACAATCGACAATGGGTCCATGGTCATCTTTAGATCCTTAATTCCAGATATTTTATTGAATTCAAATTCCACCATCTGCCGTGACAGAATTTGGACCTGGCTCCCCAGAATGTTATCTGAGTCTCTGGATTAACAGTCCAGCAATAATAACACTAGGCCATTGCCTCCTTGTACAATAAATGTATATAAATATAAATGAGATTGGCTGTTAATTCAGAATTTTTTAAGATATGTTATCAATTCTCTTTCTCTGCCATGGTCCTTCTTTTGCAGCGGCTCTGGAATATCATAAATCAATTTTCAAAACTAAAAATCTAACGCTATAATTGCCATGATGATGTACTGAGACATTTTCAAAAAACAACAGTTGTATAAATGTATGAAATAAATAATTCATTTGAACAAAACAGAAATCCAGAAGTATATGTGGTCCTTTACTGCATCTGGGCTTGTGCATATCACATGCTAAATAATAATCATTCCAATGTCATTCACTCTCACATTCATTTTAAGCATCAATTATTCAGTACAGATTTACTAAGTGTATCAATGTAAAATTATCTTGCAATTTAAGTTTGTTTTATAGCTCTTCTGAACTCTGCTTTCAATGCATTCACATGCCAAAGACTTATTTGTTGCAAATAATATAAGGCAAAAGTTTAATCGAAGGTCATTCAATAGAAACAGAATTTTAAGTTTAGTGTTGCATTCAGATTGCAAAAAACAAAGGTTGTATTGTATGTCTTTAAACTTATTATCTGAAACACTCTCACGCTCCTACAAAGAATTCATGCTCCAAGCTTTTGTGTCATATTTTCATGATACAATTAGCACAGTATCACTTCAGTTCATTACTTACAAAAAAAGTTACTTCAAAATTTGAAAAATGTATGATGTATCTTTTTTTGAGTTTCGACTCTGGCGCTGCTAATTAGCTTATGCATTCTTCATACCTTTAGCATAGATTTTTGTCCTAACTTTTACCCGCTTTCAGTTGCTTTTTAATTATTGTTCTAGAAATAGTGAAAAGCTAAACAATTGTTCAGTTAATGAGAAATGTTATCGCATATTAACGAAGGTTTACACCATAGACGGGGGAAATTCACTTTAAAAGTTACAAATGTTTTATTGTGGATTCATTGTTTTGTACAGTGGATCCCTCGCAGTGATTTCCATTTTTTTAAAAAACGGAGCTGTTTATATTAGCAGCTCCAGTACTTCAGATCGTTCACTTGAGTTGCCATGACTTGACCTTATGTGGGTTGGGTAGCTTTTTTTCATTGTTGCTAAATTTCTGTTGAGAAATTGTTTGCGCTTTTTTTTAAGTACTAACACTGACATGGGTTGCGGTTGGAATGACAGCTCCACCCTTTAAGTAATTGTATTAAATGTGTACAGTAGGTAGCAACTTACAGTCAGCGAAAACTGGCCACTGCTAGCAAGAAATCTGGCCAGTGGAAGGAAACATTAGCAGTTTGGCACTTGAGTTATTTATTCTTGCTGGGTCTGACTGCAATTGGATCTATGCTGTGAAGACGCCGAACTACTTAACAGGCAAGTTTTACCTCCTTTTACTGCAGACTAAACCATACATTGTTCATCTGGAGGAAGACGCCCCGACTTGCAGAATTAAGAACGCTGTTGCGGCATTTTTCTTTATAAAACTAAAAGAAAGCGAGAACGTTGCGGAAGTCATAGAATTTTCAAAGAAAAAATCCAGTTCATAAGTAAGAGGACAGATTGATTTTACTATATGCTACTTTAGCAAAGCTAAAGCAAAACTGAGGAAAAATTGCTTTCGTTTTCGGAAATGATTCTATCTTTATTGGGAACAGTACTGTCATTCGGAAGACTTTTTGAGCGTCCAACAAGTTTAAGAAGCGTGACCAGTTCACATTCATAAACATCCAAGTGGCATACTCTTTTTGCATATACTACACGAATCACTTTCGATCATTTAAATGACAGAAGAACTATGTTGTTACACACTTTAACCTTGCTTTGTCGGTAATTGAGATTGTAAAGCAGTTTTCTGATTGTCAGCGGCACTTGATAATGGTTGCGGTCGGAATGACAACAAAAGCATGGGAGTTGGGTGCCTTTCTTTTAAGAATGACAGTAGGGTTGCACGGCATCCTGAATGAAACGTAGGAAATAGGGTATCAGGCGTGTGGTCGTTGGTTTGCTTGCC
The DNA here is from genome assembly GCA_024137785.1 of Ginglymostoma cirratum. Taxonomy (NCBI): domain Eukaryota; kingdom Metazoa; phylum Chordata; class Chondrichthyes; order Orectolobiformes; family Ginglymostomatidae; genus Ginglymostoma; species Ginglymostoma cirratum. Next base: position 19,142,556 of record JAHRHZ010000087.1, read on the forward strand.
GAGCTGGCTGGTTATGTTACAGACGTTTCCTCACTATGCTGGGTAATATCATCAGTGCAGCCTCCAATGAAGCCATGTTGTTCTACTGTGCTTGGTATTTACATGATCCGGCCTGTTAAATTGGGTTGTGTCATTTCCGGTTCTGATCTGCATGGGTTTGTATCTGGGTTCTAATTCCACGTGTTTGTTGATTGGATTACTGGTTGAAAACTAGGCCTTGCAGATGGTCATCTTAACTCAAGCGAACCACAGACTTGCATGGGAAATCCGAGAGTCCTGGTTTTCAACCCGTAATGCAATCAACAAACATGTGGAATTAGATCCCATATACCGACCCATCCAGATCAGAACCGGAAATGGCACAACCCAACTTAACAGACCGGATCATGTAAATACCAAGCTGAGTAGAATAACATCGCTACATCGGAGGCTGCACTGATGATGTCACCCAGCATGGTGACGAAATGTCTGTACCATAACCAGCCAGCTTGGCAAGCAAGCCAACAACCTCATCCACAACCCAAGCTACAGAACTTCACAACCTTAAATTAGGAGTGTCTTCAAAACTCTGTTACTTATTAATGGACTATTAACACTAATTGAGTTAGCATGGAAAGAAAAGCGGAAAAGAAAAATCAAGCTGTGGTGACTTATACTAACATTTTCATAATTAAATAGCATCAATTAATGCCAGTAAAGGACTCGACATTAACATGGCACCAATCAGCAATGTCTTCTGTAGAGTCCAATACATGATCTTCACTACCCCATATGTTCTAAACTTGAGTTAATGTTATTGCTTCATTGAGAAGCACAATAGCTACTATAATGGAGGCTAGTTATTCGTAGTGGTAACTATTCAGGTATGAGGCCCAGGTTCAAGTGCTGCCTGTTCCAGAGATGCGTCATAACATCTCTGAACAAGTTCATTAAAAATACTGAATTTATAGCTACAATATTAGGCGAGCCCCACCTGCTCCTGATGTGTGTAAAGACATCTCTGAACAAGTTGATTAGAAATATCTAGCTAGAATATTAGGGGCTCTTGTAGTGCAGTGTAGTAGTGTAGTGGTTCCCTTGGACTAGGAGACCTGGGTTCAAGTTCAACTTGTTCCACAGATGTATTAGAAAATATCTAAAACTGCAGTACTTGTTGTCATGATTTATTGCAGGAGCTGCAGAGTACTTGCACAAACTATATCCAACTGAAGACTAGACCTTTTGGCTGGCCACAGCTTAGTTTCTCTATGAAGATGTCTATTGATCTCTGTCATTTACTGAGACTAAGGGCGGCAAATTTGATTGGCAAATGTCTTCTTACGGTTGCCAAGGTAGCAACATATCTCAGCTTCCATGTCATGGGTAGCTGTTAGGTCTAAGTATCATTAATTTCTATACATATGGTATGATGCAAATAGCTGAGATTTTATATGTTATTTCGTATGTCTGCTTCCCAAGTCAGATCCATAATTCACGCCTTCTCCACAATTCCCACTTTACTGAAGTCATCAAAGCTTAGAGAAAAATCTTGTTGATTACTTGGTAATGCTGATGTCTCACTCCAGAGTTTCTTGATGTGTTTGCATATTTGACAGAGCAGATTATAAATTTCAGTGTTGCCTATAACTAGACCAGCATGTTAAATACTGGGGTAGCTCTTCATTCTCAAACTACCTTGATTCTGACCCCATGCATTTATCTCTCACTGAGCCAGGATATTTGCACTGCAAGGTACCTTAAGCTGTACTGAGCTCAGGTTCTGTCATCACATCGCCTGTATTCTGACTTTGCAAAATCACCTCCCCCTGGTTCTATCTCATGTCATTTACAGCAGAAACTCTCATCCTTGTCCTTTCCCCTCTCCGGGTTTAGTTCTCCTGCTGTCAAGCTGGACATTTTACCTTTCACCTAAACTTCAGCTAATTCAAATCATTGCTGCCTCTGTATCATCACACTCAAGTCCTGTCCATTCATAACAAACAAAAAGGAACTGCAAATGCTGGAAATCAGAAACAAAAACAGAAACTGCAGGAAAAACTCAGCAGACGGGTCTGGCAGCTCCCGTGGAGAGAAATAAGAGGTAACAGTGTGGGTCCAGTGATCCTTTTTCAGAACTGATTATAACTAGGGAAAAGTTAGGGGATAGGGGAGAGGAGAAAACAATGGATGGAGATGGAGCCCAGAAAGAGAGAAAAACAATTGGGCAGACAAAGGAATGGGTAATGATCAGCCTGGGAGAATGACTAGCTCCAAATGGGGGGGGGGGCCATTCTCAGCTGACAATAGGTTGTTTGTGGTAACAGCCCATCTAATGACAAGGCCTGGTCTGTGGTGGTTCAACAAATTGAGGGCTTGAGCACCTTCTCCCATGTCCTTACCCAAACCCCTTTACTCTGCATAAAAACCAACTTTTTCCCAACGACAATCAGCTCTCAAATATTACTGGACCCGAAATGTTAACTCTGTTTTCTATCCACAGATACTGCCAGACCTGCCAGCTGAGATTTTCTAGCAATTTCTGTCTTTGTTCTTGTGCGTTCATATTCTCACTGATCAACATTAGCTCCTGACCTAACAATTTTAAAATATTCAGATTTATGAAATCCATCACGGCCTCTCCTCATCTTATCTCTGTCACACCCATCACTTGTTGAATGTGGCCTAGAACATACTGATTTCTCCACTAGCCTACCATTAGCAACAATCCCATCTGCAACTTCAGACTATTCTGTGCAATATTCTCTACTACTCTACACTCCTATCCCCTCTTTAAGATTGTATTTAAAACTTACCATTTTAGACCAAGTACTTGTTCACCTCCTGGTATCTTCTCCATTGACTGAGTGTCCATTGTCAGTTATGTCTCTGGAGAACTCCTCGGTGTTTTATTTTACATTCATAGTGTTATGTAAATACATTATTATTTAGTGATTATTTATTTAAGCTCCTGAAAAAAGGAGCAGAATAAATGTCATCTGTCAAAAAGCCATAACATAAGTTATAATACTGGAGCAGCTAAGAGTGGAAGAACTTGCATTTGTACAATACCTTTCTTGATGCTGAGGCACGCCAAATCACCTCAAAGTAAATTAAGCACTTTTCTAGTCATTACAGAACTGCAACAGCCAATTTGTGTTAAACAGTGAAGAGATCAATGACCGGATAACCATTTCTGGTGGCATTGAGGGATAAGTGTTGGTCAAAGCATCAGGAGAAATGGTCCAAGAGGGCAGTCAAGGTCTTAGTTTAACATCTCATTTAAAAGGTTTATCCTACATTGAAGTCTCAGGCTTAATTATGTATTCGTGTTTTTGGTATTGGTCTTGAAATCATGACTATCTTCAGAGAATTTAATCCCTAAGCAATGTGTAGCTTGGAAGATATGAAAAAGCCTTGCAGCCTCTTCAGCTGATGTGTACTAGTTTTAATATCTGCAAATTACAGCACCTAAAGGTTTCTTAAATACATCACATGCTCTGGCATCAGCTGTCCAAGCACTCTGTTTCAGCCACTAAGCAAGATCAATTTAAGGAAATACTTGTTGAATTCTGACCTAAATCTACCTATTACAGTGTCTGAATTTCTTGGTTGACAAGTAAAATTCAAGAATATTCATTTGGTTTACTTTTCACACTTCATTGAGAATAATGTTTCTTTAGGATTCCCTCTGAAATATCTCTTCAAAAGTCTGCAGGACTGTAGCTAATTAATCAATTCTGAAAGCTCCTCCATCTGTTAGTGGGATCAATCTCAATGTTCTCTTCTTCACTGCGCGAGAACCTGGACTGTGATCTGATGTGTGTTCAGAATTGTGATACTTCTGACCAGCACGCTATATCATTTTCAGCTTGACTTTTAGGAATTTAAGCTTAACTATAGTACAACACTACATTCTACTTACAGTGCCATTGCTCTTCACCTTGTTTTCTAGTTATGAATAACAAGTCAACTAACATGAACAAAAACAAATTTGCTAGAAAAGCTCAGCAGGTCTGCCAGCACCTGTGAAGGGAAAAACAGAGTTAACGTTTCGGGTCCGGTGACCCTTCCTCAGAACTGATGGCGGCTGGGAAAACATCAGTTTATATACAGAAAATAGGGAGGTGGGTGGGGTAGGGA
>JAHRHZ010000087.1:19151674-19204491 GCA_024137785.1 Ginglymostoma cirratum
TGCTCTGCCTTTATGTTGGGTTAATGATAACATCCAAACAATATAAGGTCGTGAGATTTCAGGAGGATGATCTAAGCTCTGACCTGGTTGGAAATTTCCAGAATCGTAGTCCATTTGCATTATGTGATTGGTGACAGCCAAAGTGTAGACCAACAAAATCCATTTAAACTAAAAAATCAAGGAAGTGTAGCTTTTCAGGCAACTCCTGATCACTTTCTGGTATTGTGGTTCTGACAAAATCTAGAAAGCTGGACATAAGGAGGATGAGGAACACCTATCTTTAAAGATGGCAAAATTTACTCCGTTGTTTTTGTGCCTCGCTGTGCCCATTCAAATTTAAGTATCATTGTGTTTCCCTGTCTGGTCTACTTTTGAAGTTTAGAGGCCTTGTGTAGAAATAGTTTGCTGTGGTAAGAGTGCAGTGATGTGTAAAGATATTTTTAACTGGTTATGGAAATAGTAAAGTACACAAGTGAGATGACTGTTATTGTAGGTACTGACATGAGCTTATGGCCTGAATGCTACTTCAGCTCTAACCTACATAGAGTTGTTGTAATTTGTAGGATTTATGGCTGCTCTGTAGATGGTCTATTGATAATGATCAGTTTCAGGCAGTTTCTGAAATGTCATTGCAACATCCTAGAGTTTTGTTTTATTGACAGCTGCGCTGGGCTTGATGTCAGTGTAGTTCTGCCACCAGTATGAGAGGAAACCAACAAACCCTGACTTTTCTTTTGCCTCAGATAGTAGAAGATTATGGTCTTATGATGTGCACTCATTCGCTTCAGCACAGTTTGGTGTTTCTGGCATTTATCCTACCCGTCAGAGCTGTGGTTTGTATAAAAATATTCACCAATTAGAAATAAATAATATAACTGTGCAAAATAATGATGAAGAAGGCGTATGGATCTAGTTCTTTCATACTTGTGGGGAAATTATGGATAGTTATTTGGATTCACTGGACTTTGGCCACTTGTCTTCTGCTGTTCCAAATTAATGGTGCATTCCTAATCATTTACAAGATATGAATGACATTACATAATCGTACAGTAGACTTTGTGTAGGTGCTAACTCACAATTTTGGAGACTAAAATATATTGTGTGATTGTATTTGACAGGAACCATGATTAATTTCCCCTCATTGAACATTGTTTTGAGATTTGCACACCACATTTGACCACTACTATGACGACAATGTGATCTGTATATTGCATGCAGCTTCCGATATATGGTCACAGTCACTATCTCTATTTACATATGGTACTTGTTAGCTTAGTGTTCTGAGGAAGGGTCATCGGACCTAAAACGTTAACTCTGATTTTTTCTTCACAGGTGCTGCCAGACCTGCTGAGCTTTTGTAGCAACTTCTGTTTTTGTTAGCTTTGTGCTTTCCTTATTATATATTCATGGATAGTTTTTTTCAAAAAGCAAAGAACATGGAATAAATTGGCTCCTTTTGCTGAAACATTCTGTAGGATTTTATATGTAGGGCCTTGCAGATGCAGTTCATCTTCCCAGCAGCATCTTGAGATGCTTGGAGTCACTTCACGGAAATGTGAAAAATCAGTTCAATGCTCCAAAGTCACATCAACAAACTCTGAAGGAGCATGAGTATTGTTCACCTGCGCAGTCACTACATAAGTAATCACATGGCTATTAAATCACTTCCGAATTGTAAAACCTACATGACAATGGCATCCTCATAATTGATCGATCAATACATTAGAATAGATTATATTCATTTAACTCATTGCTATTGGTGGGATCTTGATGAGGGCAGCATGACATTGTGTTGGGATCCAAATTTCTATGACTTTCCAATTTAGTCCTGAACCCATCGCCACTGGGCTGGGAAAATTCTGTCTCCATATCTTTCATATGTTACATAGAAATCTCCTGCAACAGATGTTCATTTGTTTGATTGGTACATTATCCCATGTAACCAGCTGAGCATTTAAGAGTTTAGAATTTATATTTACTTGCCTGCAAAATATCATAACAGTGAGGTTGTGGAGTCTGTATCAAGCAAAACTCTGTTTCCATAATCACAATTAAAGCTGGCATTCTTTAACAGGGAATGGAAGTGGAGGATTTTTTTTTAAAAGAACCCTCTTAATGAAGAAGAGTAATATCCTGAGTGGAATTTCAAATAAAGGAAATTTTTTTCTCGGCTGGTGGAACACTGGAATATTTGATCTCCTCTCTGTGATAACACCAACACGGAATGTGTTGGAGAAGTTTCAATCTAACAACAGGGACCATGAGTTCAAACGGGGTATCAATGCATCTGTTTGATGGTAATTATGAAGAGTTGTTTCTTCTCATCCTGGAAAAAAAGAGTGTTAGAAAGTTTATTATTTTTCTGTAATAAAGTGAGCAATTTGAATAAAAATTATCTGCTAGTTTTTTTTTGCTTCCCTCGTGTTTTGCAATGCCTGCTAACTACCAATCAAATGTAGATTTTTAAAATTTCTTGTCAAACAAAATTCCTATTCTCCTATCATGTCAGAATCATTCCACTAATGTGGGCATCCTGTTTGTATCTTTGTTTGCAATTCTGGTTACATTTCTGAGACAGAAACTTTAAGGCTATTCTGGCCCAAGCCAGCTCAGTTACAGTACCTTTAAAGAAAGAGGAAAAGTGCAGGAAACAAAAAGAAGACAAATATGTGGTTAAGATTTGACTGAAAGTCATTGAGATAAGAACAGGTGATTAAGAATATCATAGAACACAATAGTTCTTGTGGTGCTGGGTCTATGGAAAGCAAAAACTCTTTACTGACTATACATAGGTACTATCTTCGGATAGTACCTGGAGTTTTACTATTAAATATCAGGCAGAAATTGTATCTAATCATTTGTGTAAATTTCTTTTGATTGTTATTCATCTAGGTTTGTTTTTCTAGGGTAAAGTCTATAAGAATTCAAGTATGTATAGAATAGAATAGAATATCCTTTATTGTCGCGTGTATTCCAGTACAGAAGTACAGGAGTACAGTGAAAAGTATTTACAATGGCAGCCTTTAATTGCGCCATCTTAGATACAAGTACCCAGGATACAAAGAAAATTAAAGGAAAAGTAGAAGCATTACTTACAGTGTCTAAAAAATAAGTTAGGAATAAGATAGTTATAACATAGTTAAAGGATTGATTTTACAGTCAAGTAAAGAATTTCAAATTGCAAGTCTGTGAAGGAAACAGGTTTCAAGAACTAAATAATTTAATACTCGTTTAGTAGCATAAAGCTCAAGTATTGCTCGAAAATACATTTGTTGAAGCTTTCTGTCTTACACCCATCAGGACAATTTGCAAGAATATCAGTTTAAAGGGAGAACTGACATGTATATTGTATGAGAGGAAAGTGATGTTGATTGACAAGGACTGTCCTCTTGTTCAGGAGAAACACAGAGGTTTTTCCCTTAATTTGGTATTCTGGAGAATTGTTCTGCTACATACGAGACAAAAAACATTGAAAAAATGTCTCTTTTTCCAGCAACACTTAAGCAAATAAGAGAATTTATGTAATACGTTATAAGCAGCGATAGAAACAAGAAGAAAACACATTTCACATGGTAGCCAAGCAAATATAGTTCAAAATGAAATGACGCTAACAAATATTATTTTCAAAAAGATTTGAACATAACAATTAATGTAGTAATGTATCTCTTGAAGCGGTGATTCTGTGGAAAACCTTTGTCTAAAAGCACAGTCATTGAATATTTTTAACACAGTAGGTAGTTTCTTGATTAACAAAGGAGTTAAAGAGTACTGGGATAAGTAGGAAAATTGATTTGAGGCCACAATCTGATCAGCCCATGATCTTCTTAAATGGAGGAGCAAACTTGATGCTCAAATGGCCTACTCCCGCTCCTAATTTTTATGTCATTTAACAAGTGTACAAGCAATATATGAATGCTTTCATGATGCACCAAGCAGTAATAGCTTGTTGTTAGTACAAATCCAAAACCTCTGGAGACATTAACTTAGTAAATTTAGCTGAAGTTAGCATTTTTAGAAGAACGTAGGGTGTAACATTTACCAAGAGGAAAACTGAATTCTACCTTTCCCTGTGTTCAATTTTATTTAATAGTGTTTGTTTTGAAATTGTGATCATGAAGACATCAGAGAGACTAATTGCTGATTGGTGACTGTTTTACGGAATGCCTCTGTTCAATCCACAAGCACAATTCTGATTTTCTAATATAGAAACAGAAAGTGCTCAAGAAATGCAACAGGTCTGGCAGCAATGATGCAGAGAAAAATTGAATTAATTTTTGCAAGTCCAAAAGCTCTTCTTTAGAACTGAAGTAGGCGGGAAAGTGATGATGCTGATGCTGTTGACAAGTGAGGAAGAGGAGCAAGTGGAACAGATGATGATGTTGCCCAGAGCAAAATGCAAAAGGGAGTACTAATGGTACGTGAGGAGAAATCTGGATGCTGAGTAGGTGTTAATGGTAAGTGGATATAGGTCAGGCCCACTTAGAGTGAACCATGCAAATAGGACATGGGGATGGGGGTAATTAAAATGGAGGAAAGTGTTCAGTGTTTGAAGTTGTTGAACTTAATATTGAGTCCTGAAGAATGTTAAGGTGCCTAAGTGGAAAATGAGGTATTGTTTCTTCAGCTTGCTTAGAACTTTGCTAAAGCACTGCAGCAGTCCTAAGACAGAAATGTTAGCATGAGAACAAGATAGTTTATTGAAAAAGAAAGCAACTGAAAGTTTGGAATCACTATTACGGACTGAGTGAAGGTGTTCTGCAAAACGGTCGTCCAGTCTGCATTTGGTGTTGTAACTGTAGAGAAGGCTACATTATGAGCGGCAAGAATTGTCAAATAAACCACTGCTTTACCTGATGGTATGTTTGAGCCTTTGATAGAGAGGTCATAAAAAGACTTGTGTTATACTTCCTGCGATTACATTGGAAGGTGCTATGGAGGGTGTTGAGGAAGTGTTAAGAGAGACAGAGGACTGGACAAGGTGTTACAAATGGAATAGTCTCTGTGGAATTCTGGAAAGGAAGGTGAGGGAAAGGTGCATTCCTGCTGATGGTGACTGAAAGGCAGAAAATGATCCATTAAATGTGGAGCCTTGTGGTGTGAAAAGTGAGGACAAAGGGGATTCAAGCTTTGTTCTGGGAGGGCAAGGAAGTCGTGAGAATACAAATGCGGGAAATGGGTCGGACATAGCTGAGACATTCTGTCAGCCATGGTGACAGGGAATCCTTGAGGAGAAACAAATATATATTGGAAGCTGTGGAACAATGCAATGGAAATTCAGAAACTGGGAAAGTAGAATAGAAAACATACATAAAGCCGGATGAAAGGAAGTGTAGTCAAATTAACTGTGTGAGTCAATGGGTTTGTAGGGGGTTGAACAGCTCAGTTAGCCGGATGTCTGGTTTTTGATGCAGACTGAAGCCAACAGTGTGGGTTCAATTCCCACAATGGCTGAGGTCACCATGAATGTCCCACCTTTTCAACCTTGCCTCATAACTGAGGCATGATGACTGACAGGTTAAAACATTACCAATCATGTCTCTGTCTAATGAGAGAGCAGCCCTATAGTCCTCTGGGACTATAATGACTTTACCTTATTGGTTGATATTACTGGACAGCTTGTCCCTAGAAAAGCAAACCAATAACTAAATCCTGGACCTATTTGTAACTCCAGGTTAAAAGCTGCCCATCTTGGGATGTCCTGCAGTTGCAGCAATGGCTACCAATTGGACTTCTAAAGCTCTCAAGGTGCCAGCATGGAGATGCTCAATTAAAAGGTTATCTCCAGGAATTTAGCTCCTGCTGATCTGGCGCACAGAGAGTACAAGTTTAGGATCCATTATTGAGTCTGATTTTTGCTCTCCTCAGTTAGTTGGAGGCAAGGGAGGGGCATGATCTGGTATAAAGGCAGAAGAAGTGTTCACACCATGTCCTGTCAGAATGTTAGTCGGTCTGAATCTTTCCACTGCTTCACTCTTTTCACTTGGGGGTGAATATGAAGGAGACATTCTATCAGTATTACAGGCGCACTTCGTGGAGTGGGATTGATGTGTACAATGTAGAAATGAATGAGGACATACTTCAACTTATTGATCTATATCTCATATGGAATCCTTAATGCTGTTGGTATATTTGCCTGATTTCAATCAATATTATGTCAAACATATTTAGAAGTTGGTATTTTACAGGTGTGGCTTTAGCCTTTCTGTGCTTAAAGCTGCATGTCTGTATCACAGTACGCTGATGTACCTTAGAATAAATTCTGAAACTTTGCCTCTCTGGTTCTATTTACCTCTATTTCCTAATAGTCTGGATTGCACCTATTCATTGAAGCTTACCCTCACTCCTTCTACTTCCCCGGTTCATTTTCTTTTCACTTGCTTTTCCTTTCTCTCACTCTGTCTGCCTCCTTTCCCTTTCACTCTGTCATTCTTCCTATCTTGATTGCATACTTTCATTACTTTTTTTCTCAATACATTCAATGGCTGACTCATCGTTCCTCCTTTCTCTCATAGCCCCATTTTTAGTTTGCTTTTCCGATCCCTGTATCTTTTCTTCCAGATAAAACTCAGTTTTAGAGAAAACAAAGTATTAGTTGTCATGGTGTGGAGGTTCCGGTGTTGGACTGGGGTTGACAAAGTCAGTAGTAATAAGGATTACTTGTTATTTTGGTTAGACCCTCAACATGCAGTTATGATATTCCATTCATTTGGCTTGTCTCCAGCACCACCTTATTTTTAATTCTGTTGTAATTATCTTGCTGGCTCATTTAATTGGATTATTGGTATCCCTTTGTTTATTATTTAGCTGTTGACACTTTACTCACACCCTTGATCACCTATAGAGACCAATATTTGGATTGTTGACACTCTACATAGAACACAGAACAGTTCAGCACAGTACAGGCCCTTCAGCCCACAATGTTGTGCCAAACTTTTACCCTAAACCTAAGGTCTATCTAACCTCCACCCCTACCTTATACTATCATCTATATGCCTGTCTAATAGCCACTTAAATGCCCCTATTGAGGCCAACTCTACTATCCTCTGAAGCAATGCATTCCATACCCCTACCACTCTCTGAGTAAAGAGCCTACCTCTGACGTCTCCCCTATATCTACCTCCACTCACTTTAAAACTATGCCCGCTCGTAATAGCTGCCTCCACCCTAGGAAAAAGTCTCTGGCTGTCCACTCTTTTAATACCCCTGATCATTTTGTACACCTCTATCAAGTCACCTCTCATCCTTCGTCATTCTAAAGAGAAAAGCCCTAGCTCTCTCAACCTTTCCTCGTAAGACATTCCCTCCATTCCAGGCAACATCCTGGTAAATCTCCTCTGCACCTTTTCCAATGCTTCCACATCTTTCCTGTCATGAGGCAACCAGAAATGGACACAGTATTCCAGATGTGGTCAGACCAGTGTTTTGTGATACTATTTGTATGATCTTTTGATCTTTGCCCGTTAATCTTTCTGCATGTAAATTCTGTGCCTGTGTGCTTCTCTCTCACTTCACCTGATGATGGGACAATGCTTTGAAAGCTTGTGATTTCAAATAAACCAGTTAGACTATAACCTGGTATCGTCTGACCATTAGTCATTATTAAAACACAAGCTTTGGAAGCGACAACGATATCAGTTTGAATTAATGAAAAATGGTTATGACAAGTCCGGTTACCACAGACGTCATTTTGAGGGCCGAGAAAGGAGTGGGAGCTGTCTAGGTCCTGACGTGCCCCTGGGGGAAAAGTGCTCACTGTTTGGGATTTTGACTGGGGAGCCCCTTAGGCTGAGATTATGTTGGCTTTGTGGGGCCCTTGATAACAGTCCCAAAAAGTCAGAGTCAGCCCTGCCTCAGCTGTTTGTGGAACACACATGGTCAAAATTTCTGGCAGTTCAGCAATGAATTAGTTTCTGTTGAATGACAGGTGCCCGTGTCCAAGAGTAACTAGCCATTCTGAGAAATGGCTGCTCAGCAGCTTTAGCAGTGCTACTGGGGAGACTACCCATGCAACAAAGAAATGGAGTAGCGGGAAGACGACAGTTACTCCACCCTTTCCTGACAGGAGGGAACCAATAAGGGTGGGGATTGGTGAGGTCTGGGTTTGTTACTCTGTTGGTGGTCATTGCTGCTGATGGGCCCCACAGTCGGCTCTGAATTGATTGATCCATAGAGCCATAGGGTTGTACAGCACGGAAACAGACCCTTCAGTCTATCTTGTCCATGCCAACCAGATATTCTAAATTAATCCAGCCATTTGCCAGCATTTGGCCCGTTTCTGTCTATACCCCTCCTATTCAGTATCCATCTAGATGCCTTTTAAACGTTGTAATTGTACCAGCCTCCACCACTTCATTCCATACACACACCACCCTCTACATGAAAAAGTTGCCCCCTAGGTCCATTTTAAATCTTTCTCCTCTCACCTTAACTCTATGCCCTTGCCTAATCATTCAGGGCAGCAATCAAGATTTACCAGATGGCCTTGTCATAGAGCAGAGGGCCCACCCATTGCTGGTAAGATGTCAGCAGGAGCAGGATAAGACCTTTAAGTGGCCTCTGGGCAGGAGGTAGTCCTCCGCCATCTCCAACAGCAAAATAAAGGCCACTCCATCATCAACTACCCCTCCTTCCTGCACCCGCCCTTTTATATGCCCTTGCCAGTTTCTAGCTGGTTGTAGGCTAGATGGAGATTAATATGGAATTACACAGATTACCCTTTTTTTGCGCAAAGTGACTAATGATAATCCAAAAATGACACGTTATGGTTTGATATGAGGAGATTACGGTGGCTGAGCTCAAATACTGAAACCATCGCTTTTTGGGCGGTTTGAGGGCATCTGAGACGACTAATTGAAGTCTTGATCAGATTAAATTGAAATATAGTCCATCTTATGTCAATAGTAATGGATAATTTATGCTATTGTTCAGGCAAGATCATTTTAAAGATGATTACTGACCTGCTGAGCTTTTCCAGTACTTACTACTTTTGCTACATACCTTACACTGTTGTTAAATTATATTATGTACATTGTTGACATGTAACTGTACAGAGTAGTAAAATTACAGACACAGGACTATACACTCTTTTAAGCTGCATTTTGTATCATTTCATGAAAGCAGAGCATATGCAGATTTGCCTTAAAAGGTATGCACTTTACAGTATTTGGGATGAAGCAAACTAGATTTGCATGTACTCTAACTCCCAAACAATATTAAAATGCCAGGAGCCTAAAATAATTAAAAGCAGCCTGCAAAATCAGCAGTGAACTTGAAGAGTTTGGACAATCCCAAACATTCTGTGCAATAATGCACACTCAAAGGAGTCAATGGTTAAAGTTTTGGGTGGGTCACTTTGGAAAATAAGTGATCAAAAGTAAATATGCATGTGCTAATATTGACCTTGTATTCTAAAGTTTTGCTGGGTTATGCTAGGAAGGGCGAGAACAAAGTTTCACTGTTTAATCTCCTACATTAACCTGCATTATTTGCCTTCTTCTTTGTCGAGAAGAACTCATTAGATGTGTATAGTTTATTCTTAAAATAGAATAAAAATAGATTCAAACAATCTTTATTATTTTTAACATAATTTTTAATAATGTGCAGATTTTTGCTTTTTGAATTTTATTGTTGCTGCTGTTCCTCACCTATATTTGCACAGCAAAATTAAATTGTGTGTGACTTGAAACTGATGAATCTTTGTTCTGATCTTGCACTTAAGCAGTATATTCACCATGGGTAATACAGCATCACATGAACCTCTGGATGAATCTGGGGCAGAACTCCCAGCTTTGGAACAAACTACGGTAATGCTAATATTAATTTTCTTCGATTTATAATCTTCTGAGTGTCTCTTCTAATTTGGCAGGGCTGTGTTCAAGGTTTGATATGCATGTCTACAGTAAGTGTCTTAAATCATTAATGCTGACCTCCAAAAGACATTAGAAAGTAGGGAAAATGGGTGCTATGGGAATGCAACTGAAATAGTATTGGTTGAAATTGAAAGAGAACCAGAGCCAATGGTAAACTCATGACTTAATAGATCCAGTCATTGCAGAGCAGAACAATAAAGCTAATGTGATGCTGAATTATACAGTTAAAAAAGGTACTGTAATCAAAATCATACAACAGCTGGAGAATGTTCTCCTTCAGTTACGTCATTAGTCAAGCATTGGATGGAGCTTACAATGGATGACAATGGATAGGCTGTCTTATTTACACTCTATCTGATTTTCCTATCATGGGTGTACAACGAGAGCGGCTAATCTCCTACCATTGATATTACTAACCCTGTCAAATTCAGGTCAGCAAGAGATAAGGAGACCTTAGCAGGATGCAAGCCAGAGAGAAATCATATGATTTAACCTCAGTGTCAGAAGATGGAGGAGTCACTATGAAGTCTTGAGGTTTTCAGTGTTGAAGTGAGTTTCTGAGGTGTTTGATAAGGTTAAACAATATTATAATGATACATAATACATTTGAGACAAATTTTAAATTGTCTATGGCAAGTGCAAAATAGTGAATTTCAAATTTACAACTTTTCTTCATGCAAAGGTCCATACGTGGATGGATTTTTTTGGTGTGTGGAAATGCTTTAAGAAAGATTTAGATTATAAATCTTGTCAGAGCAGATTAGGTGGCTGCTTGATAGATTGGTTAGGATTAACTCAGTTGCCCCTGTTATTTAGAATGAGGAAATAAAATGAATAAGAAATGGTCAGTTAATTTATGTTAGACAGACGTTCATCTTTTTCAGCTTCTCACACTGATAGTATTTTATGGTAGAAAACTAATGCACAATTGAAGTTAAATAATTGTTTCCCTCAGAGCACTGAAAATATTTTCCCAAGTGTTTCTAAACTCTATATACATTGTAGATTCATTTGAAAGAGAAACTAGTTTTTAAAGTGAGAATGTGTTGTTAATATTTGAACTGCTTGAAAAACACACAATGCTTTCAGTTTGAGATAACAAGCATGGGGCTGGATGAACACAGCAGGTCAAGCAGCATCATAGGAGCAGGAAAACTTGACGTTTCGGGCCTAAACCCTTCATTAGATGCTTTCAGTTTGGTTCCTTTTGTTCTTTCGTGTCAAATTTACAAAACATATAAAAGTGACTCTTATACCCAAAGCAAAACTGGTCTAAGGATCAATGTAATTCCATGAATGAGGCAACATTAGTAGTTTCAAATCATAAATATTTGCATTTGACCTTTTATTTGAACTTATTTTGAGCCTGAATTATATGCAGTGCAGTAATTAAGAAGTGAATGTGAGGTCATATATATTTTCACGTGCATTCTACCTATTGGCAGGACCTTGGCTCATTGTTTGCTGATGCTTCAGCCTGACCTATTTTATAGGATCGTAAACTCATATGGCACAGAAACAGACCCTTCGGTCCAACTTGTCCATGCCAACCAAGTTTCCCAAACTAAACTGGTCCCATCTGCATGTATTTGGTCCATATCCCTCTAAACTTTTCCTATTCAGGTTCCTGTCCAAATGTCTTTTAAATGTTATAACTGTATTTGCATCTACTTCATCTAGCAACTCATTGCAAGTACAAATCACTCTCTGTATGAAAAAGTTGCCCCTAAAGCCTCGTTTAAATCTTTCTCCTCTCACCTTAAAAATATGCTCGTAGTTTTGAAATCACCCACTATAGGGAAAAGACCTTTGCTATTCACCTTATCAATGCCCCTCATGAATTTTTTTCTCCTCTTTCTCCTCTGTAAGATCACTCCTCAACCTCCTACGTTCCAGTGAAAATAGTCCCAGCCTATCCAATCTATTTTACAACTCCAACCCTCCAGCCCTGGCAACATGTTGGTAAATCTTTTCTGAACCCTCCCAAATTTAATAATATCCTTCCTGTAGCAGGGTGACTATTTTCTTGGCAGATTTTATCAAAAATGGTTTACTGCTGCTCACTGCTCCCATGGTGTCAGATCCCAATTCCACCTCAACCAGTATGGGAATCCAACGCACATTGTTATATTATTCTGAGCATAAAGCTAGCCATACAACCAACTGAGCTAACCAGCACCTAATTTCCATTACTTTGTTAGAAACACTGCATAGAAGAAATGTCTTTTGAATGACTATCTTAAGAAATTTATGCTTGTAAAATAAATTGCAATATAAATATGCAAAATAAAAAGGCAAATGCATTGACAGAACAAAAAAGATGACAGGAATCATTATGAGCATCTGATAATTTTAAACTATATGTATTCATGGAGTGAGTTTGTTTACACAATTCACGAGTGATGAGAACATGAAGGAGTTTATTTCATTCATCAAACAAAAACCACATATCAAAAGCTGTGCAGTTCCCTAAAGAAACTGTGGGAACTTAGATTTGTAGTCTTTCACTTTA
Source organism: Ginglymostoma cirratum (assembly GCA_024137785.1). Classification (NCBI taxonomy): domain Eukaryota; kingdom Metazoa; phylum Chordata; class Chondrichthyes; order Orectolobiformes; family Ginglymostomatidae; genus Ginglymostoma; species Ginglymostoma cirratum. The sequence continues at coordinate 19,164,056 of JAHRHZ010000087.1, forward strand.
CCCTTTCCTGTTTAGACTTTGGTTTTGTGTCCTATCTGTTGTATGTAAATACCTACAGAAAGGTGGTTTATGCACTCTGGGGCAATTTCCTATTTGCCTGCTCTAGTTTTTGCCGTTTCCCAGGATGGTGCATTGGAAAGTGACGGAAAACTTGGGCAACTGGGGTGATGGCCGCAAATGAGGACCCAAGCTATACACCAGTTTAATTTTGGATGAAATTTGCAAAGAGTAGCTGGCCCAATTATGTTCCCAGGTCTGGGGCACACACCTGGGAGAAATCCTGACTCTACAAGTCTGACCATTAAAAATGGCCACATGTTTTAAATTTGATGTTGGCGGTGGGTGAACTGGATTGGGAGTCAGGCCATATGACCCAGGAAGAGACTAAGAAGTTGCCAGTTCCTGGTGCAGGCTGGGCAGAAAGCCTGCCTGGGAAATCCAGCACTATATTTGAAGGTCAAAGATAAAGATTAAAACAGAAAACATCTCTTCTGCTCTCACCCCTTCAATCTGCATGCTCCATCCATGCCAACTTATGCATTTATGCCCATCCCAATGGCCCTCACACTCCTGTTAAAACACTCCATCTTCCATGGCCCTTATACACCGTCTACTTCCAGTCTAGCCTATGTAGCATATATAGCTGCTAACGTAACTTAGTGTCAACTCATATTACGCACTGATCACCCTCTGCCCTTTCCTTTCAATTGATGCCAACTCACTAATTAGCTTACGTGGGCATGTATCAGGAGGATCCTAAAAGGAAGTAACATTACTGGTCTATTGATTTTGTCACCATTAAAGAGAAAAAAATATTTACGTTGGTGCAAAGCCCACACAATACTTGGACTTTGCCTAAACTAATCCTTCGTAAGAACAAATACCTCATTTACGTTCTTAATACATTATGTCAAAACCATTTCCATTCAATAAATGGTTTGAACTGACCATCAATAGGCACCCCATTGTGACTGTTATTTTTAATAGAATCTATCATGTACAGTAAATGCTGTCATAGTTTTCAATGACCAGCCACATTGAAAAGCTTTGCAATTCTTTCTTAGCTCCATATTTCTTTTGATAGTTTTTGTTGCAAGTTCCACAGAGTTTGTGATAACAAGGTGTAGAGCTGGATGAACACAACAGGCCAAGCAGCATCAGAGGAGCAGGAAGGCCGAAAAGTCAGCTTTCCTGCTGTTCTGATGCTGCCTGGCCTGCTGTGTTCATCCAGCTCTACACCTTGTTATCTCAGACTCCAGCATCGGCAGTTCCTACTATCTCCCACTGAGTTTCTGTTCTTTTTATGCCCAAGCATGTCTTTTGACAACCCATAGAGCACATTACCTCTGCCAAATGTATTCCTAGGACCTGATCTGTAAGGAGACCTGACCTCTCCAAAAGGAGAGAAATGTAGTGTTCCTACAACCCTCACACCTCTCATCGCTTCACCCCATGCAGTCTCCATGCTCCACTTACAGCAACCCATGCAATCTAACATTCTTTGCCCATCCCCAAGTTACCTCTATCCCCAACTTTCTGCCTGCTCCCACCCACCATCTTTTTCCCTTTAACCTATCATATCAACTCATTGTGTTTCCTGGATGAGTGCAACTCCACCCACACTCAAAAGGCTTGAGACCACACATGACAAAGCAGCCGTGCTTGATTGGTGCCCCAGCTAGCACCTTGAACATTCAGTCCTCCTGCAATTGCAGCAGTGTGGACCATCTTCAGGACATACTGCAACAATTCACCACGATTCCTTAAGCAGCACCTTCCAAACCGGTGACCTCTATCATTTAGAGGGAGAATGGCAGTAGGTACATGAGAACACCACCAACTGGAAGTTCCTCCAAGATACCCCCCCCCAACACACACCCACCTGCACCATACTGACTTGAAACTGTATCATTATTCCTTGTCTTTGCTGGATCAAAATCCTGGAACTCCCTCCCTTGTATCACTCAGGATATCTTTACATCCATGCAGCAGTTCAAGAAGGCAGCTAACCAGCAGCTTCTCAATGACAGTAGAGATGTGCAATTAAAGCTGGTCCAGTCAGTGACATCCAGTATCCTATGAATGAACAAAAACAAATTGACATGTACCCATGAACAGAGTTGAAATAATATAGTTCCTCTACATACATTTCTATATTGCAGGGTGCACTCAACCTAGAAAGCACTGTTCTTCATACAACAGCTAGCAGTCCCGAAGGACATCTGATCCATGTCTCACACCCCTTTCCCAAAGGATCCCTGGTCTTCCACCATGAAGAAGTACTGGATCCCCCCCAAATCACTACACTGTAGCTTCCAGATACCCGAGGCTCCACAATCCTATTTCAGTGGTTACTTAAAAGGTCAGCTGCTTTTGCACATCGTGCTTGTGTGAACTACATCCCAATTCTAATCTTGCCCCATGAAAATGAGAAATACCGGAGTTGGGGTTGGGACTTGAGATTCAGCATTATTCCAAGAAAGAGATGTGTTCTGTCCTGGCAAACCTCAGGGCCACTGAATTTCTTTGTAGGAATGTTGCTGCTCCTTTAACAGATGCTGTACCATTGTATGTGCTATGGTGACAGCTTTGCTCATCAGGCATCGACCTGCAAAGCAGAAACAAAAACAAAAATTGCTGGAAAATCTCAGCAGGTCTGGCAGTACCTATGGCGAGAAAGCTGAGTTAATATTTTGGATCCAATGACCCTTCTTCAGAACAGATGTGTTGTGTCATTCAACTTTTAACACATGGTGAAAAATTTTTATTAGGATCTCATAAGTAATCAATGGCTCAGGGGATTTTCTGGACTGTGGCCCATTGATTGACCTGAGGGCTTGAGTAACCAAAAACGTTCTCTTTATCTGTGCTATATTTTTGGTGTTATCCTACTTTTTATTAAGGGCCAAAATATTCAAAGATTATTCCTTCATCATTGCATTGCCAAGAGTCATTACAGAGTTTAACAGACAACTCTGGCAGAGAATATTGTCATTTGAGATCAAGTGCTTTTTGTTCCTCCAGAATGTGATCAAAAAGTTCACGTGAGAATGAGCATGCGAAGCCAAACACCATCACATTGTTGGGATAACTCAGTGTGGAGCTGGAGGAACACAGCAGGCCAGGCAGCATCAAAGGAGCAGGAAAGCTGATGTTTCAGATCTTCAGAAGGGTCTGACCTGCTGTGTTCCTCCATCTCCACACTGTATAATCTCTGACTCCAGCATCTGCAGTGCTTACTATCTCTGATCACATTGTTGGGAGCTCTGTGACATAGACTTGTTCAGAGTCTTGTTGTTATGGGAAGCGAATGTTACAGGATTCAACGGGTTCATTTCAAAATGCTAAACACTTTTAACTTATTTATTTCCATTGCTTTTGGGAGTTGAAGATAGTGAATTTTTTAGTGTTCCCATTAGCTGTAGCAGTAATGAGTTGGACAGGAACTGATGTACAACCAAAACTCTGTAGATGTAGGATATCTTAAACAAAAGTGTAAAATACTGAAAATACTCAACTCTTTTTCTCTTCACAAATACTAACGGTTCAGGTCAATGATCTTTCATCTTCCAGGTCATCAGCCTGAAACGTTTAACTTTGTTTCTCTCTGCAAAAATGCTGCTTGATTTGCTGATTATTTCCTGCATTTTCTGCTACAATAAATTGAAAGTTGATCTGAGTATTTGTATTGTTATATGAATAAAATATAAGCACAGATCACAATGTAACTGATTTTCTTTGGCCTCACTTTTGAGATATTGTTCTTTTCCAAATCCCACCAAAAAGACAGACATTGAGCTTTTGTTTTGTGATATCACATAGTCCTTAGCTTTGTCCTTGGCACATTGAAATTAACAATTTATACTTTATAATCTCGATTCTATAGAATTTCAAAGTGAGACCTACTGCACCACCACAGCATATGCTGTATTGTATCAATGAGGTAATTTCTTTATTCTTGGTAAAAGATTTTCGGGATGAGTCACTTGCCTTCTAGAGAGAAGAAACATGCACTGAAGAGCATGCAGTTCCCAATAGGCTTGGAGGCCACAGGAATTTTTTTTATCAAAAGGAATATATGATCAGTATGTTGTAGATGTAAAACTCTCACTGGGGAGTTAGTGATTACAGAATTTGTTACTTGGGTGAAGAAAACTTTAATACTTCGCATATGAATTTGTCAGTTGTAACTTGTAAGAATTTCTCCATTCAATTATTAACATGTGCATTCTTCAGTTCTGCATTTTTTATTATAGATATTGTTCTTAAATTGTCTATTTGTTCATTTCATTATGAGATAATGTAACTTGCCTAGCATTTAATCAGTTAACGTATGATGTATCATTTACCTCTTGGTTATCATATATATTTTTATTTTTCAGACTGAAACTCATACTGAGATTGTTCAAAATGGTCCGACTCTTCGAAAACCAAACCCAGTTGGGAACAAGAGTGATACTGGTATGTATTAACTATTCAGGGGGTAAAATTTGAATTAAACTGAAAAGCATCCTTTATACCGTTAGTCTTCACATTTCAAGTTTTTGACATTGAAACGGATTACATAGAACTTAATTTAGGCCACTAATACTAAATTAACATTTAGCAAAGTTTCACTTATATTTGCAGTTGCAAAACAGATATTTCTTATCAGAGAGTTCAGTTGGCTTAAAATCCAAAAACCAATATTATGAGACTTGTAACATCATGCGTACACCTCAATCCATCCAAGTAATATATGGTTTCAATTCTGACATACGTACGCTGAGATATGGAAGAGGCTATTAATCTACAGGTTAGTTAGGAAGGTGGTTAATATGGTCAGTTTTTAAAATGCATAAATCGTGATGTGCATTTTTTAAAAAATCACCTTTTGTTCCAGACATATTCTAATGTCTAGGTTCAGTTAAATGTCGCCGGCCAACCCATTCCAAGTGGGAAGCAATTGAAAATCACATAATCTGGCTGTCACAGCAGGTAGGGTTAGGGTTAGGCAGTAGATGTTACATCAATTGTTAAGGTTGACTTGTAAAGATCTCAAAATAGAAAAAAGGGATGAGTCCACATCGGGGAGAGTATCAGGTTTCCCTGATAGGGTCTGGAGGAGCACATTTCCTTTCTTATGTGTTTCATATAAGTCTTTGGATGAGATTCCCCAAAGTGTTACAGTTCCAAAAAAGATACCCTGAATTGTTAAGATCCTGGTAATGGAGGGATGAGCTGGCTGTCCTTGTTTATTTGCCAGTCCCTTGGCTTGGTCATAACAAGGTGAATTTAAAAAGGATGCCTTTTATTGTGGACAACTTTCTCCCAGAACAAAGGAGTTTACATTTTAAAAGGAGACAATTTAACCAGACATTCTTGGGATAACAAAAGCATGAGGTTATACTGAATAATTGCAAGACTAGAAAATAATGAAATTTACTTACACACAGATTAGGAATGAAAGGTGAGCCAATAAAAATGTTTAAAAAGTGATATACAAGTCATTATATGAGTGATTAATGACAAACAGATATTTGTACATCGCACAAATTCCAGTCAGTTGTACTGCTAACATTGATATTAGTAATTACACAGTGAATTCTGGGATTCTTGGTTTTACAGGTTAATTTAAATTCTTTTGTCCTGGTTTTTTCAATGGCGACTGGCTGGTAACACTCAGAATGAAATACAGTGTCTTTTCCATTTATCTTTACCTGCATGCATGTGTGTTTAATGGCTGTTCCAAACTGAGGCCTTAATATTATACTAGTCCACAAACTAGGGCATCAGTAACAGTAGCATATGTAGATGAGGGTTGAAACTCACTTCTAACTCTATTTTTGTGGGGTTTTGAAAGGTAAAACAAAAACATATCTGCAGGAGCTTTCCTGCTCTTTAGAGGGGTTTGTGTAGTCACCCTTCAGGCTCTCATTATCTCTTCCCCTTTACTATTTCAACTTGAATTTTCCCTGACTCTGTACAGGTGTGACATTCCAGAATTCCTCTCCGGACAGTTCTGAATTTACATCCTTTCAGCTGTACCTTCTTTTAAAAGATTAAATGCTCAGTACTTCCATAGGTGCAATCATGACACTTGTCTCCACTGAAAATTAATTTTAAAAGATGTAAAACATGTTTGGTTCCAGCTTTTGGGAAAGCTGCAATGGCTTCCGGCTCAAGACACCCAAGTTAAATTGCAATGAGATACCAGTGGTGTAATCGACATCTGTTAAAAATAAAATTCTTACTGAACTTGAGCTTGCTTGATTGAAATTAGAAATATTTAGTTGTGTTAGCTGGATGATTTTATCTAGTTGCTACTGGACAGATGACGTTAAAAAATTACTCCACCCAGAAAACACATAACTGAACCCATTCATTTCGATATTTCTTCTGGATAAGACGTTTAACTGAGGCCTGATCTTCTCTCTCAGGTAAATATAACAGATTCCATTTTATAGGGCAGTTATCTCCAGTTTCCTCGCAATATATATTCCTCAATCAACAACACAAAATCAGATTACCTGACCATTGTCACGTTTTTGAGGGTTTGCTGTATGTAAATTGGCTACCACATTTTCTACATCACAATACAATTTAAAAGGACTTTACTGCTTGTAAAGTGCTCCAGTTTCGTCCCACAGCCCAAAGATGTGCAGGTTAGGTGGATTTACCACAGTAAGTTCCTCATAGTGTCCAGGGATGTGCAGGCTAAGTGGATTAGCCATGGGAAATACAGGGTTTCAGGGATAGGGTAAAGGGGTGAGTCTGGGTGGGATGGTCTTCAGAGGGTCAGTGTGGACTCAATGGGCTGAATGGCCTGCTTCACGCCGTAGGGATTCTATGACATACAGAGTGGTGTGTGGTTTGGAAAAGAACTTGCAAGTGATGGTGTTTCCATGTGTTTATTACTCTTCACCCTTTAGTTGACAGAGACTGAGACTTTGGAAGGTGCCATCTAAGGAATTTTTGTGAATTTCTGCAGTGCACCTTGTAGATGATGCACACTGCTGCTGCTGAACATCAATGATGGAGAGAGTGAATGTTGAAGGTATTATATGATACCAAATAAATAGTTTTGTCCTGGATGATGTTGTCTTCTTGAATGTTGTAACAGCAGCTGACTCATCTCTGCAAGTAGAAAGTATTCCATTACAATCCTGTCTTATGCCTTGTATTCGGTGGACAGGCCTTGAGGAGTTAGGAGGTGAGTTACTTGCTGCAAGGTTTCAGCTTCTGACCTGCAGTTGTGGCCATACTATTTCTGTTGTTAGTCCAGTTCAATTTTGATTGAAACATAACTCTTAGGATGTTGATAGTGGGAGATTCATTGATGGTAACACCATTGAATGTTAAGGGATGGACTCATTGATGGTCACGCCATTGAATGTCAAGGGATGATGGTTAGCTTCTCTCTCGTTGCACATGGGAACTGCCTGCGCCTTGTGTCCACGAATGTAACAAGCCATTTATCAATTCAAGTCTGAATTCAAGTCTTGTTGCATGTCGAGAAGGATTGCTTCAGTATCTGAGGATCTGCCAAAGGTACTGAACATTGTGCAATTGTCAGCAAACATCCCCACCTCTGATCAAGACTTTGTGTATTGTATGTGCCTACAAAAGAGCAAATCATACAAATATCTGTTCATCCAGTTTTCATGAAGAATCTGTTTCTTTAATCAAAGAATGCAGGCCTCTTCCATCCCAAAATAACAATAATTTCAATTTTGCAAATAACTATTCTCCATGAATTGTTTAATGGTGTAAAAAAGAAAGAAGAACTGGTTATTAAGCTTCCTGAGACATGAGATACCTACTCCAGAGATCATTGTCATAATTCAAGCATAACACCAGGGCACAAGTAATTAAACACAAGCAAAAGAAGTTAATTTAATACTGTGAAATTGCTTTTCAAACAGACCAGTCAACCTGTGCAAAAACATTGCTGCTGATTTATATAAAAATATTAAAACCTAATTCTTTGCATATTATTGATGAGCAGGAAATTGATTTCATTTTGAGAGCGTGTGTCTAAAGGGAGGAGGTGAATCTAGTTCTAACTTGTAGTACTACATCTCTACCAATAAATGGCTCTAGTGCACTTTGTAAACAGTTTTACACTGTTTACAAAGGAACCCAACATGCAGTAAACTGATCATGTGTGCTTTGCCAATAGCCCTTTTGACTTGTGTTGAAAGGACGTAATTAAATAATTAGAATTACTTCCAGTTGAATCATCTCAGTAGGCAAAATTAATTCTAGTTAATTGGAATAATGACTTTTTATAACCAATAAAATCAAAGAGCAGATTTTTCTACAAGCTTTTCAGTCTACCATGAACATACAGTAAAAGCAAAACATAAATATGAATCTTTATAGAAGTTGGGCCTAAAGAATGCCACAGTGCTATTTCAGTATTACTGTCTTCAAATTTAGAACAAATATGAATCTCTGATAACTTCAAGTTGTGTTTTCTTATGGATTAGTAATGTAAACAAGGAAGAAATACACCCAGCTTTTGTTAATTGCCAGGATATTGCTATTTAAGGATTATTCTGTGAAGTAATTGGCATTTTGCCATCTGTTGACACCCAAAGTTCAAGAAAGCATATTAAGATAATTTTATGTACTGTGAAAGGAGGTTTAAACCAGTGTTGCAGGCATTGTTCATGTGTTGGAATACATTTAATAATTAAAAATAATCAATCGTTGTTTAAAAAAGACGAGAGTTCATAAATTAACTTGAATTGGAAATTTTAATTTAAAGTTGATAACTATTAGCCCTGTATTTCGAAATAGGCACTTCAAAGTACTAACTCTGAATGCAAGATTAGTGCATGTATTTTATGCCATGGTAACCTAGTTACTCTATTTAACATATGTTACTGATCAGTGCTGCTGAACCTTTCAACTGTCCAGGATAGAACGAAACATCTGCAAAATCTCTTTCAAATAATATTAATGAGAAAACAAAACAGGTATAGATTATATCCCAGTAATGTTTTCATCAGTCAATGGGAAAGTTGTATAGAATTTTAAATTATCATCCTTACTTTTAAATCCCTCCCTGATGTTGCCCTGTCTTATCCACAAACCTTACAACTCACTCTGAAATACTTTTAAGTTTAGCCTCGTATACACATTCTCTTTTGCTTCACTGTTCTATTAGAAGACATTTACTCAGCCTTCTCAGCCCTGCAGTTTGGAACTCTCTCCCCAACTCCTCTACTTCCAAATCCTTCTCCTTTCAATGTTCTTTCTCAACTCCACCACTGAGCCAGCATCTGGTCAATTCTAATGTGACTGGGCATTCACTTGTGTGTGATTGTGACTCTAAGAAGCTGTTTAAGACCCATGTTCTTGAAAGACAGTTATCGAGAGAGAACACTGTGAAACTGGCACATTTTGTCTCCATCTAGCAAGGTCCAATCTTGAGGTCAGGGTTTGGATTCAAGTCTGAATTTTTTGTCGATCTGAGTGGGTCTCATTCAGTTCAAGTAACTGACAGCACGCTGTAGTCACATGTGCTATCAATTAACTGTGATTTGCAGGCATCAGAACTGTCACGCACTGGAGCTGTTTCACAGATCACATTTAAACTTGTCTAAACAATCCAGTAATTGTTCAATGGTGGAAAATACATAATTTTTTTTAAGGCCACTGCTAATAGTGAGACCTAAACATGTTTTAACTTATTTAACAATCAATGAGAGCTATTTCACAATGTGACTAATCATAACTAACCAGTGATGAGTTACAATACACAGAGTAAACCATTGCAATGTGTTCTGTTTTACCTTCATATTCTCAGTAAAAGTGAGAAGAGTTTATTAAATCTTATTAACATTTTAAAACTGAGGGCGTGAATGGATTGAGGTGTGGTTCTCCTGTTTTATTTTTTAATACCAATGCACAGCATCTCATAAAAGCAGCCAATTTTGAAATCATTGGTGATGAGTTTTTGAATGAAATTGTTGCAGAAAAGAAGCGAAAACTATGACACTGTGATCACCATTGGGTAGTGGACTGGCCAAGTGCTTCCTTATCCCTGAGCAACGGTGAGGGAGAGTTGAGAATGTTGCATCCATAACACAGACTGCATATACATCTCTTTAAAACAATTTCTTTTTATTCTCTAGTATTTTTTTTTTCATCATTCTATCTCTCTGCATTCTTCACTTGTTCCATCTGAAGATATCCACAGAATTAATTACCTGATGAAGAAATTACGTTTAAAGTCTGGAAAAGCCAAAGGTATGTCGTACAATGGACTAAACCGCTTGTATTTTCACTTCCCTAACTACACTAGCCACACCTATCTCTTTACTGTCTTAATTTCACCAATCTTCATTGTGTTTTAAATCATTGTTCTCCTTCCTTTATTTTAAATAAAATTTGCTGTGTTCCTCTAGGTGTTCTTTTATATCCATTGAGTTTCATTCATTTCAAACCTCTATTCTGAGTTTAGGTTTTGTTCCCTTTTTTTTCTTATTGCTGTAATCAAACTGACTTGCCTCTAATCGAGTACCACACTAACTATACTTCATGAACTTTATGATGCAATATTATGCTCTCAGAGTTCAGAGGATGGAAGAAAGTAGCAGAATGAAGTTTGGTTAGATCAGCGATGTAGTTTAAGCTGATAAAAACAAGAGGAATGGAAACAGCATTTTGTTACATTTAGAGGAAGTACATAATTTGCAAATCCAAACGTTCTGTGCAGTGCAAATCAGGTTAATAATGAGAGGCACATGACATCATAAAATAATAAAATCATAGTCTTCTCCATCTTTATACTCTGCTCTATCACTGAGATTAAATAAAACAATGCAGTTATTGAAGATTATCTAGAGTTCAGTATTTCACATTGAAAATGTTTAGCTCAGTTGGAAAACTACCAGACCTGAGGCACTAAAAATATTTTGAAATATACATTTTTTTATTCTGGAATATTGAACAAGTTGGAATCCAGCCTGCTGACTCCAGAAGCAGATGATAGGTGGCCAGGGACAGGCAAGTAATGAGATGGGCAGCTGAGAAGGCCTATTTCAGTTTTCTGGAACTTTGGCCAGTCATTTCAGAAACTGTTAGGTCCTCAAACCTCACCTTACCAACCAAACGCCCAGTCCATGCCACCTCTATGGCAACTCTCCCAGAATCTACCATAGATGGAACTCAGAAGCTGTGTGGAGCTGGAAAACAAAAACAAAAATCCTCTGACAATTGAGTACAGCTTTCAATCGTTCACTCTTGATTGCAAAGTGATCTGCTCTTTACAGAACCCATTCAAAGCTTCTGTGTTTTCTCAAGTAGTTAACGTCTTAAAAACAAACTTGAATCCAGATCCCGCATCAAAGACAACTAATCCTTTAATAGCCTTTTAAACTATCAATCAAACTGTGACCTCTGTAGTCCTGCTGAGATAGTAGCTTTTGAAAATTGGCTAACCATAGACAATAGTATTGCACTCAGTCCTTGGGGAAATGTCAACAAAGATATTGGTTTAAATTGTTCAAACAGATGCTACTTTTCTTTCTAATCTCAGAGTACTCCAGCAGAGGTTATGTTTTAATCTTTGTCATAGCTTTAGTTTTCAACTTTAAAGAGCAGGGGATTTGAGAAACTTCAGGCCACATCAGTTTTCCACCCTTCAAGAGTATTTCCATCTACTCAATGAACATTTGACTCTCACATTTTGAGTTAAAGTCCTAGCAAAAGCTAAAGTGGGGTCTGTTGAAGTCAGCTCTTGGTTCATATGGCCTGCTGAGTTTATGTTTCCACCCTTGTGAAATGTGCTGTACCCCCTTTCTCCTGCCAGGAAAATCTCGATCTACAGAAAATGGGTACAAGACATTCCCTTGCGGTTCCCACTTGCTGTTAAAGATCTTGCTGTAAAATTTCAATAAAAATGCTTCAGTTCTAGCTATCCTTGAATTTGAAATCCATTCCCATGGTGTGAAATCAAGCATTACAACCAGTTAGCATAAAGGCAAACATTTTCCATATAAACTGTTTATTTTCCAGCTATTACCGAACAGAACCACCTTAAGTTCAAATATTAGCTATGATTCATTGGAAAATATTTGGTATGTCTCTATAGAAAAGAACAGAAACTTGGTAACTTTACGTTTGCATTTTGTAAAATTATTTGGTGGCTATCTTTTTTTTTCATTAAACACTAAGTGCGTAATTGAAGAATGGGAAACCCAACACTCCTGAACAATTTACAACACTTGTGACACATTTCAATCAAAGTCTAAATTGGAGCAAGACACAAATTTCAAGAAATAACTTAACACACCACTGAATAAGCATAGCATGTCACTTGTTTACCATATGGGTGTAGGGCTCTGGTTTGTCATGATTGTTAAATTTAATTTAGGACACTGTTAAGACACATGAATACTTGCCAAATGAACATTGCAGACAAACAATTTGATGGGATGATAAAATACCGTCTGTAGGATTTCAGGAGTTTTATACAAAAAATGGTCAATACAAATATGCTTTTTATTTAAAAAAAGAGCCATTTACTAAATTACAAAGAGAGAGATCAAATATTTTGTTAATAAATAGATGATATTTATTTCAGTGATAAGAGATTTCAGCTTGGAGCTTCCCTAGCATGTCAAGCAACTTCAGTTGTTAACTTTCTCCTCTGGCTGCATCTGTCTCAATGGAAGGGTTCTTGAATGACATGCTCTTCACTTCAGGGTGGTAGGTGCAGGAGCGAGTCAAATTCACCAACCCTGGGAGCAAATGGATGTGGAGGTGGGCCATGTGTGCAGATATGTCTTGAGTAAGTACAAAGAGTACCCCAGTATGCAGCTCCTGCTGTGAGACAGAAAACTGATAGTGTTGCTGCTGGATCATGGGAAGAGAAAGCCATCAACATTCAGGTGATCACTAACTGAAATTGTTGTCCAACCAATGGCTACTGAGATGGCCCATCATGGGCCTTATGTAACAAAATATACAGACTATTACAGTTAACCATGTGTAATGAAGCAGCTAAGCAATAGCAGCAATTGAAGTCTGGCAAAGCTTAACACGGTTCAGAAATGGAGATGACATATCAATTGGCCCTGAAATTCTGCAGTTTACTCAGATTGGCCATATGCTTCCAGGTCTGACTGAAATGGTCCATGCTCTACTTTTGGCCTTCCACCTACCCTTTTAGCTCTCGTTTGTCTGGATGTGGGTTTCCTTTGACCATCACAATCGCACACTGACATCACAAACGAGTGTCACTCAAAGGGAGCAGACCATCAGGGTCTTGTGCATTCAGGAGCAAAACCTGCCTGGTTAGCATTACAGGAACCTATGTTAGATCATCCTGCATTCAAAGGGGACTCCCCCACCCTTCCCACTCCACCTCTGCCACCATCAGCAGTCAGTACTGAATTAGAAAATCAGGCTCCTGCGTTCTAGGTCATGTATGGTGGCAAATGAAGCTCAAAACCTTGCATGCCCATGTGGCAACATCTGTGGCCCAGACAGGGCTAGCTACACAAGTACTTTTAAAATATCAGAAATTATAAAAAGCCACAGCTGCCTGACCATGCCACCAGTGACCTGCAGTTATGGCCAGACTGATGGGGGAGACTTCATGTTGATCCTGGAATGCTGCACATTGGCCTTCTGCTAGAAATTAAACATGCAGCCATCAGTTGTCCTACAGACACCACCAGGAGCTCACAGACCTCTTGGAAAATTACAGGTAGCCATTCCACACTCAGTTTGACCTTCCCTCAGTTGGCTTGGGCAGGAGAGTGGTCACAGGAATAGTGCTGGGAAACTCGTACAGAGGCCAGCAGCACCAAATTATTTGCCTGTCCATGTCGCATGCCACTCCCAGACCTTCTGAAAGTGCTGACCTTGAACATGAAATCTGGGCTGGTGCTGCAATGTCAGAGGTGCTGTCTTTTCAATAATCTATCATCCTGCGGACATGTTCCTCCCCTCAAAGGATCACATGGTGGGATTTGCAGAGGGCCATGGTGTTCCGACAATGTTTGTCAGTTTACCAAGTGCAGGATTTATTTTAACAATAAAAGATGATCTGTTGAGTATCACATTTGCTGATCTAGTGCCACATCAGAATGTATAGCCGCGACTGAGACTGCAGTCCATCCCTAACCACAAGTGGCCGAGCTGCAAGATAACTGGGTCAGCTTTGCTGGGGTCAGTCAGACCGTCCCAGGTGAGGCATTAATGGGCAGCGATCAGGAGAGCCAGCCAAGGGTACAAGTGGTACCAGCGATCATAGGTGCAGGGGTGTGGGGAGAATCTCCCTTCGGTCAAGGACTGCCTAAATACATGACCGAGGTTTCTTTGGTGGTATTGGGATTCCTCAGTAAAAGGAGGTCCTTAAATAAAAATTAATTGACAATTTAAGTGACTTAATGGGTTTAATGGCAGATGACCTGCCGATTTTTGCCCCATTCCTGGTAATATACCAGCAAACGCATCAAGCACAGCATTGGATGCTACTCAGTGTTACCTGGCCCTGCCTGTCATCATGATTGGAGAGGTTGTCAGTGAATTAATGAACTAGGAGAGGTGTTAAAATTTGCTGCATTTTTTTAAAAAAAGTTTTTATTTACAGTTTTATTGTGCATCAAAATGCTGCCCATCTCCTTAATGAAATTTTTAACAGTGAGCTACTCCACCCAAGTACTGTTAGCTAAAGGCTGGAACTGTGCACAAGTTCAAACATTTTCTTGAGGTAATTAACTTTGAATGTAGCTTGTTACAGATGTAGCTTCAGCAACAAATGTTATAATGGCACTTAACCCTCGAAAAAAGTCCTCTCAACATCACCTACATTGTAGTGGAATATTGTGAAATTTTGAATTGGAATATTATGACCCAGTCATCACTTTTAATATATTATTGGTGGTATTACTTCCAGTTAGCTGAAATCTTTAGTCATTCATGGACAACTCACGACACAGGATTTAAGATGCAAATGTGGAGTGAAATATTGAAAATGAATACATCTCATAATCTGTTGGCAACTGTCTAGAACTATATAATCATAGAATTTTACAATACAGAATGAGGCCCTCCAACCCATGGTGTCTGTACTGGCTGCTGAAAGAGCTACCCAGCTAGCCCCATTCTTCAGCCCTATCTCTGTAGCCCTCTAAATTCATCATTTTCAAATATGTACCCAGCTCTTCTTTGAAACCTCATTGTGGAAGCTGTCTCCATCACTCTCCCAGGCAGCACATTTGAAATCCTAACAACTTCCTGCGTAAAGAAGTTTTTCCTCACCTCATTCCTAGCTCTCTCGCTGACAGTGATAAAATTGTGACCCTTGTTACTGACATACCAACTGGTGGGAACAGAATATCCTTCTTTATCCTGTCAAAATTGTTTGTAATTTTGAACACTTCAATAAGGTCACCTCTTAATCTTCACTGCTTCAAGGAGAGTAAGCCCACTTTCTTTAATCTTCCCTTGTATCTAAAATCCCTCATTCCTGGTATCATTCCATTAAATTTCCTTTGAACTCTCTCCAGCGCTTTAACATCCTTCCTTAAATAAGTTATCCCCGACTGAACACCATACTCCAAAAGTGATCTGACCAATGATTTGTAAAGGTGTAGCATCACTTCCTTACTATGTGCCTCTGTTTATCAAACTAAGGGTCCTTTAAGCCTTCTGAACAACAGCTTCAACTTGCCAGGCCACCTTCAGAGAATAATGCATGTGAATCCTGAGGTCCCTCTGCTCCTGCACTCTCCTCAAAGTTATAACATTGAGCTTGTTTTGTCTCTCCATGTTTCTTAAACCAAAACGCATCACGTTGCCTTTTTCTGAATTGAAATTAATTTACCAGACATCTGCACATTTAGCCAAATGCCCCTCCGAAGTCACTCAGCATTATCTCCACAATTCACTTTTCTCCCCAACTTAGTGTCATTGCCAAATTTAGAGATTTTTCCCTCAACACCAATCCTCAAATTGTTATTATAAATTAGAAAAAGCAAAGGTCCCAACATTGACCCCAAGGAAACACCACTTTCAACTTTTCTCCGAACTGAGAAATGCCCATCTATACCTACCCCTTGACCCTTTCTTAAACATTGGTGTCACATTTACAATGCTCCAGCCCCTCAGGACTATCCTGTGTTCAGAGGGACCTGGAAAATGTCTGTCAATGACAGATTAGAAAATTCTGATCCAGCATTGTGTGTTGTTCATCAAATTACTTTGTTGTGTTTTAAATAATATTGTTTTTTCTGAATATGTATTATTTTAAACAAAATCTAATTAAAATGTAATAAAATATACTGTTTAGGTTTTAAACAAATGGTTCCATCATCCAATTTGAAAATACTTCAAACTAGTTTTTTTCTCCTTTATGACAGTTTTCAGGAATTATAGTCCAAGCAATGCATTTCTTGATTAATTTATGCCATTTTACATAATGTATTCTGCATCTAATATACAACAGGTTTATTGTAATCACAAAATGCTGATAAGTCACAAGCTCTGCAAGCTTGTGTCATAGAGCTTGCATTGTGCATTGTGTGATTCATCATTTGTATGCGTCCACTTTCAGGCCTTTCCTGAGGCACGCACTGTAAGCCACATGGTGTCAGCTGCAGTTAGTTGCCATTTGTACTTCCTTTCAGTGCAGTTAATTATCACATTACAGGGCACTAATGTGTGACTGACATTTCATGAAATAACAGTGTTCTGTTTATTTGTGCACTCGGAATTGTGATGGTTCTTTGACGAAAACAAGAACAATATAAACTCGGTCAAGATACACTTTTCAAATTGTTTAGGATTGACTAATTTAGGACATGACTTTGAAAATAATACCAAATCTCACATCTCACACTTACCGTTGAGTTGTAGTTAAGAAATGTGCTTTATGGCTGCAGTAGTGGATAAGGAAGATTAGTTAAATTTGGGTGAAAGCATTCTGAGGAGAAATCCAATATTGCAAAAAATAGAGATGCAAGAAATGTTTCCAGCTGATGATTCAATTTTAATGATGTTCTAGCACTCTTGAGACCATACCCTGAACATGGAGAAGGTCTTGCGGTCAGTGTTTTATGTAGTTTATTATATTGACACTTCATGTGGTTATATAGCCCCAAAGAACGTAATGCTCAAAGCATTTTTGCAAACAAATAGTATTGGTTTAATGAGAACATACATAACAAGCTGTTCTGAAGTACCATTGCATTATCCTGCAAAGTCATTATGGTCTATTTATAAATAAAGTCAAATGATAAGAGTATGATTTTACCATCGTAGGTGGCATGGAAAGATACTTTCGCCTCTTTTTGGCACCTCACTAACTGAGTTCTGGGTGAGAAGGTTCAGTAGCATCAATTAATGACCATTTAAGAGTTTCAATGCACCACCTCACTGACCACCACCTTCCCTCTGATTGGCCAGCTGCTCCAGGTGTCCCAGTATACTGGTGTCGGAGCATGTTATTTGCCAAGAAATTCACTTATGCGCTGCCTGTTCTTAATGAGCAGATTGTCTTGCAACTGGACCAGCTTTCTTGGGAGTGGGGGTTAGTGATGAGTTCATCGTCATCCAACATGTTTAAAACATAATTGAGAAAATTCCAACTCACGAGATCTTCAGACCATCGTGCAGAATGGCATGGAAGTTCTCTGAGTCTATTGGAAGTAATATATAAGTGAGTAAGTGTGGATATTTATGCCAGTTCTTCAGAGTTCCTGCTGAAATTGTGGCAACAATTTGGGAGAGTCTTATCCTACTCTTGCTCAACAGGTTTCTTCTGTTCCTTTATCACTCATATCCTTGCCCTGTGTGTGCGCACGTATGTTGTCACATACACACTGCATTCATTGTATTTGCTTCAATCACTCCTTATGACGATGGGTTCCTCTTGAGTCAAGGAGCCATAGTTTCCCATTGGATGTGGAATTGAGAGGTGGGATAAATCCTCACTGATCCTATCTCCATTGCCTGCCTGTTGGGAAGAGGGATTTTCACTGGTTCACAAGCAGGACTGCTGTTCAACTAACGACTGGGAGATAGGGCACCAGGGAGGTGGACTATATGCTGACTCAAATTGGCAGCCATTCTGGTGGCTGGTGTCGCTATGTGGTCTCAATAATAAAAGACGATTCTCATATTCAAAATGACCGGAGCAAACAGAGAACTGTGCTACGTGGAATGATAAGGCAAGGTTAGGTATTAAAATTTCATTGCTGCTCACCTGGTTTATGTTAAAACTTTTAATTTGTTTCCATCAATAAACCTGTTGAGTGCTGCTACTACACTGCAGCTGGTCAGTTTCAGAGCTGCCTACGACCTCTCCATCCATGAACATTTCAAAATGTCAGAAATCACTTTCCCACCTACTCTCTATTTTTCCCCTTACTGCATACCTTCCTTGTTCTCTGGGAAGTTGGTCGAGTTGGGAGCAGAGGTAGCAGTGCAGTCAGCAAGCAGTGGCACCACTTTTTTGTAGTCCCACCTCATTTCCATCCTGATTGGTGCTGGGAACATCTGTCCCAAGAAATTTTTCCTGAATTTCCTTTTTGATTTATTGGTGGCAATCCTACAGCTTTGGTGTCCCCCACAAGAGAATTGTAGAGTCATAGACGTCGACAGCACAGAAGAAGGCCCTTCGGTCCACTAAGCCTGTTCTGAAACATGACACCGTTCTAAATCAAAAAACATTTTCCGTCTACACGGTCCATATTCCTCTATTCCCTGCCTATTCATGTATCTGTCAAGATGCTTCTTAAAAATTGCTATTGTATCTGCTTCTGCCACCTCCTCTGGCAGTGCATTCCAGGCACTTGATCTGGCACCACTAGACACCACCTCCTCTCACATCACCTGTAAACTTAACCCCTTTTATTTTAAAACTATGTCCCCTAATAATTAACATTTCTACCCCGAGAAAAAGACTCTGACTATCCATTCTATCTATGCCTCTTATAATTTTGTAAGCCTTTATGAGGTCAACCCTTCAGCTTCTGATGTTCAAGTGAAAACAAACAAAGTTTGGCCAATCTTTTCTCATAGCTATTATCCTCCAAACCAGGCAACACTCTGGTAAACCTTTCCTGTACCCTCCCCAAAGCCTCCACATCCTTCTGGTAGTGTGGTGATCAGAACTGTATGCAATATTTCAAATGTGGCCTTACTAAAGTTCTATACAATTGCAACATGACTTGCCAATTTTAACACTCTATACCCCAACCAATTTAAGGCAAGCATGCCGTTAGCATTCTGGACCACCATATCCACTGTGTTGTCACTTTTAAAGAACTGGAGACCTGCACACCTAAAGTCCTCTGTGTGTTAGTGCTTATAAGTGTTCTCCCATTTACTGAATACTTCCTTCCTGCATTAGACCTTTCAAAATGTACCACCTCACATTTGTCCAGATTAAATTCCTTCTGCCGTTTCTCTGCCCAACTCTCCAGCATATCTATATCCTGCTGTATCCCCTGGCAATGCTCCTCACTATCTGCAGGTCCCCAACCTTTATGTTATCTGCAAACTTATTAATCAGACCACCTACATTCCTTTCTGAATCATTTATATGTATAACAAACTACAGGGATCCCAGCACTGCTCACTGTGAAACAACACGTCACAGATTTCCAGTCAGAAAAATACACTTCCACCCCTACTCTCTGTCTTCTAGACCAAGTCAGTCTCTTACCAGCTCACGGTGGGTCCCATGTGAGTTCACCTTCTGTTATCAGCCTGCCACGAGGGACCTTGTTAAAGGCCTTGCTAAAGTTCATGTAGACAACATCCACTGTCCTGCCCTCAACCATCTTTGTCACTTCCTCAATAAACTCAATCAAAATCGTGAGACACGACCTTCCCCGAACAAAGCCATTCTGCCTGTTACTAATAAATCTATATTTTCCCAAATGTGAATAAATCCTGTCCCTAAGAATCTACTCCAATAATTTCCCTACCACTGATGTAGGACTTACCGGCCTGAAATTTCCCAGGTTATCCCTGTTGCCCTTCTTAAACAAATGAACAACATTGGCTATTACCCAATCCTGTGGGATCTTGCCTTTGACTAAAGAGGATAAAAAGATTTTGCAAAAAGCCCCAGCAATTTCCCCTTCTCCTCCTCCAATACTCTGGCATAGTTTCCATCAGGTCCTCGGGATTTGTCTGCTTAAGTGTTTTTCAAAACACCAACCCATTTTTTTTTATATCAACATGTCCTAGAATATCAACATAATCCTCTCTGGTCTCACCATCCACCATGTCCTTGTCCTGTGTGAATACCGATGCAAAGTATTTGTTAAGGACCTCACCCACATCCTTCGGCTCCACACATAAATTATATCCTTTATCCTACCCTTTCCCTAGCGTACATCCTGCTCCTTCTACAGATATAAAGAGCCTTTGGGACTTTTCTTAATCCTGTTAACGAATGTCATTTCATGCCCCCTTTAGCCCTCCTGACACCTAGTTTAACTTCTCTCCTGTTTTCTTTATATTCCTTAAGAGCTCTGTCTGTCTTCAGTTGCCTAAACCTTATGTATGTTTCCTTTTTCTTTCTGATTAAGCTCACAATTTCATTTGTCATCCAAGGTTCCCAAATATTGCCATCCTTATCCTTCACTTTCATAGGAACATGCTGGCTGTGAACTCAAATCAACTAGCCTTTAAAAGATTTCCACATACCAGATGCGGATTTACCTTCAAATAGCCACCCCAGTCTACATTCCCCAGTTCCTGCCTAATATTGTGGTAGTTAGCCTTCCCCAAATTTAGTCATTTCACCCAAGGATAACTCTTATCCTCATCCATAATTAACTTAAACCTTATGGGATTATGGTCACTGTTCCTGAAATGCTCCCCCACTGAAACTTCGATCATCTAGCCAGGCTCATTCCCCAATACCCCTTATCTAATTGGACTATTTACATGTTGCTTCAAGAAATCCTCCTGGGTGCACCTAACAAATTCTCCCCGTCTAGGTCCCTGGCCTGAAGGGAGTCCCAGTCAACAAATGGGAAATTCAAATGCAACAAGATCTGGACAATATCCAGGCTTGGGCTGACCATTGGCAAGTAACATTTACACCACACAAATGCCAGGCTTCAACTGGGACTCCAGCTCAGCAAATTCGAGACAAGGAACAGAAGCTTTTGGTTTTTGATCCGAGTGTGGTTGTGGGTGTAATAATAGTCAGACCACCCGTCAGCCAGAAGCAATAAGCAGGAAGGCCCACTGTCTTTTGTGCCCTTCAAGCATTTAATTAGTCACCCGAGGGCTTAGTGCCTGAATCACTTCTCAGGTCCTGCACCAGATGAAGCATGTGGTCACTCAGAGACTGGCAGTCACCGGGAGCCCCTTCAGAGGTTGTGGTTGCTGGTCTAGAATTTCCAGGAGCAGCAATCACAAGAGGTAAGTCTTCCAGAAGTGTTGGGGTGGGGGGGGCACAGAAATGAATGAGTGGGATTTGTGGATTGGGAGGCAATGTTGGTAGGGGATGGGAGAGAGAATTTGAAGCCAGGACAAAGGAGTGGCTTTCAATGCCACCCACCTGGACTCTCCTTCCATCTATTTCCTCTATCATCCTCAGATAGGAATAGCCCTAGGCCTATGACCCACCCCCACAATGCAAAAGACAGGCAACTGCATTGTACTGGTTGGGAAAGCTGCTGGTGTATTTGTAAATTGGGAATGGAATTAATTATGATCCTTAAGTAGTCATTAATTGACACTTAAGCATCTCAGCATAATTGGCCACTTAAGGCTCTTAAAAGGTGGTGCAGCGGAACGGCCTTCCTGTCCAGAATTTAATTTCTGTGATGGTGGGTATCTCTCTGGTGCCAATCTGCCTGATCATCCCTCCCACTATCTACTTTGCATCAATATTCACCATAGAGATGGACTTGGTGAATGATGAGTCTGGAGAAGGGTGTGTAGATAGATTGGGTTATGTTGAGATCAAAAGGGCGGAGGTGTGGGGGTTCTTGAAAAATGTTAAGGTAGACAGGTCCCCAGGACCTGATGGGATCCACCCCAGAATACAGAGAGAGGCAAGGGAGGAAATTGCTGGGGCCTTGACAGAAATCTATGTATCCTCACTGGCTACAGGGGAGGTCCCAGAGGACTGGAGAATAGCCAATATTGTTCCTGTAATAAGAGTGTCAGGGATAATCCGGCTAATTATAGGCCGGTGAGCCTTATTCAGTGGTAGGAACATTATTGGAGAGGATTCTTCGAGACAGGATTTACACCCACTTAGAAATAAGTGGGCATATTACCAAGAGGCAACACGGTTTTGTGAAGGGGAGGTCATGGCTCACTAACTTAATTGAGTTTTCTGAAGATGATTACTGAGGGTAGGGCAGTGGATGGTGTCTACATGGACTTCAGTAAGGCCTTTGACAAGGTCCCTCATGGCAGATTGATGCAGAAGGTAAAGTCGCATGGGGTCAAAGGTGAGCTTGCAAGATGGATAAAAAACTGGCTCAGTGACAGAAGACGGAAGGTTCTGATTCTGAATGGAGACCTGTGACTAGTGGCATTCCTCAGGGGTCAGTGTTGGGACCTTTGATATTTGTAATATATGTAAATGATTTGGAGGAAAATGTAACTGGTTTGATTAGTAGGTTTGCCAATGACACAAAGGTCGGTGGAATTGTGGATAGCGATGAGGATACAGCAGGATATAGATCGGTTGGTGACTTGGGCAGAGAAAGGGCAGATGGATTTAATCCAGAAAAATGTGAGGTACTGCATTTTGGAAGGTCTAATCCAGATGGAAAATATACAGTAAATGGCAGAACCCTTAAGAGTACTGATAGGCAGAGGGATCTAGGTGTACAGGTACACAGGTCACTGAAAGTGGCAACGCAGATGGAAAAGGTAGTCAACAAGGCATGTGGCATGCTTGCCTTCATCGGCTGGGGCATTCTTTTAAAAATTGGCAGGTAATGTTGCAGCTTTATAGAACCTTAGTTAGGCTGCATTTGGAATATTGTTTTCAATTCTGGTTGCCACAGTACCTGAAGGATGAGGTGGCTTTGGATAGGGTACAGAAAAGATTTACCAGGATGTTGCCTAGTATGGAGGGCATTATCTATGAGGAGAGGTTGGGGAAACTTAGGTTGTTCTCACTGGAATGATGGAGGTTGAGATGTGACCTGATAGAGGTCTACAAGATTATGAAGGGCATGGACAGAATGGACAGTGAGAAGCTTTTCCCAGGGTGGAAGAGTCAGTTATTAGGGGGGATAAGTTTAAGATGCGAGGGGCAAGATTTAAAGGTGATCTACGAGGCAAGTTTTTTACACAGTGGGTATTGGGTGCCTGGAACTCACTGCGGGGGAAGTAGTGGAAGTTTTTTTTTGTTTTTCAATTTTAATTTATTGATTTATTGAAACCGTAATTTTTTCCAGCTTTTATTCAAAACTACTGTTTGAATTTAATACGTGGTAAAACAGTGATATTCACCTGCTGTCCTCTACCGTCATGATTTGACTTTTTGTTTGCTCCTCCCTCTCTCACCTGGAAAGCTCCAGGCAGACCTGCGTATCCCTTTTGAATGGCATGTGCCCTGCCTATAACTGGCCAAATACCTATAAGCCCACAGCCTCCTGCTCCAAACTCATATCTGTGTGGAGGGAGATGCATTAAATTGCAACCTTGGCCTTCTTTCTCTAAGCTGCTATATGATGCATCCGTAATGATTCCCTCAAACATCTTATCCAACAATGACTTCTTTTTATTTCAGAAGTAAACTATTTCCATAAAAATATCTTTACACACATATGTAGTCCCTAAAGCAGTTCAGTTCTGTACAGTAGCATATAAACAAACAAACAAACATTAGAGATAGTAAGAACTGCAGATGCCGGAGTCAGAGATACAAAGTGTGGGGGTGGAGGAACACAGCAGGCCAGGCAGCACCAGAGGAACAGGAAAGCTGACGCTTTGGGTCGGGACCCTTCTTCAGAAATGGAGAAGAAGAATTTGTGAAGAAGGGCCCTGACCTGAAGCGTCGGCTTTCCTGTTCCTCTGGTGCTGCCTAAACAAACATTGGAGTTTGACTCTATCCAATAAACAATCCACAGACATTTCTTACTTGAACAATACTATATTTACATGTGTTTGAGGCACTGGGAGAGTCTGATAACCGAATGGACCCCCATTTAACTTTGGCAGAAAAAGCTTAGACCATGGTCATTCCCCACTGTCCCTTGGTAGCAGCTGCCCAAGCTTTAGTGCGTCCCTCAGCACGTAGTCCTGGACCTAGGAATGGGCCAGCCTGCAACACTCAGTCAGGGTTAGCTGCTTGTTCTGGAAGACCAACAAGTTTTGGGCAGAGCAAAGAGCATCTTTCACCAAATTGATTATCCTCCAGATGCTGTCGATGTTTATCACTGTGTGCATCCCGGGGAACAGACCGTAAAGCACAGAGTCCTGTGTCACGGAGCTGCTCAGGACAAAAACCACTACATCTCACTCCAGACTTCCTTTGCAAAGGCACATTCCAGCAGGAGATGTGTGACAGTCTCTACCCCACCCGCAGCCACTTCGAGGGCAGCATGCAGTGGCACAGAGAGTCCGGGCGTACAAGAAGGACCTCACAGGTAGTGTCCTTCTCACTACCGGCCATGTGATGTCTTGACGCTTGTTAGAAAGTTCTGCCAAATCCAATACTGATGTCAAGCTAATGTGGTCTGTAGTTAGCCAGGTCTGCCCTGTTTCCTATGTAAAAGACTGGAACTATGTTAGCCACTCTCTGGTGTAAAGGAACAGTTTTCATACTCCAGTATACTATTAAATATACAGCTACAGACTCACATTGAACCTGCCCCAAATACATGTCTACTTTCTAATTCTTTCTGGGCTTTATCTCACCCTCCGTTAACAATAAGCGCTAACATTTTGACATATTCAGCACGCGTCCAGTGTTCAAATCAAAATGTTGCACATCGTTTCATAACCTTGTATTTTGTCCTTATTTTGAGTAATTCTCAATTCTACAAAAAGCAACTAACTTTGGATGCAGGATATCTGAAAGAGAGAACAGAAAATGTGGGGACACACAACAAATGAGGCAGCAGATTCAGACTGCAGTAGGTTAAATCCGAGGGCTTTTTTTGCCAGGTAAATGTAGACATATTCAAATTAAAAAGGTCTGCGATGTGTCAAGCCCGGATATATCTATAACATTCGACAGATTGTTAACAGGATCTTTGTTCATATTTTTATTTACAGTAGACTCAGGAGCAGCTGTTAAGCAGGACACTGGGACTTTCACATCAGAAGCAACAATGGAGAAAAATGCTGATACTAATGCAGAGGAAAAAGAACTAGAAAAGTCTACCAAGACAGTTTCTAAGTCCAGGTTTTCCATGTCTTTTTCTCGGTCTGTACCAGTGCGTATTAATGACCCTTCTACAGGGCCAATATCAGGAACGGCAAAGCTCCAAACCAATCAAGAGAGTGTCTCAGTGAACACAGCATCAGTTGATAAAGTGAATCTTCAAGAATCCTCCTCACAAAAGCAACTGCAGCAGCCTGCAACTGAATCATCAGATGCACCAGAACACGCTGTGAATGAAACCAAGCAAAAAGAAGTAAGCTTTTTTGAAAAACTGTTCAAACAAGGCGATAAGGGCAAACAGCAAAATGAGAATCAGGGAAATCTGAAGACTGCTGGAAGTCAGCCAGTTACTGCTGATAGTGAAGCTACTGAACTTATCCACAGACTGGATAACGTGCAGCATTACTTGGTGAGTACTACCTACTTCCATTCAGTTAAATCAACATCTACAACTGGAATTGCTGAGTTTAAAATTGTTGAAATATTGTTTTGTTTGCAGACTTTTATTTTTAAAAGTAGTGGAATTAAAACTTACGGAATTGAAAGGATCCATGTTTGGGTGGGCACTTAATAAAATTTCTGCTCCTCAGTGTAGAAAGTCAGGAAGCCCTGATAAGAGGTGTTGGGTCTCCAGAACATTGAGTCAATGTGGTGCAAGCAGTAACCTGGTATGGGAAAATGAATATTAAAAAGTTGATAGCATGACAGAAAGCCTCAGGTTAGTGGAGATTCAGGGAGAAGAGGCTGAGGAAAGGGATTGAAGAATTACAGCTAGGAGATAGGAGGATTTAAACAGAAATCAGAGGTCAAAGGGAGAGAAGCAGTGATTTAGAGGTGTGCAAGCTGCAGCCCATTTTTATTAAATGTGGCGTCAAGAGGAACACATTTGCTAACCAATATATCACAGGGTAAAAGGAATCCTCCAATAGGTATTAGGACCTTTACTGAATTATGAAAGGGGCTTGTATATGTCAGCAATGTGTGACAATTGTGTTTCCTTTTCCGATATGGCAGTACTTTGTAATTCTACCCAAATTATGCATATGCTTCCTGATGTCATATTGAAGACAGACCAGAGTACTTAGTAACAGGATAGCTGTCATTACATGGCAGCATTTATAGAGCATTATTTTTGTCATCTTAGAAGGTACATTTTCTCCAAGATTCAGTAATCAAGATCCCAGTCTCTGTTATTTTTGTCAAAGGATTTTCTCAATGTAGTGTTATGGTACCCTTGGATCCCTAGATTAGTAGTTCAGGGTCACAGACAAATGTTCTGTGGAATTGAATTGAAATCCTACAATTGTTGCTGTTGAAAAATAAATTCAGTTAATAAGTCAGAAATTAGAAAATGAGGGGGCAATCTATAGGGTCTGAATGTAGTGGTGTATAGTGAGACATGTGGCAGAAATGGACAAAAAAGTCCAATGATTCTCATCTTGACACTGAGATCAACTCTTTCCATCTTTAAGATATCTTTAATGAACCTGTTCAGGCATGATAGGGCACACCTCTGGTACAGATGGAACTTGAACCTCAACCTTCTGTCCCAAAGATAGGTGCACACAAACTCCTATTTATAGACCAGTGAGCCTTACATCTGTTGTAGGAAAAGTTTTGGAAAGGATTATAAGAGATAGGATTTATAATCATCTAGCGAGCAACAATTTGATTGGAGATAGTCAACATGGATTCGTCAAGGGCAGGTTGTGTCTCACAAACCTCATTGAGTTTTTTGAGAAGGTGACCAAGCACTTGGATGAGGGTAGGGCAGTTGACGTGGTGTACATGGACTTCAGTAAAGCCTTTGATAAGGTTCCACATGGTAGGCTATTGGAGAAAATGCGGAGGCATGGAATTGAGGGAGATTTAACAGTTTGGATTAGAAACTGGCTTTCTGAAAGAAGGCAAAGAGTGGTGGTTGATGGAAGATATTCAGCCTGGAGTCCGGTTACTAGTGGTGTGCCGCAAGGATCTGTTTTGGGACCACTGCTGTTTGTCATTTTTATAAATGACTGGGACGCAGACATAGGTGGATGGGTTAGTAAGTTTGCAGATGACACTAAAGTCGGTGCAGTGGTGGACAGTGTGGAAGAATGTTGCAGGTTGCAGGGAGACTTGGATAAACTGCAGAATTGGGCTGAAAGGTGGCAAATGGAGTTCAATGCAAATAATGTGAGGTGATGCACTTTGGGAAGAATAATAGGAAGGCAGAATACTGGGTCAATGGAAAGATTGTTGGTCGTGTGGATGTGCAGAGGGATCTTGGTGTCCAGGTACATAGATCCCTGAAAGTTGCCACCCAGCTTGATAGTGCTGTTAAGAAGGCATACGCTGTGTTAGGTTTCATTGGTACAGGGATTGAGTTCCGGAGCCGTGATGTCATGCTGCAACTGTACAAAATGCTAGTGCAGCCTCACTTGGAATATTGCATACAGTTCTGGTCACCCCATTACAGGAAGGATGTGGAAGCATTGGAAAAGGTGCAGAGGAGATTTACCAGGATGTTGCCTGGTCTGGAGGGAAAGTCTTATGAGGAAAGGCTGAGGGACTTGGGTCTGTTCTCATTGGAGAGGAGAAGGCTAAGAGGAGATTTAATAGAGACCTACAAAATGATCAGAGGATTAGATAGGGTGGACAGTGAGAGTCTTTTTCCTAGGATGATGACGTCGGCTAGTACGAGGGGGCATAGCTGCAAATTGAGGGGTGATAGATTTAAGACCGATGTCAGAGGCAGGTTCTTTACTCAGAGAGTGGTAAGGGCGTGGAATGCCCTGCCTGCCAATGTAGTTAATTCAGCCAGATGAGGGGCATTTAAACAGTCCTTGGATAAGCATATGGATGATGATGGGATAGTGTAGGGGGATGGGCTTAGATTAGTTCACAGGTCGGCGCAACATCGAGGGCCGAAAGGCCTGTTCTGCGCTGTATTGTTCTATGTTCTATCCACAAGATCCCTTTGCTTCATTTTTCAGCCTTGTCCCAAGCAGCATGGTGAGATTCTCGCCAGGCAGCTCAAGTTACCAATTGGCAAGGTTAATTCTTGTTAAACACTTTGTTGATGCATAAAGCACCTCATTAACATCGAGCCTCCCATCTTATCAAGCTTGCCAAACAAGTTAGATGTCAGGAAAACTCAACAAGGAAACCAGAGCAAGCGCCTGCTACTTGCTCTGGTTGACCTCCATGTTGAAAACAGTTCACCAACATCTCAGAGTATGCTCCATGCACATTGGCCATGTGCAGTCCGCATCCATTGGCATGTGACATGTACCAACCACTAAGAACCCTCCTGGCTCATCTCCAATTCACTTACAGGATGGTTCTGTACTTCAGTGCTGCACCTCAGGCTGCACTGGCAGCTTTCATTGTAAAGCTGCAAGAAGGACGTTTTTGTGCTCAGGAAATGGACTAGACCAGGTTGCTACTGTGGGCTCCTTGCTGGTAACCTAGTGCTCACTCACTCCGAACCTGCTTGAATGCTCACAGCATTTCTGCCTTGCATTGATTTGCCTTACTTCTTTACACTTTGACCCCTCAAACTGGGATACTGTTGCCTTGCTGTCCCACTTTGTGCAGGCACAAGACCATAAGATGTAGGAGCAGAAGTAGGCCATTCAGCCT
Organism: Ginglymostoma cirratum; assembly: GCA_024137785.1. NCBI lineage: Eukaryota > Metazoa > Chordata > Chondrichthyes > Orectolobiformes > Ginglymostomatidae > Ginglymostoma > Ginglymostoma cirratum. The sequence continues at coordinate 19,193,007 of JAHRHZ010000087.1, forward strand.
ATTGTGTCTGTTCCATCATTTAATGAGGTCATGACTGATCTGATAAATCTGAAATGTAGACATTCTTTCTCTCTACTTTGAATTTCTCTGATTTGCTGCAATTTCTTCCCTAATGGCAGTAAGTCTTGCAATACTGAGGATGTAAAGACTTCTAACTCAGTTATCAAATGCAAATCTTCAAGAAATCTTCACCTCACTCCCTGCCTTCCGCAACCTAACTATCCCCTTTCTGCGCCCTCACTCCTCCCCAAATGATGTTCTCACTCCCACCATCCCATGTCCTCATTCCCCCTACCTAACTTCTTCACTCCCCTATCATATGCCCTCACTCCCACCATCCCATGTCCTCACTTCCACCATCTCATGTCCTCACTCCACCCCCTCCCGCATGATTACTCCCTTCTTCTCTCATCCCCATTCCCCTCTTCCCTTGTCCACCATCTCCCTTCCATGTCCTTACACCCCTTCAACCTCCTGAGTCCCCCTTCTGCGTCATCACTTCCGTCCCTCACTGTGCCTGCTGAATCCTGTTTCCAAGCTGTGCTTCTCTTCTTTATATGCACAGTGCAGTCATTGAGCTCTTACATGATGATGTGACAGCTTTGGAACTGTGTGTGTCAACAGACACTGCTATTTTCAAAACATCCCTAACTCAACAGCTATATTCCTGCTTTGTTGAACCATGTGTGAGGATACCATCAATGTGGCATTTTATTCCTTCATTTCCTTGGACTAGATTGGGTACAGGCTTCTAGAATATTTCAGATGCTCATATTATTCCAAATTAAATTATTCCAGATTAAAACAGTATCAACCAAAGTGCATCATAAAGGTAGTTAATATTCTTGATTTCTGGTACTTGTCAGAAAATTCACTGTTTGCATCTATTTTATTGAATATTCTACACTTTGCCAATTTTGCTAAATTATCAGCAACTTGTTACTTTGGATGAATTTCTGTCTGTGTAGCCTGGTTAATATGGGTAAGGTCTCTACACATGTGACCTTCTGATTTGGTTTAGGACCAGTGACTGTACCTGATCAAAAATTAGTACGCCACCTTTTGCTATATTTTTTCAAGTTCAGTCTTCACTTTATCCATTGTAATACTTTTCTTGGCGTAAAGAAGTTAAATTGGTCCTGTGTTTGGCTGCAATGTTATGTAGTATTCATCTTTCAGCTTACTTAGGCCTGAAAATAATTTAGGAATTTTTTTTTTCTAATTCCTGTATTACTATCTTTCTCAGCAACTTTGACTAATCTCATGATTAACTGTAACCCGAAGAATGCTGACCTGCTGAGAAATTGTGTTCATTAATCCTTCAAGGTATGACATGTTCTGTCTCTGCCTTTTTATTTTAATCTTGTCATGATCAGAGCTTTGACCTTGAAACCTGTTCCTCTTAGACCTTCTAAACTAGGGTTGTGTCATTCAGCTTCCTCTGGCTGGACAATCATCTCACTCATCTGCTTCGTTCCTGTTGCATCTGAAGCAGCTGAAAATGGCAGTTCATGCATTTTTAGTACTTTTCGCGCACTTTTGCTTTGCCGAACTTTTTGATTTCAGGCCTCCATACTACTGATTTGTTTGACTTCTTCAAAAGAGCCATGACCTCACCTCTTACAATTCCCCCGGTCAGCTGTCCAGTGACAGAACAACGTATGTTTCTCTGGGAAACTGGCAACTTCCACCTTTCACTTCTGTTTGCTATCTTATCTGAAGGAGCATCTCCGTGAATACAGCACACTGAGGGGCTCTTGTAGTGTAGTGGTAGTGTGCCTGATGTCCCTTGTGTTCACCTGTCCCACAAGTATATATTAACATCTATAAACAGGTTGAGTGGAAAATATTTACAGCACTGTACCAGTACGAAACTAGAATGTGAGCTGCTCATGACAAGGACAGTAGCTATAATTAATTAGTTTCCCTTTCTGAAGTGGTCTTTGCTTCCCATTTTCATTAAAATGCATCATCTGTAGGCTTAAACGGTCAGAGTTAAGTAGGTGGTCAAACACTGGTTCGGCTGCCTGCTCAAAGGCCATGCCTGGTTAATGGTGAGGGAAGATTGGTGGGGTCAGAGCAAGTGAGGGAAGATGCTGCAGGCAACAGTGAGAGTGGCAGGACATGAGCCTTGGTGGGAGGTTAATACAACAGAGATGCGGTGCATGTGAAATAGAAGAGAGAAGAATAATGGAATTGACCTTCTGCCCCATGGACCCAGGTGTGGCTTCAACTAGGCTGCCAGGATCTGCTGGTATGTCTTTCTCTGCCTGTTCTCTTAAACAAGCACAACCTCCTTTAACCGCCCCTAGAGTGGGACCTCCAGATCTTTGTCGGAGAGTCACAGTGGCTTTTATTCCTTTTCCAATATTTCCCAGCAATGTCCTTGACGAAGCAGAGCAGCTGCAGAATGCTATTGCTTGTCTGGATTCAGAGCAGCCTTTTCTAAGATGGATGGCAGACAGGACGATGGACTGAGTGGTGAATTATTCTGGGAACGGCACATTGACGGGCAGAGATCAGACTGAGAGAGACTACTTAGGGATAAAGTAAGTAGTTAATGCAGTGGGTTCGGTAAGGTACAGTAGGAAATCTTGCTGGGCCTCATGTGAAAAGCCATCCAAAACTAGACTCGTCACAACTCAGGCATGGCCAAAAAAAAGTGAGATTCAGCCCTATGGGTCTACATGAAACATACTTAAATATTTCAAAAAACCTTAGTTACTATCCAGTTAGCACATTTTAAGGCCTCATTATTTTTTATTTAAATCAGCAAGTAACTATTGCAGACAACCAATTTCTGCAGATGTAAGGGAATTGAAATATAATTATAGAACAGAAGAAAGAACATGCATGGGTTTGTGTACGTATTGCATTGAGGTAGCGTTGGGGTGTTCTGAAGAACCTCGCATTCAATTATTTGTTTGAAGTGTTACTCTGCAGGTAGATGTAGTAGCCAATCTTTATAGCATGATCCCACAGAACTAGTTAGACTGCTTTTGGAAGCATTCATTGTCGGGTGAATGTTGACCACACACAGAAAGGACTCAAAAACAGAAGTTGCTGGAAAAGTTCAGCAGGTCTGGCAGCATCTGTGAAGAAAAAAATCAGTGTTAACGTTTCGGGTTTCAGAGTTAACGTTCCTCAGGAAGGGTCACCAGACCTGAAATGTTAACTCTGATCTTCGTTTTTCTTCACAGATGCTGAGCTTTACCAGCAACTTCTGTTTTTGTTCCTGATTTACAGCATCCTCAGTTCTTTCATTTTTTATTCTGAAAGAACTCGCTTGCATTTGTTTGAATGGTTGAGTCCGCATAAACAGACAACCTGTTTAGCAGTTCATCTCAAAGGTAGTAACTCTGATAATGCATTAGTACTTCAGTACTGTACTGAGGTGCCAATTTGAGTTCTTTGCTCAAATCCTGGAGTAGAAGTCAAACGCACAGCCATTTGCTTTTATAGGAATGAATTTAGATGCTAATGTAGCAGCATGAACTGAGGTGGACAAGCAGCAGGTAGCTTGTTAAATCTATTGTATCCTGTTAACAATCATTGAGGCCACTTGAATTATGAGATATGTATGATTATAACTGAGGATCTTTAAATCACAATTAAAATGCACACTGACACCACAAGGAAAATATTCATGGGGCGGTTAACACTGAAAATAATTAAGGGCTAAATTTTTCCATTTTTGAGTAAAGTGTCTTTTTTGAGCACCCACCATGACCCATGTCAACTTTTCTCTCAGTCTTCTGCTTTTTGTCTCATTAATCTTGAAACCAGCCTCCATGGCGCACGTCTCGGGGAATCATGCGGCAAGCGAGGCAGAAACATTTGCCACTGCTGGGTCTTTGTAGCCTTCATGCCACTCGTACGATATTTAAGCCCCAACTCCACAGCACTTCAGAAACTGCAGGCCAGCGACTGACTTTCACATTGTGTTCCTGCTCCATTATCCCCAAGGACATGTCCAAGATAGGCATGTTAGCTCCTCAGTTCAGCAACAGGTACCTAGAGATACTACAGGATGGACTGGCGAAGAGGAAAGCAGTGCTCTCTAGTAAAGGAGGCCATGTCACCAGACTCGACCAGCCTGTACTAAGATAATGGCCCAGATCGGTGCAGTGTCCTGGCTGAAATGCTTTGCTAAAGTACATGCCACCGACTTCCTTCTGTTATCACATGCTCACAGAGCTGTCAGTTCAACTCTGCCACTGCATACACACATCGCCATCGCTTATGGACTAAAGTCTCACAATTGCATGCATCATGTACACTCATCATTCTAACCTACCTTATGCCCTCAAAATATTTATCTTTGCTTCCTATTTGGTCACTGGGGCATGTCACTGCCTGTTCCGCTCACAAAGGACCAGTAACTGCTCTTTCATCATAATCAGTCTCTCCCTTTTTGCGGGAGAAATTGGGCCAACCCCTGGATGACCCCACAGCACCTCAATTGACATACTGGTCATATCTGGAACTGTTGCTCTTTACCTACAGGACTAATTGTGGGCCATAACCAGGACGGTACAGACATGAACCCTGGACTCTGGTGGGACCAAGCACCTGACTGACTGTCGCCAAACGCCTGAATGGAACTGGACAAGCCCCTTGACTGACTGTGACAGTACAGTATCTCGTGACTTACTGGGGGAGGCGCTGGCATTGTGAAATTCAGAGAGTCGAGTCATGCTCTAGGGACTTGGCTTTGAATGCCACCATGTCTGATGGTAGAATTTGATCTGTTTTCAAAAATCTGGAACTAGAACTCTAAAAATGACCGTGAACCTATTGTAAATTGTCGTAAATACCGATCCGGCTCACTAAATGCCCTTTAGGGAGGGAAAACCTGCTGTTCTTACCCAATCTGGCCTTCATGTGACTCCAGACCCACAACAATGTGCTGGACTATTATCCGCTTTTTGAAATAGCCTAGCTAGTCATTCATCTGTATTAAAACCACTAACAACTGTCCAATGAATCAGTTGGAATCTACCTAGGGACTGGAACCAACAATGACAAACTCAGATCCTACAAATTCCTCCTCACTAATATCTGGAGGCTGGGCAAATGTGGGGAGCAACTATCACACAACCTAGTCAAACAACTGCGTGACATACAATACTCATGGAATCATACCTACCAAACCATATTCCAGGCACCACTATCACCATAATAATATAAAACAAAGACCTGTGTATACCGGAGATCTGAACTAAACAAACACAGAAATTGCTGGAGAAACTCACCAAGTCTGGCAGCATTTGTGGAGAGAAATCAGAGTTAAAATTTTGAGTCCAGTGACCCTCCCTCAGAACCACCTCTATCCCTAGGTCTACCCTGTCCCATGATGGGATGGACTCTGCAGAGGTGGTGGCGCAGTGGTATATAGCTAGAAAGGGATTGCCCTGGGAATCCACAACATTAACTTTGGATCCCATGACATCTCATTGCATCAGGTCAAAAATGGGCAAGGAAACTTTCTTCTGACTATTATGTTCCACAATTCTCAACTGACGAATCAATACTTCTCGATGTTGACGCCCCTTCAGAAGATGTACTAAGGGTGACAATGGCACCAGGTGTGTTCAGAGAACTTCAATGTCCATTACTATGAGTCACTCAGCAGTACCGCCACTAACTGAGTTGGCCAAGTTGAAAAGGACAGAGCTACTGGCTGCAGCAGGTAGTGAGGGAACGCGTAAGAGGGACAAAAAAAATTTTGATCTTGCCGTCAACAGTCTGCTTGCTGCAGATACATCTGTCCTTGACAGTATCAGTAAGAGTGATGACCGCACCCTCCTTGTGGAGATAAAAGTCCCTTCTTCAGATTGAGGATACCTTCGATTGTGTTGTGTAGCATTATCACGATGCTAAATGGCATAGATTTCAAACAGATCTAGGAGTCAAAACTGAGCATTCATAAGATGCTATGGGTCATCACCAGCAGCTGAACTGTTCTGAAACATAGTCCGCAGTTCATGGCCTGGCGTATTCCAAACTCTGCCATTACCATTAAGCCAGTGGATCAACCCTATTTCAGTGAAGAATACAGAAGAACATGTCAGGAGCAGCACTAGACGTACCTAAAAATTAGATGTGAACTTGGGAAAGCTACAACACAGGACCATAAGACTATAAGACATGGAGCGGAAATTAGGCCATTTGGCCCACTGAGTCTGCTCTGCCATTCAGTCATGGCTGATAAGTTTCTCAACCCCATTCTCCTGCTTTCTCCCTGTGACCTTTGATCCCCAACAATCAAAGTCAGGCTAATCAGCCTGTAATTTCCCGCCTTTTGCCTTACTCCCTTCTCAAACGGGGTGGGGGGTTACATTAGCCATTTTCCAGTTCTCTGGGACATTGCCTGAGTCCAGTGATTCCTGAAAGATCACCACTAAAGCCTCCACTATCTCTTCAGCTATCTCCTTCAGAATTCCAGGGTATAGTTCATCTGGTCCTGGTGACTTATTCACCATCAGACCTTTCAGTTTTTCTAGGACCTGCTCCTTGGTGATGGCCAACATGCTCACCTCTGCCCCCCAACTCTCTTGAATTTTTGGGAAGACTGACACAAAGTACTTACTCAGTTCCTCCACCGATTCTTTGTTCCCCATTACTGCTTTTCCATTTGTCCATTTGAATGTCAACCAGTATAAGAAGTAAGTGATGGATACAGCTAAGCAATTCCACACCCAATGGATCAGGTCTAAGCTCTGCAGTTCTGTCATACCACGCATGAATGGTGGCGGACAATTAAACCAGCCACTGGAGGAGGAGGTGGCTCCACAAATACCCATTCCAAATGATGGGGGAGCTGAGGACATCAGTGCAAAAGTTGAGGCTCAAGCACTTGCAATAACCTTCAGCCAAAAGTGCTGAGTAGAAGATCCATCTCAGCCTCCTCTCAAGTCCCCAGCGTTACAGATGCCACTGTTCAGCCAATTCAATTCACCACAAATGATACAAAGAAACAGTTGGAGGCACTGGATATGGCAAAGCACATGGGACCCGACAACATTCCAGCAATAGAACTGAAGATTTACGATCCAGACCTTACCACAACCCTAGCCAAAATGACCCAGTACAGTTACAACACTGACATCTACCTGACAAAATAGAAAATTGCCCGGTTATATCCTGTACAAAAAAAAAAGCAGGACAAATCTAACTGATCCAATTAGTGCCCATCAGTCTATTCCTAATGATCTTTTAAGTGATGAAAGGGGTCATCAACAGTAGTATCAGACAGCACTTGCTTAGCAATAACCTACCCACTGATGCTCAGTTTGGGCTCCAGTCAGGGCTACTCAGCTCCGGATCATATACTGCCTTCCTTCAAAGATGGACAAAAGAGCTGAATCCCAGATGTGAGCTAAGAGTGACTGCCATTGCAATGAAGGCTGCATTTGACTGAGAGTGGCATTCAGGAGCCCTAGTAAAACTAGAGTTAATGGAAATCAGGGGAAAACTTACAGTTAGTATGTGTCATACATAGTACAAAGGAAGAAAGCTGTGGTTTTTCAGCTCCAGGTCATCTCTGCAAGTATTCTTCAGGGTGGATATTTTTGAATCAACCAGTTCAAAAATGTCACTGAGATACCTCTAGAACAGGTAGGGGCACGAAACCAAGCCTCCTGGCTCACAGTACTACTGCGCCATAAGGAAAAGACCATCTCCAACAAGATGCAATCTACACATTGCCCCTTGATATTCAATCACATTTCTACCACTGGAGGCTCACCGTCAACATCCTGGGGGTTACCGTTGAACAAAAACATAACTGGACCAGCTATGTAAATACTTAATTTACAACAAGAACAGGTCAGAGGCTAGGAATCCTGCAGTAACTAACTTTCCCCTTGACTCCCCAAAGAATGTGCACCATCTACAATGCAAGGTGGGATGGAATACTCCCCACTTGCCTGAATGGGTGCAGCTCTAACAGCACTCAAGAGGCTTGACACCATCCTGAGCAAAGCAGCCCACTTGAGTGGCACCACATCCACAAACAATCACTCCTGCCACCACTGACACACATGAACAGCACAATAAGAAACTTACCAAGGCTCCTTGGACAGTATCTTCCAAACCCACAACCAATACCAGAAGTAGGAAGGCAGTGGATACAGGAGTACACCACCGCCCAGCACATTCCTTTCCAACCTACTCATCATCCTGACTTGGGAATATATTGCTGTTCCTTCAGTGTCGCTGTGTCAAAAACCTGGAACTCCCTCTCTAATGGCACTATGGGTGTACCTACACCAAATGGATCACAGCAGTTCAAAAAACAGCTCACCACCACCTTCTGTAGGGCAATTAGGAATGGACAATTTTTGCTGAACTAGCCAGAGAAGCCCATATCCCCTGAGTGAATCAAAAAATCCTCCTTGACTACCCTGTCCAACACCACCACGACAAGGACACAGATGGCCATTTAGTAAGTGTGTGTGCTGCATGAACTGTTGGCACAAGGTGTAGCTCTGACATTGATGTAACATGGTGCTGTACTGCAATATGTTCAACTGCACAGTGCTCTGTACTGCAAAAAGCTGCTTACCTCTCACTAAAAGCTAAAAAAAATTAAGTCACAGAGACTGGCAGCCTTCAAGTGAAAGTCAACGAGAGCTAAGAAATAAACCTAAGAGTGATAAGATACATTCTGTGTAGATGTTTTTGTGTCCACATACAAATAGACCTAGCAGAAGTGTGTAAATTGTATGTGTCCCTAAGCTCTAAATTAAAAGGCTGAAGTGGTATGAGAGGCAGCCTAAGAGCAGATATGATGATGTATTGAGACTCATGGTTAGCTGATGCTGAATCGCTTGGCTGAAGGGTGGAGGAGGACTGAGGCCGTGGAACATTCTTGGATGTTGTGGTGAAGACAGATTTGCTTGAAGGCCTGAAGAAACAAGCTGCTGCCATCAGTAACCATTCTGAATTTCATGTCAAATCAACACTGCCTAGTGTATGTGGGAAGGAGAGGAAAATAAGAAGCTTCATGAAAATGAGAGGTGTTAGGCTATTAATGAGATGCAAATGTATGGAAATATGGTAGTTGCCACATTTTAGTGAGATTCTGAACTCATCGAGATCTCAATTTTTAGTTCATTTTCACTGTATATCCCCACATTACTTGACACTTTCCATGTCACTCAAGATCTGAATGGTATAAACCAAAATCAGTAATATTGCAGTCAAGGGCAACCAAAATTAGACAGCAACTCAAAATATTTCCGTAATCAAGCTACTAACCTAGTTTTCAATTTCAATACAAAGGAAGATATTAGATTATACTGGGAAGGTTGGAGCAGTAGGTTTAATGTTGGATTTTTGGAATAGATGTATGCACAATGGGCTAAATGAATAAATATTTATGGATTTATTTGTAGCACGGTTAAGATTGCACTTGTACTTTTGAAATGATCAGTTCTTGATCAACTATTCCAGAGCTCAGTTTTAAGTAGCAGCGGACATTCATGGATTTGCATTAAAACAGAGTAAGGGATGATAATTTGTCACGTAGACCTTATTGGAAGCAAGCCCAGAATACTAAACAGAGAGAAAAAATTGTACAAGCCAATAAAACTGGGAAAGGAACATACAAGGTATACTGAGTTCCATTTTCAGGTATATAAGGCAAGCCAGACCACTATGTGACATTTTCCAAGTTTTACCTTTTTCCTTCAATCTACAGCTTTGCTTTGAGATGCTGAATAGCAATACATAATGCTGCCTTGTATTAAAAGTACTAGTTGGTCATTATAAACTGCTGTACAAACAGTGGAAGAAAATATATTACACCAGAACAGTTTAAACATACTACATATCGTAAAAATAGTCACAGTTTAGGTATCCTTGGAGACCATTTTAAATCATGTGATCCATAATTCAACTTGCAGTTGTTTTAAGTTAATCACTGTGTGACGGAGCGATAACATATTTGAACTACTTGTCCCTGTTCAGAGAATTCATTAAGATCATAGAGGTAAAAATTCTTTTCTTCAAATAAAGGATCAGCTGTACCATATTGTTAACTTCAACAGGCACAAATAATGTGTGACTGTACAGTTTTGTTGAAGATGATGCAATAAATTTCTTAATGGGCGTGAATTAAATGGTGAATCACAATACTCCTTTCACACTTCGCAAAAATAAACTTCTACCTACTATTTATAATTGATATAATTTTTGTGACATATTTCACATTGATACTTTAAGAAATAAATTAGATTGAAGAACCTATTCTGTTGGGTTTATTATCTTCCTTGGAATAAGCCGTATCGTATATAAAATATTTTGATTATTAGATAGCGTACCTGGATCATTAAGTAATTCAGTTAATACAAATTGATTTGGAAGTAATGTAAATGTTTAAATGAACATTTATTTACACGTGAATGGTTACCACAAGAAACCGCAGCCACCTGGTTTCTCATCCAAGTAGGTATTCTCTAAACATGAAGCTAAATGTGAATATCAATCCCAAGCCCCTGACCATGTAAGCAATCACTGCTGAGCCAATCCTGTCCTCAGTCAATGAATATACTTGCATATTTTCCATTTGGAGCTACTGGATAATGATCAGGAGTGGAAGCCTAGCTAATCTTTTTTCTTTCTTTTGTTTATGTGCGTAGGGGCCAATCATAGCAATCCAGCAGCCGAGGTTAGCTAGCAGAGTGTTGAAGAGAAATTGAATCTGTCTTTTGATCTGTGTGGTTTTATGCTACACTGTGTGGTGTAGTCTCAGAATTAAGGGGCCCCAATTTAAGACTGAGATGAGGAGAAATGTCTTCGCTCAGAGGGTTGTGAGTCTTTGGAACTCCTTGCCACAGAGAGCTTTTGGGTACAGAGTCCTTATGTGTGCTTAAGGCTGAGATATACAGATTCTTGATCAGTTTGGGAATCAAGGGTTAAGGGAAAAGGGCAGGAAAGTGGAAGTGAGGAATGTCAGATCAGCCATGAGCCTATTGAATGGTAGAGCAGGCTCGAAGGTGCCTTTACCCTAACCCTAGTCCTGTTCCTGTTTCTTGTGATCTTATGATCTTATCGCACTTTCAAAAGGCTGGGGCTGGAATTGAAACCTCCATGGGAAACAATTCACTCTTCATTCCCTTTATTAGTTTCATTAAACTTTCTTCGGTGCTGTGGCTGCAGGCAACATCTATTTAGCTGGCAGATTCTTCACATGGCAGAAATTGATCCACAGGCACCAAGATACGGTGTGCACTATTAAAAAGCTCATAACTGCGCCTTGGAATAAATTGGCTGCCTACCTCCTTTTAGAAATGGTCACCCTACCCATTTCTCATGCTTATCTGAGATAACAAGGTGTGGAGCTGGATGAACACAGCAGGCCAAGCAGCATCATAGGAGCAGGAAAGCTTGACGTTTCGGGCCTAGACCCTTCATCAGAAAAGGGTCTAGGCCTGATGAAGGGTCTAGGCCCGAAACGTCAAGCTTTCTTGCTCCTATG
>JAHRHZ010000087.1:19204891-19232363 GCA_024137785.1 Ginglymostoma cirratum
TGCTCCTATGATGCTGCTTGGCCTGCTGTGTTCATCCAGCTCCACACCTTGTTATCTCGGATTCACCAGCATCTGCAGTACTAACTATCTCTCATGCTTATCTGCTTAGTGCCTAGATATAGCCTAAAGTATGTGGGCTGTGGGTGTGTGGGCCTCGGCTGAGGCAGAATGATGAGTCTGATGTGGAAAGGGTCCAGCAGGAGTTACTGGCTTCTGCTGGATTGGAAGGATGGGGAGGATGGAGTCTGTGATTCCAAAGTGAAGATTCTATGCCCTTAGAGAAGACAACAATGGAAATTCTCAACAGGGACTAATTAGGTGTCAGTTTAAGTTCCCTACAATCACAGACAATGGTAACTGCTGTTCCTTTTTGTATTCCTGTAAAAATCTCAGGCCTGCCTTAGATATTATTGGGTGGATGAATGGGACTATATTGACATAATAGACAAAACATTTAATTTCCATTTCCAAAGGAAAACTGGCTGAGGCAATAATAGTCTAGTGGTCTGTTATCAACCATTTTACAGCCTTGTTGTAATTCTACCAAGTGAGTCTTAGACGAACCTGTTGATACATTTTCTCTCAGCTTTAGGTGATAAATAGCACCAACATCCCACTGGTCATCCATCCAAATATTTGCCTTCCTCCTCCATCACCTGGCTGCTGTAGGAGTTTTAATTCTTCTGTTTCGAGTTTAACTTAGCATTAAACAAGATCCTTTGCATGGAATATTCAGCAAGAATCTATTGCGATGGCGTTCTATTAAATGCACCAAAAAGATTAATATTGCAGCTATTACAGACAGTCACGCTATTTTGTGAAGATGTTTAAATTCCTCAAGTAGATACCAGGATTTGAACAGATGTGAGTCCAGAATCATATCTTTGTTTCAGTTGAAGTTCACACTAGACACTTCCACGAACTGTTAACTTGTCAATTGCAACACAAAGCTCTGGCAGGAGGTAGGGAATTTGTCTATGGATCACTCTTGAGCAGCACTGTAGATTTCTCATTGTTTGCCCAAGAGGTGAAAAGATATTTCCAAGTGCTTTTTTTGAGCCTTTTTGTGAGATGTAGGGCAAGAAAGTCAGGAGAGTGAGGTGAGGGAGCAGGGCCAGGGAGTGGGGGAGTGGAGCATGGAGTTTGCCTGCTACTATTGGAAGGCCTCAGGTCAGTCTGGCAGGACTTTCACTTTGCGACCTTGCCACCCAAACAGTGGTGAGATGGGTAGTGGACATAAGACAAAATGTCGGATAATTTCCTGAAAGTCAAGATACAGGAGAGTTTTAGAGGCTTAAGATATTGGGGACGAGATAATATTGAAGAAGGTCAGTAAAGAACGGGATAGCATCAAGGGGTAAATCTGTAGAAGGGTCAGATTTTGATCAGGCATCAATTTTGCTGGCCCATGTGCAGAGAGCCCAGGAGACTGATATCTTCACTTTTATGTGCTCAGCAATTGAGGTTTGGGCCTTTTGCCAGCGCTGATAATGATTGGAACTTTTGAAAAACCGTCAGACCCACTTCCAGCACTAAGTGGGACCTTTCGCCAAGAAGATCCAATATCCCAACCGCCTAGTGAAAGAGATTGGATTGGGATGGCAGAATTTGCCCCACCTCCACGTTCCCATCTCTGACATGAAAATTCCACACACAGTGTCAGCAGATGAATTCAGCCCAAAACCCTGAAGACAATGTCGGTAAATAAAACCAGAAGCTATGCACTGTTTATAATCGGTAACCACTATTGTTTACAGAATTCTGGTATCCCTTATGTATCTATGTTTTTCATTGCGGTCTTCATTGAATGAGATTTGATGAGATACAGTCATGAAAGCTTTCCCCAAGGTGGTCAATTTAAAACAACAATGAATGAGGAGTCAATGGGTTTATGTTTGCCAAGTTACTGTCAAAACATTTAGAAATATTGGATTTGTAGTCATAACTTGCCAACACAACGTGTATACAATCCTTTCGAGCAACTTATTTTTGACCGTCAATTTAGACAACACAACTTTACTATCTGCATGCATTTTAAGCAAGAGTAAACATATACAGAAGTTTGCATCAATTGTTACTCAAACAGATCTTTATTCAGAAGCATCAGCAAGAGAGACCCAATAAACTATAACTTATAGAAACAAATAAATTGCATTGAAGTATCATGACAGTTTAGGAAGTAACAACAAAAGCAGAGAAGGGAGGTGTAAAATAAATTGTGATCATTTTTAGAATGCTTTGTATAATAAAGTATCTGTTGATTCAGTAAGAAAAGCTTTGTGTTAATCCTAGCACTGGCATTCTCCATTATACTGCAAGTTCTTTTCAAAACATCTGCTAGTGCCGACACAAGCACCTCATTATCCCGTGCTAGAAGCTAGTATTTCAGTAACAATAAATGATTCATTTTAATATGACATTGCTGTTCACTCAAAGTTCAACACTGCATCAATTTACAGTTTATTTTCCAAAGGCCATAAAACAATAATAGTATTTTCCAGCTTTCTCCCTCGTAATTTGTTTTTCTTCTTTCAGCAGAACTGAAAGTATTATGTTTCAAATTCCTCATGGAGTGTGAACACTAAGATCATTGAAATTTAAACGTTTCTTCTTTATAACCAAGTGCAAAATATGTTTGTTTATCTATGGTATAACAGGAGGGCACCTGAGTACTCTGTCTATATCAAAACTCATTGCAAAAGGTTTGAATTTGCTTTTGTACATACTTCTGAACATCACAGCATGAATGCATATTTTTCTAAGGTTTATCTTTTATATATATAATATATATTTATAAACCATTTTATCAACGTTTATTATTGTTCTTTCAAGCCCCTTCTATATTTGGCTCACAACGGGTCCCCATTCCAAAGGGTGTTTGAGGCATTTCGTATTTTGAGAGATGGTGGGTTAAATTATTTTGTTAATTAATATCTTTATTGCTAGTTTCCAGTTTAAAGGCTCATGATTCAGTGCCCAAGTAAAGGCAATCATTTACAATGACAGATCCAAGAAAAGTAGTTGCTTTATCAGCAGCTTCCTGGAATGAGATCAAAAATGTGACTGGTGGTGTTGTGCAAAGAGCATGATTTGGAGATATCTGAGAGTTCAGGGTTAGGATGAGAGGACCCTTTGGGATTTTCAACTGAAGAGCGAAGAGAAGTGGGGAATGAAGCAGCGAAGGTAGTCTCTCTGCGAGTGACAAAGGTTTCCAGGAGTAGTTCTTGCATTGTTGAAAGTAAGGAAGGACGGTACAAAGAAAAGGAGTTTAAGAAGGCAGTGGAAAAGGATAACAGGAATTTACCTTGCACTCTCTAGGATATTTCTGGAGAGAGGTCATATGGGGAAGACAATGTTTACTAAGTAAATCTGATTGTGTTACAAAATACACTAAAATCTAATTGAAGGTTGCGTTCACAGTGTGATGCGGTTGCACATGACAGAATGTACATTTATTCACAAACAAAGCCCCGTTCTTTGTCAAAGGCCCTGCACCATTATTGCTGAGACAAGGCTATGGAGAAAATCCATCCTCATGGCAATATACCGACAATCAGTGTTGACTTGCCTGTTTTGAATTTTACTAGTTAATTATAACAGCTAACAATTCTGGCTGTATCTCCAGGCCAACCATAGTCCAACCAATCAACACCCTCTTTCCTCACAGTATCTGTTGTCACTTCCTTTCTAAATTAGGCTTCTTGTGTTTCAGTCCTGATTTCCAAGATGAACAGTTGCGAGCGTCCAGTCACTTTCTCGTGATATTGAAGTTCTGTGTTACCAAGTGATTATTATTCAACTTTAATTTCAGTACTTCAGCTGGAGAGGATGCTGTGATGGTATATGGGAGACAAATTGATAGGTGGGAAATTGTGGAACAACTTGGAGAATGAGATTTTGATGGAAACGAGAGTCTGAGTATTTGCTTCTGGTCAGCCCACACGAGTGAAGGGGTCCTTGATTTCTCCTCCTTAACTCTCTTCCTCTTTGCTACCCTTGTTCTGTCAGGGTAGCCTCTGGTGACAGTTGGAAGAGATATGCTGACATGTTAACAAGATTGTGGAGGGATCAGCAGGCTACCATGACATTGGACAGATGCTAGCACCTTACAGGTCAGGGTGAGGTATACCAGAAGCAGTCCAGCTGACATTCTTTGAGTTTTTGGTTTCAGTTATTTGAGAGCTGATTTTGGATCTTTAGAATTCCAGATGATGGAACTGGAATCTGTTATCTGACTAAGCCTGTTGCCATGAATCGCAAGCCATTTTCAGCTTTTTGACATCACTTGAATGCCACTGACAATTTACAGATGCTCTGCTGGAGTTTGACAATCATCTGGCCTCCATGCTACCACTTGGGTTTGTGTTGAATAGAGAGAGCATTGAGCATAGGCCAGTAATGGACCCAGGTATGTCTGTGGAACCAGGTGAAATACTCCTGTTCTTTACGTTCACCTGACTTTAAATTGGTTTTGACAAGCTTCTTGATAATAACTTCTTAAGTATAATTTGCTTGGTTCTGGAATGTAAAGTACCAGTTGCAAGCTCATTTATTATAGAGTAGCCTTTGGCAGAATCTCAAAGCATGTACATTTTTGCATTAAATAGATTAAAATTACTTTTCCATTTGTCTAGTGATAGGTAGAGAGTCTTTTTATTTATTCATTCATGGTACATGGATACCACTGGCCAGGCCAATACTTTTGTTTATCTCAAATTTGCCCAGAAGGCAGTTGAGAGTCAATTACATTGCTGTGGGCCTGTAGGCCTAGAGGACATAGGTTTAAAGTGAGATGAGAGAGGAACAAAAGGGTCCAGAGGGGCAACTGTTTCACACAGAGCGTGTTTAACTGTCTGGAATGGGCTGCCAGGTAGTGGTGGAAGCGAGTACAATCTTCTCTTTAAAAAACATTTAAACAGGTACATGGTTGGGATTGATATGGAGGGATATGGACCAAATGCAGGCAAATGGGGATTGGTTTAAATTGTGGAAACTGGACAGCATGGGAAAGTTGGGCGAAGGTTCTGTTTTCAAGCTGTAGACCTCTATGACTCTGTGAGTTACATGTAGGTCAGACTGGGTAAGAATGGCAGATTTCCTTCCCTAAAGGAGATGAGTGAATGAGGTAAGCTTTTCTGACAAGCAATGATGGTTTCATGATGGCCATTGGACTTTTAATCCCAGATTTTTAATTGAATTCAAATCCCATCATGTGCCATGGCGGGGGTCCTCAGAAACCAGGGTTCCTGGATTAATGGCCAAGTGATAATACCACTAGGCCATAGCCTTCCTGATGTGATAGTGATGTATGAATGGCTAAAGAATCTCAGGTTCAATCTGCAGGCTCTGCTATGCTAATGATCAGAACAACAGGTGGAGTATTGCTGAGTGGGCAAAGGGATTCACTGTATTTTCCCCAGGTTCTCGGTGACGGGGTGAAGATTACAAGCCCATCCTAAAAGGAAACCTAAATAAAACAATTAAAAACCTACGGCATTTGGCCCTTGATCCGCCTCCCAACAGCTTTGGCCATCACTATCTACATACTTAGGCAGTGCAGGTCCTGATAACATCTTAGTCTACACGGTCTCTACCTGCTAGGATCCAGTGGCCTGCTCACCTGCTCAAAAGAGTAGGTTCTATTTCAAGTGGGTGGAATAGTAGTGTCGAAAAGAGTAAATTCTTCCCCTCATTTTAGCTGCACCTCATATTCTGATTTCTGTCAGAAGGAGGGTACTTTAAATTAGGGCAGCAGACCCTGAATTATACTCAGAGCATTGAAATGATTGCTTCCATCAGGGAGATTGGCAAAGAAGTTGGAGCACACCAGCTGTTCTTCTGGCTTAGCCTTTTTTGGATTTTATAAGTGGACTGCTCACACACCCAAAACAAGCCTCTTGGTTTGGGAAAGCTGGAATATTCAAGCCACCTTTGCATTACCCAGCTGATCTGAAGTAGTTCAAGGGACTGTCATGTACTGTGATGAATGGAATTTTATAGGGCCACAAATGCTGCTCCTGACACAACAAAAATGATCCAAAAACTTGGCCTTATCTTTCAATGGGCTGTTAAGGTTAGAGAAGATGGAGTTTAACTTAAATAAATGTGAGTGGCTGCATTTTAGTAGGGGAAGTCAGTGCAGGACTTATACTCTTAACGTCCTGGGGAATGTAGCCAAACAATGGGACCTTGATGTGCAAGTTCATAGTTGCTTCAAAGTGCAGTCACAGATAGACAGGATAGTGAAGAAGGCATTTGGTATGCTTACCTTCATTGGCCAGTGCATCGAGTATAGGAAATGGAAGATCATGTTGCAGCTGTACAGGACATTGGTTAGGCCACTTTTGGAATATTGTGTTCAACTCTGGTCTCCCTGATATAGGAATGACGTTGTTAAACTTGAAAGGGTTCACAAAAGATTTACAAGGATGTTGCCACATTTGGAGGGTTTGAGCTATAGGGAGAGGCTGAATAGGCTGGGGCTATTTTCCCTGGAACATCTGAGGCTTATAGAAGTTTGTAAAATCATGAGGGGCATGGATAGGGTGAATAGCCAAGGTTTTTTCCCCAGGATAGGAGAGTCCAAAACTATAGGGCATGGATTTAAGGTGAGAGGGGAAAGATTTAAAAGGGACCTAAGGGGCAACTTTTTCACTTACAGGCTGGTGCGTGTATGGAATGAACTGCTAGAGGAAGTGGTGGAGGCTGGTACAATTACAACATTTAAAAGGCATCTGGACAAGATATAAATAGGAAGGGTTGAGAGGGATATGGGCCAAATGCTGGCAAGTGGAACTAGATTAATTTAGAATATCTGGTCAGCATGGACAAGTGGGACCAAAGAGTCTGTTTCTCTGCTGTACATCTCCCTAACTCTATAACTGTACAGAGATGGTACAGTCCATAGAGCAAAGCATACACTTTGCATCTTGGTATTCTTTGTGACTCTCATTTACGTAGGTTCTTCCTATTCCTGGAGTAATTCTGGCTACCCAGAATTCAATGCACTCACCAAACTTGTGACACAACTGTTGACTGAGTGTTGAAGTTCCACTTTCCTTAAGGTATAATCTCCTTCCTGCTGAACAGAGAGGGACACTGGGAACCTGCCTTAGAATTTCTTTCTTCAGTTAACTTTCTCACCAGCTTAAAAATAGTAGATTTTGAAATGCTTTAATTGCTACTTATGTTTTGACTGTTGGCAGTAGTTAGATTGATTTTCTTTCAGCTGTACTTATATGTAAGACAGAGAAAAAACGTCCCAGAAATAATCACAAAATACCGTATTGATTGTTTATACAAGTACTTCAAAAAGTAGGAAACAATTTCTCATGTACATTCATTTCCCCTCAATCTGTGTGGTCAGAGCCATGCACTCACCCTCCTTTAACTGTGAAATTAGGTATTGCTGACAAGCCAAACATGACTCCTGCCTCCTACTTTGTCAAAGCAACGCTCCTCATTCCACAGCAATCCCAAATTGATATTGCCAGATTCCGGCAGTCCTCCCATAGTTATGGGAAAAATCCAAAGCTGTATGTCCCATTCCACCAACTTCCTACCCTGCTCCCATCCCCCAGAGCTATAGGAGGGGCAAAAAAGTGTTTGAAGAATGTTGTTTTCTATAAATTCTTTGGGAGCAGACAGTGCTGCAGACCCCTACCTGTACAGCACCCCCAAGCAGACTTCCTCTGTGATATGAATTAAAAACCCACGGGATTCCACATCCACCGATGATGATGTTTGCTCCTGGCCAATCAATGTAGACTACAAAGCAGTGCTACATGATATGCTACAAATTCTTTGCACAAGTCTGTCTGTCTCACTGCCGGAGTGCAAGATTACCTCCATATATAACTAAACCGTGGCCAGCATTATTAACTATCAGAGGCAATGACCTTGTGGAATTATCACTGAATACTAACCTTGAGACCTAGGTAATGTTCTGGGGACCAGATTCGAACCCTGCCACGGCAAATAGTGGAATTTGAAAACAATAAACATCTGCAATTAAGAATCTACTGATGACCATGAATCCATTATTGATTGTTGGGGAAAAACCCATCTGGTTCACAAATATCTTTTAAGGAAAGAAACTGCCTATGAGAAACAGACATGGTCTGGCCTACATGTGACTCTAGACCCACAGCAATGTGGTTGGCTCTTAATTAACTTCTGGGCAATTGGGAACAGGCAATAAATGCTGGCCTGACTGGTGACGCCCTCGTCCCATGTATGAATCAAAAAGAAGTTCCTGCATTTTACCAACTATCTTGCTTCTTATTCTCAGCCTTAAAATCCATACAAGATAAAAATACGCCTTGAGTTATCAAGGCAAATCAGTTATAATTTTCACAGTAGGACAAACAGATTTGTGAAATTTTGTTCCACAAGCACTAGCATAGGAATTGTATTCTAACTATAAAAAGTAACAACTAATCAGCAGCCTGATGTAAATGTGATAATACCGCAAATCTACTACTTGGGATGTCTCCTCGTAAATTATAAATATATAAATTCGTACCACACAATTCAAATTTATTCTCAATTGTGCATTTCAGGAAACTGGTGACGACAACAAGGATCATCCAACATCACCATATGGTAACAAAGCATCTCAAAATTCAACTTCAAATTCGTCTGAGAACCTCAAGGAATCTGAGAAGGATAATAAAGCAGAGACATCTGCAGACGATAAGTCGGTCATGAATTTCTTCAAAACGCTTGTAAGCAATGACAGGTTATTGTGTTTGTTTCTGTGGTCAGGAACATCTTGCTGATACATAAGATCATTTTAGGAATCCCAAGAACAATCTGCATAAATTTCAATGCAAGATCAATTCTATTCTGTTACTATTTTTTTAAGGTAGACTTCCAAATTTATGCTTAGAAATCTTGAGAGGGTGCAGAGGAGATTTAGTACGGTGTTGCCAGGAATGGAGAACATTAATTCTGAGGAAAAATTGATTAAACTTGGTTTACTGCCTTTGGAATAGGGGAGGATGAGGAGTGATTCAGTGGTTGTGTAGCCAGATCTCCTAGTTAAAGTCCCACTTACGGACTTGATGGTCACAGCAGGTGCATTTGTAACATGGTCAAACAAATTGATCCTGCAGACCCTTTCAATATGCCTATAGCTGTCTGTAAGAGCAGGAAAGTTTCATGATTAGCCATGCTTGAAGTGGTGTCTTCCTGGCTAATGTGTTCCAAGGAAATGGCCTTGGGAACAGACATAAGCAAGTGTTTGTCAGCCTCATGAGTCACTAAATGCAGGAAAGCCTGTTCATGTAAGGTGAAATGGGAAGCCTGGAAATATCAGTTTTTGGTTGCCATTGCAAACTCAGTATTGTCTTTATTATTTCTATTTCACTTATTCTGTCCATCATGAAGACCACATACTATCATCCCTGTAACCAACTTCAGTCCATGCCACAGTCCATCTGCTGTTGAAGCTTCCATCCTTGACTTTATCATGTTTTGCTCAATTACTCTGGAGTTGTCCATATGTAATCTGTAATTTTCATTATAGGTCACGCCAACAAAGTCTTCTTCCAGGACAGAACTTGACTCACTGCAGCCATCAGATGACAAGGTGAACCTCTTCTTTATTTCCCCTTCCCCTACTTGTTTCTTTATACTATGTATCATCTTGCCACCAGCTAGTAAATAAGCAACTAAGGAGCAGAAGCAGAAAGAGGAAGAAGATAAAGAACAAAATGAGAAGCAGCAGACAAACAACAGAGCGCCTTTCTGTCCACACTATCTGTGGAGAGCTAACTTAAGTGCATTATAAATCACTACAACTCTGTTCTTTACATCCTAATAGTCTTACTTTCTTATGCCACTGACCCACCAAAGCATCTGCTTGTCCACCATGCAAAAGTAAAGCCACCAAAGAAATAAGCATTTCAAACAAAATTTATAAATGAAATCACAAGGTGTTATATGGAAAATAATTCAATTGCTCCTTTACATTTTCTTGATGTCTGTCATCTGTGTGCCAATACCTATTATATAGTGCTGTTCCAGAAGCTGCAATGTGGCTGGTGGAAGGCTGCTGGCATTCGATGGAGGAGACTGCAAATAGATCTCAAGCTGATCTTGAGCAGCTATAGATCAGAAAACATGGTTGTGTACTGCACCGTCTCAGCATGGGTGGCAGCAGTGGCTTGCAGACTGACAAGCAATAGCCGCAACAATGACCTGAGCTGGGAAGACCAAAGTGTAGAGTCAGTTTGGGTAGAGATAAAATAGTAGGGAAAATAAGAGGTTACTTGTGATCTGGTGTATAGACCCATAACTAGTAGTTATACTGTGTACAACAGGGTATAGAGGAAGAAATAAAGGGGGCACATGAGAAAGATGCCACAATAATCATAGATAACTTTAATCCACATGTAGATTTATTGGGTGAATCAGATTGGCAAAGAGACTCTAGAAAATTAATTCATACTTATTCCACTCTATTTTTTATAACAGAATATTCTAGAGAAAACCAGGGAACAGACTATTTTAGATGTGGTGATGATAAATGTGCCAGGATGATCAACAAACTCATGCTAAAGGAGCACCTGGGTGACAGAAAAATAACATGATAGAATTTCGTATTTAGTTTGAAGGGGAAACATGGGGTCTTTGATTAGCATTTTAAATCTGAATGAAGGTTGTTATAAGATGAAGGCAGAGCCAGCTAAAATAAACTGGGAAACTGGTTTGAAACAAAGGACCTTGGAAATGCAGTGGCACACTTTGGAGGAGATATTTAATAACTTTCAGGAAAATGTTTACACCAGCCAGAAAGAAAATCTCTTAGAGAAGGTCACAGGATCTGTGGCTCAATAAGGCAGTTAAGGATAGTATAAAATTTAAAGAAACACTATGTAATTCTGCAAACATTAAATGTAATCATAATATTGGCCAGAAGCAGTAAAGAATGAATAAAAAAACGGAGGAAGTGCAGGCTGTTAAAAAACTAGGCAGAAATATAAAAATAGTAAGTGTTGCTCCAAAAATTAAAAAGGAAACGAGTAACCAAAGCTTGCATTCATTCTGTAGTGAGTAAGTCTGAGGCATTGATAATGGCAAAGAAGGAAATAGTGTTGTCGGGGGGAGGCGAGTTGAATAAATATTTAAGTATCGCAAGTCCATCCTCACCGTAGAAGGTGTGGAAAATTTCCCAAAGATGCTTAAAAATCAAGATGTGGAAAGGAGGGAAAAAGAACTTATGATATTCACCATGACCAGGGAAAATGTGCTGGAAAATGTATTAACCAAAAGACTGACAAATAATTGTACATTACTTTGCAATGGCTATGGGCCAACTGCTGGAAAGTGGGATTAGACTAGTTAGGTGCTTGTTTTTGACTAATGCAGATTCAATGGGCTGACTCTACAAATGGGAGTAGAGTATTTAATTAAAAGTGTGTTAAGGGAGATTTGATTATATCAGTCAGCTTGATTTAGTGATTAATCACGTACAAATGTGACAGTATTTCTTTATTGCAGAAAAAAGTAAATGTTGAACAGAAAGAAGCAGCAGCCAAATCCCACAAACCAGAACAAAAAGCAGCAGATCAGGAGATAACCAAGACAAATGATGCAGAATCTGTTGATAAAGTAAAACTAGAAAAGACACCAACACAAAGTCCATTTGGAAAGCTATTTAAGCAAAAGGTCAGTGTCAATGCAGAAATTTGATTACTTTGAATATATTTTGTTTAAGGAGAAATAATAATGCTTACCAGGAATTATGATGATCTCCCCTTTTTTGTGTTGATCTCCTGAAATGTAGAACGAAATAATTATTCATACCATAATTGGACAAGATACTTACATTCTTAATGACAATTTGAATTTGGATCAGTTCTCATGTACTTGTAGCAGTCTGTGTACTCCAATCCAAATTTCCATTCCCAAACAACTTTAACTAATGATATCCATTTACTAACCAAAATGCAATCAAATAGTTTAACTACATAAGTAGAACAAACTGCCAACCGGAAGCCAGCAAATCACTCTCAGTACAAGTTAATACTTAAGAAGAAAGAAAGGAATTATAGTAATGATGAATGTATTTTTAAAAAGAATGTAGGTTTACTTCAAAGGCACTAGTGTTACAGCTGTGTTTCTGACATTTGAGTGTGGCATCCTGGCTAGAGCTGCATAAATTATCCCTCTATGTAATAGTTAGAATTAAGTCAAAATGTTGTATATATCTCAAATACTATGGCATAAATAAATCTGAAAAAGGTGAGGATATTATTAAGCTCATATGAGCATGATCAAAATTCATTTCATTTTACATAGAGGTGAAGAGAAGTGTAAAATACAGCTGTTGATGAACAAAATTATAATTGGGAATGTATACATTGAATGTTCAATTTTGCACGTAATTATCTTATTTCTGCTGTTAGAAGGCTCTGTTCAGAACTGTGATGTTTAAAAAGGTTCCTGTTCTGTGGCAGTGGTCATTGTACATTGCTCCAGGCAATTGCACTACCCAGATATAACATTTCTGAAAGGAATTATACATTTTACAACATAAAGTCCTATTAAATGATTAATTCATTTTGGTTTATTTTTCTTCATTTAGACCATCAAGGAAATACCACAGGTCAGTGCGGTTCGAAAGGTGAGTTAGTTGTATAATGTACATTCTGCGATCCTATGAATCCAGCAGAGAGCTTCAGTCAAAGGAAACTAGGGTAAAAGATGACTGCAACTCTGATGCCAGGAATTGCACTCCATTCAAATGAGTCCCTTCTTGGCGGTGCTGCATTTAATATTTTACATACTGTACAATAATTATATTAAACTATCAACATACTCAGAGCAAATGTTCATGCAATAGCAGAATTTATTTCACATTAAGTGCTATTTTTCCTCTAATTTACTCTTGGAGAGGCCATTTATCATCTTGCATCATTTTGCTGTAGGAGGAAGCAGTAGTTATTGTTGACTTCCTTTATGACTGTCATTGATGCCATTGAGATCCACTAGCAGGAGGTGTGATTGAGAAATAACATCACAGAAACACCATTTTTCTTATCCCTGAGGTGAAATACTTGCTTCTTCAACCACCAGCTCACCTCAAGCTATGAAACATCTCTAAATTGAATTATAGGAGTTTAAATAACAGACAGATCTAGATTTAAACCCATGCCTTCTGACTGGGAGGCAAACACACTACTGTTTACATTACTTGGCCATACAGTGTTTACAATTTTTATTAATGAAAACATATTTTCAAAACTGCATCATTCCATGTACCAGGTACACTATTTAACTTAGTAAGAACAACTTGGCAACTGTAATGACAGAGATAGTAAAAACTGCCAATGCTGGAATCTGTAACGACAATTGAGCCAGATCCATGTTGATGATGATAGCAGGAACCTGAGCTGAATTATTCCTTCCCTCTCCAAGAGTCTCAGAGTCAACTTAATTGCTACATAAATTGATGCTACTTGAATCAGCACAGGGAATCTAGGGATTCTGCTTTACATGGCTCAACACAATCCAGGCACTTACACAGTGTTCGTCAAATGTAGTTTTGACAAACCTATTAAGTTGTTTTGATAATTAAGTCAAGTTTTATTGCACTATTTTTGTGCTGTATTTCAATGACAGATATAAGCAATATCTAACCTGATGAGGATGAAATACTTGTGACCACACTCCAATGCTTAAGCAGTAATACCACTTGAGTGGCTGAGTTTGAGAGTGTTTTGGAGTTTTCTAGGATAAGACGAGAACACAGTTATCATCATGATTCCAATAAGACGATGGTTGTAAACATATGTATCCATGTGAAATGTAACATGGATGTAAATTTCTGTTTATAATTAGCTCCCTGAAACTGTTTGATAATTTGATCACCTGTTGCAATTATAATTCGGAAGTTTTAGCAAAATGAATGATAAGGACTCTGTCTGCTATTTGTATTCTGTGAATTAATGCCTAGTTACATTCACAGATCCTATTGATATTTCCAACAAGAGAAGGACAACTTAATTGGTATCTTTCAGTGGTGGTTTCTCTAATGAGGAATGCAGGAGAGTATGCCAGAATCTGTACCAAGCATACTGAAAAGCATACCGAACCTAGTGAAGCTACAAAACAGGACTATTTGTGTATCAAACAGGGTAAAGAGCAAGTAAGAGACACAGCTAAGTGATTCTACAACCTATGGATCAGATCTAAGGCTCTGTAGTCCTGCCACAAGTAGTTATGAATGGTGGCAGGCAGTTAAACAATCTATTGGAGGAGGATGCTCCACAAATAGCCCCATCCATAGTAATGGAGGAGCCCAGCTCATTTATGCAAATTGATGAAGCACTTGTAACAATCCTTAGCCAAAAGTGCAATGATCTATTTCACCCTCCTCATGCCAGCATCACAGATGCCACTCTTCATGCAATTTGATTCATTTTGATTCACTTGATATCAAAGAAAGGCTGGAGGTACTGGATATAGCAAAGGCTGTGTGACTTGCAACCTTCTGACAACTCTCCTGAAGCCTACTGCTCCAGAACTTGCCATACTACAAGCCAAGATGTTCTAGTATAGTTGTGAGACTGGCATCTCCCTGGTAACGTGGAAAATTGGCCAGATTTGTCCACAAATAAAAATCAGGACAAATCCAACCTGGCAAATTACTGTCCCATCTGTCTACTCTCGACCATCAGTAAAGTGATGGAAGGTGTCATCAACAGTGCTATCAAGCAGCATCTGCTCAGCAATAACCTGCTCAGTGACACTCAGTTTGGGTCCTGCCAGGGTCACTCAGCTTCAGACCATATTACAGCCTTCGTTCACAGGTGGACAAAAGAACTGAATTCCAGAGCTGAGGTGAGAGTAACTGCCATTGACATCAAGGCCACATTTGACTAGTTGTGTAGCCTTAGCAAAATTGCAATCAGTGATAATCATGAGGAAAACCCTCCACTGATTGGAGTCATACCTGGCGCAAAAGAAGGTGGTTGTAGTTGTTGGAGGTCAGTCAACTCAGCTACAGGACACTTCTGCAGGAGTTCCTCAGAGAGGTGTCCTAAACTCAGCCATCTTCAGCTGCTTCAGCAATCACCTTGCATCCATCAGAAGATCCAAAGTAGGAAACAGCGTTCCCTCTAACTTTCTTACCAGTCACACAGGCCTCCAAGGCCTATACTTGGCAGAAATTTCTGAAACTGAAAGTCAATGTGTGACAGGTATGCTAACCTCAATTACAGTGCATGGAACATTGGAGTAGCTGCATGCACACACAGCTACACAGTTTAGAGAGAACAGTGGTGAGAATGTTTGCTGATCTTTGCACAATGTTCAGCACCATTCACAGCTCCTCAGATACTGAAGCAGTCCAAAAGCAGCAAGACCAGACAATATCCAGATTTTGGCTGACAAGTGGTAAGTAACATGCATGTTGCAAAAGTGCCAGATAATGACCATTTGCATCTGACAAAAGACACTCTAACCATCACCTGGATATTCAATGACATTACCATCTCTGAATTCCCCACTATCATCATCCTGGGAATTACTACTGACCAGAAATTGAACTAGAGTAGCTATATAAATACAGTGGCTACAACAGCAGTCAGAGGCTTGGGATCCTTCAATGAGTAGCTCACCCCCGCTTCACCAAAGCCTGTCCAGCATCCGCAAGAAAAAAGCCAGCGTGTGATGGAATAGTCTTTATATGCCTGGCATGCAACTCCAACGACACAAGAAGTTCGACACCATACAGAAAAAGCAGCCCACTTAATAGGCACCTCATCCACAAACCTTTACGACCTCCACCACTGATGCTCAGAAGCAGCAATGTGTAGCATCTATAAGATGCAATGCAGAAATTTTCCAAGGCTTCTTAGACACTACCTTCCTAATCCGTTCCTAATGACCATCTAAAAAACAGCACATACACAGAAACATCACCATCAACAAGTTCCACTCCAAGCTACTTACCATCTTCAATCCGAAATATATCCCTGTTTCTTCAGTATCACTTTATCTGTATCTTGGAATTCCATCCCTGACGATTTTGTGGGTTTCCCCACAACAAATAGATTGCAGCAGTTCAAGAAAGTAGCTCACTACCACATTCTCAAGGACAACTAAGGAATGGTAATAAATGCTGGCCCAACCAGTGATGCCCATGAGTGAACAAAACAAAAACTCTAATTAATCTGGGGAGATGGCGCCGTAGTCAAAATATCAATAGAGAAGCAACGCAGAACTCCAGTCTAATATTCTGTGAACACATGATAACGTGATTTGGTCTTAACTGCCCTGTGCATTATAAATGCTGGCCTAACCAGACATAACTAAACGTAAAAATCTAAATCTAAATCTAAAATCTAAAGCCACCTATGAATGAGTAAAGAAAAGCTATTTATGTAATGCCATTATGAACGTGAGGTTTTATAAGATTATTATGTTTTGGAACAGTCTATATAATGCAATGTCCAGTGGGGTATCAAAGGGTCAGATGATGCACTGGCCTCGTGGTATCATTGCTGACTGTTAATCCTGATGTGGGAGTGCTGGTACTGGACTGGGCTCATTCTTCAGGTTTGGAGTCAAAAAAGCACACAATTTATAGACAGTCAGTCAAATGTGGTGCTTTATACATTCCGACTTTAGGAAAAAAACCAACCTGACTCCAAATCGAAACACAAACAGATTCTAAACAAGGCCTCACACCTAACACACATTGTCTGACCTAAAATGTCACCTCTTCTTTACACTGATAAAATCTTTAGTTCTCTCAGGACAATGACTTCAAAGGAATTCATGGATTTACATATATATATTAATCAATAAAACCTTCTAACTGATTAAAGATTTAACAGCATCTTAGGTTTATTTAGTACATCCTCATGAAAGCTGTGACCCTTTGATATTTTACTTACAAATTTTGTGTGTGATACTATCTCTCTCACCTGAAGAAGGAGTAAGACTAGAAAGCTTGTGTTTTCAAATAAACCTGTTGGACTATAACCTGGTGTCGTGTGATTTCTGACCTTGTTAATCCTGACACCCAGGTAATGTTTTGGGAACACAGTTTCAAATCCTGCTGTGGCAGATGGTGGAATTTCAATTCAATTAGAAAAACAGTCTAATGATGACCATGAATCCATTGTCAATTTTTGGAAAAAGCCATCTTGTTCACTAATATCCTTTAAGGAGGAAAACTGGCATCCTTACCTGGTATGGCCTACATGTCACTCTTAACACTCTTCTGGGCAAGTAGGGATGGGCAATAAATGCTGGCCCAGCTAGCAACATCCTCATCCTATGAATGAATGAGAAAAGACCTTGGGGCTTTTTCAGCAGACAGCAGAACAGGGTCCAGTGCTACCAAGAGCAAAGTGCAGAAGGTTCATATGTGGAACAAAAGCAAGAACAACTGGGGCTGCATGAGGGAAAACTGTCTATCTCCAAGATCTTTGCCAGCGAGAGAAGAAGAGATCTCTCAGAGAAACTAACAGCTATAGCTGCTGTGGTCTGCAGAGGATGTGAGTGTGTTCATTTTATAGACAACCAGG
The DNA here is from genome assembly GCA_024137785.1 of Ginglymostoma cirratum. Classification (NCBI taxonomy): domain Eukaryota; kingdom Metazoa; phylum Chordata; class Chondrichthyes; order Orectolobiformes; family Ginglymostomatidae; genus Ginglymostoma; species Ginglymostoma cirratum. Next base: position 19,222,438 of record JAHRHZ010000087.1, read on the forward strand.
CAGACTGCAGGGGCAGGGAGAGATGATTTTTAGTTGAAGGTATGAATCTAATGGTAATCTAAGGGATCCACAAGGTTCTCCCTCATGTGGTCAGTGGGGAAAAAATTGCCAGAGTGGACATTATTGCTAGTACAGTATTCTTTTCAGGATTTTAGAGAAACTGAGAGAACCATCTTTTGATATTTGTTTGGGAAAAAGTAAACATGTTGAAAGCCAAGAGTCATATTGGACTAATGTGGACGATTCTTCAGAGACCAGGCTTGTGAAGTGCAACTTTTCGTTATGTTTAAAAAGTTGGAGGTATCTTTTCTCCAGTTTATTAGACTGTTTGTTATCTTAAATCACGTTTAGGCATTATTGTTTCTCATTCTTTTGTTGCAGTGGAAGTCATATAACCTGAAATCTTGTCATGTGATCCTTCTTACTTGGTCAATAAGAATTCAACTATCTTGTTTAAAGTTATCAGTACCTTTGTGGATTGTAAAAATACCTATTTTGTGGCTTTTTAAAAAAAATTTTCCATTGCCAGTTCACAAAAGTGATGATCATATAAGGAATAGTTCCACTGCTACCTGCTGGCTTTTTGGTACCTCATCTAAGAGGTCATCCTTCACTGCTATGTATAGTTAAGCCAAATTACCGATAGCAACAGGGCAGTAGTAGAAATGGCCTCAGCACTCCTGCACCAGGAATTTAAAAAAACTCCGTTGGAATAGTGGCTATGTGGAAGGATGAGCTTGGGTTCCATCAAGAAGTCCCCATGCTGAATATCTTAATATCAATCCTTATCAAGGTGGATGTGTGAATAATGGCTAGTTAGGAAAACGAAAAACACTGACTCCTTGTTTGCAGTTTCACACCTGTTGCTTTTCCGACAAGAGAAAGGAGAAAGGTGTTGAAGAACACAGGTGAAAGGCAATGAGAAGTAATTGTTAATGGATTATTTTAAAGAGTGTTTAATCGTTGAAAGCCAGCCCTTGCATACTAATGTTTTAGTAGAAACTGTATGATTGTAACATGGTCAGCTAGGTGGACCTCATAGAATATGAGTTCCCTGATTGGGGCTGTTAATCAGGGAGCCCCGGCTTACTGATATTAGCAGGAGTGTCAGAACTTCTGTTCACTCAGAATGGGCTGTGAGGAAACTGGAGCAGTGTCAAGCATTATGCACCTGCAAATAAAGGCCGAATTTGTAATGGGATATTGACCTGTGTGGAATTATTTCAGAACCCACTTGATAACATTCACTCCTCTCATCTCTTGTCCAGGTTACGAGACCAGTTATTGTAGCCCATAGTTATCTGACTTAGTTAAGTACTTTAGTATGATCCAGGAAGTATTGCTAAAAACTTACTCTTGTACATTATCAATTAGGCTGTCGGCATTGTACCAACAAATACAATGGTAAATTGAAGTGATATTTCTGAATATTGTTTATTGGCTTTTTATCAACAATGTAATTAATTTTAAAATAATGCGTGTTAACTATCTATGCTGTTATCATCCAGATGGTTTGTAAAATGTTGGTATCAATGATGTGTACTCATTGTAGGAACTTAGATCTAAAGTAATTCACCTTGGATCTAGGACCCAGAAGCACAACTGAATTAGTCCTTTTTGTGCGTATACTGTGGATTGATAATGTTCTTTTTGTTAAAATCAGTATGTCATTATAAATTTCACCAATTAATGTGATTATTTATTACCTAGGATGAACAAGATACTGCACCTGCTGAAAAATCTGATAAAAACACATCCCAGTTGCAAAAACGAATGTCAAAACAGGAAGATGCATGCCCTGAATCTGCACAGAAATTAAAATCTGAAGAAGAAGAGATTAAACCAGCTAAAAAGGGCTTCTTGAACTTCTTCAAACAGATGGTAAATGCATTTCTTTGTGCACCTTCTTGAATATATGCCCTCCAGTACTGAAATATTGGGCTGCATTTTAACCTGAATGGGTCACGTGCAGGATTGCTGATGCCTGAAAAGCTTATTTCTTGACCCAAACTGACCTTCAAATCCCCCCTTTTTCCTCTTTAACACCAGAAAGGGGATGCAACAGACAGTTTAATCTAACTCGTTCAAGGACATTGTTTCCAACTTAGTTCATGACAGTGATGTTGCAAGCTTCATTCTCAATCAGATTGTCACCTTTAACTGCTGCCAGCTGGGTATTTCAAATGTCTGGCCAGCCAGCACCTTTAGTAAGAAGAGGACAATGCACACCTACCACTCAGTCCATGTGCCTTCCAGAGTAACCCCTGCTATCGTTTACTTCCCAAATATTTTCACCTTGAGGTTTCGCTTGCACCATGAGGCGCCTAGACTCAAACCACCCACAGTAGGTGCCTAACACCCTCAATCACTCATCAGGATCCTCTGACCTACCACTACTGCACAAGCCTTCAAACTCTCATTTCCTTCCATCCCACACTCTCCCACTGAGGCACCCAACATTACTTTTCAGGCTTCAAGTTTCCGCTACTACCAGGCCTCCAGCCTGTCCTTCTATCCCTAGGTCTGTAACAGGTCTCTCCAAATCTAACCCAGCCTGCTCTGCATTCCACTCGATTGGACCCTGCCCCAGTAAACTTCCATCACACCCAACCCCTTGATGTTTCACCCTTCCCCCAGTAAACCACCATTCAACCGCTTGCCCCTTCATGGAGTTTACCTGCTGCTGCCTTCACTGACCATCTCGTACCCAACTCGAGGTCCAGCTGTCGTTCAAGGGGCCCTGAGATTGAAAGTCTCATATTGTATCAATTGAGCTACCCAGATTCCAATCTTCATCTTCTTCAGTTCTCTGCTCAAAAGCAGGTCTAACCCAGAGCATTACAACCTCTATTTTACTTGTTCACTTGTGGGATGTGATCATTGTTGGCTAGCCATCATTCATTCCCTGCCCCTAATTGCCCTTGAGAAGGTGGTAGTCTCATGCAGAAGACAAGGAGCCTGATCCCAAATCTACACCAGCTGTGAAGGAGATCAAGCCCCATGTTGTTGGCACCAATCTGATCAACACTAGCCATTCTGCCAACTGCGCTCCAAGAAATCTGAGCTGTTGTGGTAACACATACTTGTACCAGCATTTGTGAGTCTACGCATGGTGTAGTCTGGTGCTCTAAACCTTAATGGCAAAAGCATTGCTTAAGCTTCCCAGTTTTTTTTCTCAATCACATTGCATGACTTTTGTTATCAGTATTCTGCCCACATTTGCATGGGCTATGTTTTGAAATTATTTTCCATGTGATCAGCAAATAGAGTTGAACATTGTGACTATATTGTGGTTTGTCAAAGACTGACAGGATATAACTAATTGACCCTTTTTATTTGCTGCATTTGGTCAAATGTCTGATGACTATTAAAGGAGTTATTCTGAGATAGTAGGAACTGCAGATGCTGGAGAATCTGAGATAACAAGGTGTAGAGCTGGACGAACACAGCAGGCCAAGCAGCAGCAGAGGAGCAGGAAGGCTGACGTTTCGGGCCTAGACCCTTTTTCAGAAATGGGGAAGGGGAAGGGATTTTGAAATAAATAGGGAGGCGGATAGAAGACGGATAGAGGAGAAAATAGGTGGAGAGGAGACAGACAGGTCAAAGAGGCGGGGATGGAGCCAGTAAAGGTGAGTGTAGGTGGGGAGGTAGGGAGGAGATAGGTCAGTCCAGGGAGGACGGACAGGTCAAGGGGGCAGGATGAGGTTAGTAGGTAGGAGATGTGGGTGGGGCTTGAGGTGGGAGGAGGGGATAGGTGGGAGGAAGGACAGGTTAGGGAGGTGGGGACGAGCTGGGCTGGTTTTGGGATGTGGTAGGGGGAGGGGAGATTTTGAAGCTTGTGAAGTCCACATTGATACCATTGGGCTGCAGGGTTCCCAAGCGGAATATGAGTTGCTGTTCCTGCAACCTTTGGATAGCATCGTTGTGGCACTGCAGGTGGCCCAGGATGGACATGTTGTCTGCAGAATGGGAGGGGGAGTTGAAATGGTTCGCGACTGGGAGGTGCAGTTGTTTAGTGTGAACTGCGCGTAGGTGTTCTGCAAAGCAATCCCCAAGCCTCCGCTTGGTTTCCCCGATGTAGAGGAGGCCACAACGGCTACAGCAGATGCAGTATACCACATTAGCAGATGTGCAGATGAACATCTGCTTGAAGTGGAAAGTCTTCTTGGGGCCTGGGATGGGGGTGATGGGGGAGGTGTAGCGGCAGGTATAGCACTTCCTGCGGCTGCAGGGAACTCCTTAAAGGAGTTATCCTTTCAGCTTTCAGTACCTCTTAGATATGTGGAGATTATTCCATCAAAATCCAAGTTCATGCTTGATAGATAGTGCACAGTGAGTAAGGAGGTGAGTTCCTCATCTCTGCCCTGCTCTTAGTGTAATTGTATTTATATGGCTAGTCCAGTTCAGTTTCTGGTCAGTGACAGTCCCTGGATATTAATAGCAGGGGATTCAGTGATGGAAACGAATGTCAAAGGTCAATGGTTAGGTTCGTTCCCGTTGGGGATCATGATTGCCTGGCACTTTTGTGGCGTGAATGTCGCTGTCAAAGCACATCTGATGCACTGCCATTTTACAGGCGGAATGGCACCAAGGCAGTGAAAGACAAACTGCTATGCCTCTGAACTTTGCAGTCTCTCTCTTTAACTGTGGCTGCCAGATTACATTGGCAGTGAAAACTGGGCTTCCTTTGAAACTGTGAGCAACAGCACACAGTTAGGGGCACATACTCAATGACAATACTAACAAAGAAATGGTATGTTAATAATAGGACCATAGAATTTTACAGTATATAAGGAGCCCATTCAACCCATTATGTCGGCTGTTAGTTAGAGCAATCTGAAACTAATCCCACTGCCCTGTTCTGTCCGCATAGCCATATATCTTTCATGCTTTTGAATGTTCATTCATTCTTTCCAAAAACGATGCAGTGCTGTCTACATCAGCTACTCGGTATTGGAATTGCTGAGTCTCTTTGTTCTTTCTTAAATTCACTATCGTTGCATTGTAATTTTTTTTCTCTCCCAAAGTGCATTACCTCACACTTATTCACATTTCATTGTACCTGCCATCTGTCTTTTTAATCTACCCTCCTATTTATGTTCTGGAATCATTTATTGTTCTCTTCAATATTTGTGAAAATTTCTACTGTTGTGTCAGCAGTAAATTTAAAATTTGCACTGTCAAGAGCACATCATTTATAATGACCAAAAACAAAAGTGTACTCAACTCTGAACCTTGGAATTTACTTCTGTTTGTCAAGGGAATTTTTTTTTGCTCAAAGCATGTTTAATGCTTCTGAATGCTTTTGTTTGCATTCAGCAAATTTTTGTGGAATTTCGGAGATTGTCTAAATGATGAATTGCTGAAAATGCATTTGTGAAAAAATTCTGCTGGATTTATAAACAAAGATCCTTACAACAACTTTATGGTTTTTAACAATTTATTCAGTCCTGTGAGTCATTAAAGAATATTCTTCATTTACAAATGATGATTGTTAGAAGCAATATTGATTGAAAATGTGATGGCTGCAAGCAATAATCAATTACAGATATTCAGTGTTACTTCATTAGAAACACTTACAAGTCATGACCTTAGTAGAATGTAGTTAGTGTTGTTTAAGGCCACGTCAAATACCATGTGGCACAAATTAAGTCATGTTTCAATTTAGACCAAGAATTTGTATCATTGATGTTGACATACTTGTTACTAATCTAGTGTGTAACAGGCACAATCTTATTAAGTAGTGCAAACTATATAATTTTCTACCCAGCCAAAAATGTACTATATAACAAGAATGGCAAATTAGACTAGGAAACATTAAAAATAGATTAATTTGAGTTGGAACCTTGCCTCTGGCATTTTCTCAAAACGTTTATGAAATTCTCTATGAGAAAAAAAAAGATATTATCAACCAGCACCAGATCATGATTCCCACCGGAAGGCACAAGGGTGTACAACAGATGAGCTAATGATGGCAACAGATTCAGATATGTTACCAATTGAGTAAAATACACAGAAAAGTTATTATGAGAAGCAGTTAATAAAGTACTGACCTGTATTGTGATTTTCCTTTCTGAAGATATGTGTAGATAAGTTTTAATTGTTGGCCATAACATTGGAGGGTATTGTATCATTACCAATGCTCTTTCTTCCATTGATGGTAAAACAAAGATCAATCTAGACTTAAAAAAAGGCCAGGGTTACCAGCTCCTACATTTGATAACCTGTGATTGCTGTCCTTTAAAATGAATAAAGGACTGACAATCACAGAGCAAAACAAATACACGCAGTAATTTCGGAAGATAAAATACAACAAATATTAAAGATTTGAAAGAACAACATGTAATTTTGATGGCAAGCTTGAAAATAAAATGACATAGCCTGTCTTTTCCAATCGTGGATGCACACTAATAGTCTGTGTAATTTTGCATTTTTGGTTTAATTTTCAAAATGCATATGAATCATTTTAATAGTATTCTTTTATCTGTTGTTTGTGATAAATACCAGCACTTCACACCGTTTCCAGAAGCTCTTTCAGTTCAGCATATTACAACAAACATCCTCAGTGGAGGGAAAAATTGATTAATGCTGAAAGCAACTATTCTAAAAGAAATAGAGCAGGTCAGAGCAAACAGGAAAAGCCAGGATCAAGTTATCTATTCTGAGGTGATATGATGTTTATTGCTGCTGTTGATCTTGAACTCAGTGGCATCATTAAGACATTTATAGAATGGATAGTAAGCAATCGGTTGCATATTTCAGTACGTCTTCATAAAGTAATAATAGTTTGTTTCTATGGTTACAGTCAGTCAAAGAGGATGAAAAACACGCTGATTCTGTGGGCTCAACTGTAAACGGTTCTGAAGGAAAGGTAAATGCCTTTATGATGTTTCATAATGTTCAGGGCACAAATTTATTAAAGTATTAATGCCCCATGGAATTTAGAAAAAACTAGTTGTGCTTAAATTTTTTTTATTCTTTCATGGGATGTGGGTGTTAATGGTTGGGCCAGCATTCTGTGCCCCTCTAGTTGCTCTGAAATTGGTGGTGATGAGATGCCCTCTTGATCCTCCGCAGTCAATTTGGTGTAGAAACACACAAAATCTCACTGGGGAGGGAGGGAGTGCCGGGATGTTGACCCAGCAACGCTGAAGGAACAGTGATATATTTCCAAGTCAGGATGGTGAGTGGCATGGAGGGATGGCGTTCCCATATATCTGCTGCCCTTGTCCTTCTTGTAGATTTGGAAGGCGCTATCTAAGGAACGTTGGTGAATTTCTGCGGTGCATCATGTCGAAGGTACAGATTTCTGCTACTTAGCGTCAGTCGTGGAGGGAGTGAGTTTTTAGGGATGTTGTCCCAGTCAAATGGGTTGCTTTGTCCTGGATAGTGTCAAACATCTTCAGTGTTGTTGAAGCTACACTCATCCAGGCAAGTGGGGAGTATTTCATCACAGTCCTGACTTGTGCCTTGTCATTGATGGACAGGCTTTGGAGAGTCAGGAGATGAATTACTCACCACAGCATTTCCAGCCTCCAACCTACTCTTGTAGCCACTATTTATATGGCTAGTCCAGTTGAGTTCTGGTCAAAGGTAACTCTAGGATGTTGGTAGTGGGTGATTCAGTAATGGTAATTCTATTCAAATCAAGAGACGGTGATTAGCTTCTGTCTACAGGATGTGGTCATCATTTGGCATTGGTGTGTCGTGTATGTTACTTGCTACTTTTCAGCCCAAACCTGCTGCATTTGTACATGGGCTGCTTCAGTATCTGAGGAATCATGAACAATGCTGAACAGTGTGAAATCATCAGCAAACTCATAGCTTCTGACCTTATAACGCACTGATGACATTATAGGTACAGATATGGAGATCTGCAGCTCACTTGTGAAGCTCCATCCAGTGGTAGAAATGTGAGGGCCATCAACAGAAACAGCTAGCAGTCGTTCTCCAAAGCAAGAACAATGTTCAGTGGCAAGTTGCCAACGGGAGGTAGGAAAGACTAAAAAACAGGCTATGGCAGAAAAATCATTTTAGAAAGCATTAGCAGGAAATAGGAAACCTCACCATGGAGGCGGGAGAATAGGTCCCATGAGGTGGGAGTGGTGGCAGTACAGTTCACAGAATTCATCTCTCAGAGAAGGTGCTCAGAAAAGTTTCATGAGTCATAAGTTTTATTTATTTAAGCACTAGTTGATCTTCTTTGACATTGCTTAGGCAGGTTAAGACCAAGTGGAGTCATCAATGTAAGCAGAATTATAGTTGGCCAAAGGACTAATACTCTCAAGCATAATACAGTCCTTCTTTCAAAGTAGTGCATACTGTCCATTTTAAATTTCTACATCCACACTTAAGTGAAACCTTTCAGCTGCAAAAGGATATAATTAAAGTTTGGCATGTTTACATTGACAGGTCCTATAATAAAGGCTGATTAAATGATTATACACAGATGCCGGTGAGTTTTTTTTTTTGGCATGTGTGTAACATGGGCAGGACCATGGTTTTTTTCTAGAATTACCTTTTATAGTGCTCAGTGTATTGTGACTTCATACTTCACAGTGGAATGCCGTTCAGAAAATGCAGTGCACTTTCACTCCTTACTGCCACAGTGTACTGTCACTCCTTACTATACAACGTACAGTCACTCCTTACTGCACAGTGTACTATCACTCCTTACTGCACAGTGTACTATCACTCCTTACTGCACAGTGAACTGTCACTCCTTACTGCACAGTGCACTGTCACCCCTTACTGCACAGTGAACTGTCACCCCTTACTGCACAGTGAACTGTCACTCCTTACTACACAGTGTACTGTCACCCCTTACCGCACAGTGTACTATCACTCCTTACCGCACAGTGTACTGTCACTCCTTACCGCACAGTGAACTGTCACTCCTTACCGCACAGTGTACTGTCACTCCTTACCGCACAGTGAACTGTCACCCCTTACTGCACAGTGAACTGTCACTCCTTACCGCACAGTGAACTGTCACCCCTTACTGCACAGTGCACTGTCACTCCTTACTACACAGTGAACTGTCACCCCTTACTGCACAGTGAACTGTCACTCCTTACCGCACAGTGTACTGTCACCCCTTACCGCACAGTGTACTGTCACTCCTTACTGCACAGTGAACTGTCACTCCTTACCGCACAGTGTACTATCACTCCTTACCGCACAGTGTACTGTCACTCCTTACCGCACAGTGTACTGTCACCCCTTACCGCACAGTGTACTGTCACTCCTTACTGCACAGTGAACTGTCACTCCTTACTACACAGTGAACTGTCACCCCTTACTGCACAGTGAACTGTCACCCCTTACCGCACAGTGAACTGTCACTCCTTACCGCACAGTGTACTGTCACCCCTTACCGCACAGTGAACTGTCACTCCTTACTGCACAGTGTACTATCACTCCTTACCGCACAGTGTACTATCACTCCTTACCGCACAGTGTACTGTCACTCCTTACCGCACAGTGAACTGTCACTCCTTACCGCACAGTGAACTGTCACCCCTTACCGCACAGTGAACTGTCACCCCTTACTGCACAGTAAACTGTCACCCCTTACTGCACAGTGAACTGTCACTCCTTACCGCACAGTGAACTGTCACCCCTTACCGCACAGTGAACTGTCACTCCTTACCGCACAGTGAACTGTCACCCCTTACCGCACAGTGAACTGTCACTCCTTACTACACAGTGAACTGTCACTCCTTACTACACAGTGAACTGTCACCCCTTACTGCACAGTGAACTGTCACTCCTTACTGCACAGTGTACTGTCACCCCTTACCGCACAGTGTACTGTCACCCCTTACTGCACAGTGAACTATCACTCCTTACTACACAGTGAACTGTCACTCCTTACCGCACAGTGAACTGTCACCCCTTACTGCACAGTGAACTGTCACTCCTTA
>JAHRHZ010000087.1:19232373-19242436 GCA_024137785.1 Ginglymostoma cirratum
TGTCACCCCTTACTGCACAGTGAACTGTCACTCCTTACCGCACAGTGTACTGTCACCCCTTACCGCACAGTGTACTGTCACCCCTTACTGCACAGTGAACTGTCACTCCTTACTACACAATGTACAGTCACTCCTTACTATACAGCGTACAGTCACTCCTTACTGCACAGTGCAGTGTCACTCTTTACTACACAGTGTACTATCACTCCTTACTGCACAGTGTACTGTCATTCCTTACTGCACGATGTACAGTCACTCCTTCCTGCACAGTGTACTGTCACTCCTTACTGCACAGTGTACTATCACTCCTTACTATACAACGTACAGTCACTCCTTACCGCACAGTGTACTATCACTACTTACTGCACAGTGCACTGTCACTCCTTACTGCACAGTGAACTGTCACTCCTTACTGCACAGTGTACAGTCACCCCTTACTGCACAGTGTACTGTCACCCCTTAGCGCACAGTGAACTGTCACCCCTTACCGCACAGCGAACTGTCACTCCTTACTACACAGCGAACTGTCACTCCTTACTGCACAGTGCACTGTCACCCGTTACCGCACAGCGAACTGTCACTCCTTACTGCACAGTGCACTGTCACTCTTTACCGCACAGTGAACTGTCACCCCTTACCGCACAGTGCGCTGTCACTCCTTACCGCACAGTGAACTGTCACCCCTTACCGCACAGCGAACTGTCACTCCTTACTACACGGTGAACTGTCACTCCTTACTATACAGCGTACAGTCACTCCTTACTGCACAGTGCAGTGTCACTCCTTACTACACAGTGTACTATCACTCCTTACTGCACAGTGCACTGTCACTCCTTACTGCACAGTGAACTGTCACTCCTTAATGCACAGTGTACTGTCATTCCTTACTGCACGGTGTACTGTCACTCCTTACTGCATGATGTACAGTCACTCCTTACTGCACAGTGAACTGTCACTCCTTACTGCACAGTGTACTGTCACTCCTTACCGCACAGTGTACTGTCACTCCTTACCGCACAGTGCACTGTCACTCCTTACTGCACAGTGTACTGTCACTCCTTACTGCACAGTGCAGTGTCACTCCTTACTGCACAGTGTACTATCACTCCTTACTGCACAGTGCAGTGTCACTCCTTACTACACAGTGTACTATCACTCCTTACTGCACAGTGCACTGTCATTCCTTACTGCTCCCTGTATTGTGACTAACTTGTGCTTGCTGTGCTTTCACTCCTCATTGCATATTACCCAATCACTCCTTACTGAATGAATACCTTCACTCCTCATTATTCTATGTGCTCACTCTTCTTTGCATGTTGACTCCATCCCCACCCCACCACTGCAATGATGATTCGGAGAGATTAGAGGTTTGAGAGAAAGCGCCATTAAACTGTCAAATGTGAATAAAGTGATTCGGACTCACAGTGTATATTGTTTGGTGTTGGTAAACACCAGAGTATCTGAGTACTGCCTCATGCCGGGGAATTTCTGGGTCATTGGCACTGTGCAGTTGGAAGCCTGAATTAATATTCTTTGCTTCTCTACCGGTGTCCTAGAGAAAAGGGAAATGTACAATGAAGGGGAAGCAGGACCCTGGTTCCAGATGCTGAATGCCTTTTTAAATATGGTTTGTTGAGAAAACCTTCAGCTACCTCCTCCCTCTCCCACAGATTGTGGCCTTCCACAGTCCTTGATATTCCCCTTCTTGCCATCTCCACAGTGTCCCAACTTCTCACTCCCACATCTCAAGATCCAAAACAGCTGCAATGCTGACCTTCCCAACACTCCGCACCATGTTGATTAATTCTCCCTCTCCCTTACTTGCCCCTCATCACCATCACCTCCTCCTTCCTGCCTCTCCATAAATACTGGGACTTTTATAGATTATCGTGTCTAGTGATCCAATACAGGTAAAGCAAACACAAAAACTGCACTGCCTAGTAACTGCTGTATCAACCTACGACAATGTATTTTAATATATTTACTTTGTCTACAACAGGTGAATGATATTTACAGGGTGGCATGAATTAGTCCTTTAGAATGTCCCCAGACTGTGTTCCTGCACTGGTTATGAAGACTTGTCACCAAACTCATCCCAATACATGGTTTGCTATCAATATTAAAATGCTCACATGTTTAAAAAATTAATGGGCACAATTTTTCAAGGCCCACCCAGAGGTTTTACAAAGGTGGGCAAGAGGCAAAATGTACTTTTCCCAATGGCGGGTCAGACATTTGATGTTCTCAGCCTGGTCCAGGTGAGTCAGCTTTCCCAAACTTCACCTGTTAAGCCTTAATCAGAAGGTCATGAACATTCATGAACACCCTACCTCACCAGGATTCCATTCACAGGCATAATCAGCCTGGCATTAAGGGGAAATATGCGTATCCACAAATCCAACTGTAAAGACAAAAGGAGTGTGCACAGGGTAGGGCTACATCCTCCCAGCTCTGGCTAATCCATTACTTGACACTTTCAGAAACAAGGCATTTCATTGCACAGCCCCTTCCAGTGTTTGGATAGAACACTCTCCATGTTCAGCTGGTCATCAGAAGGATCCATTCATTTGTTGTTCAGAGGTGAAGGCTCTCCTTGTTCACCAGCTCAAAAGAGGATAAATTCATGGGCCATCAGGCTCCTGATGGGATTATTGCAGGCATAGGGTGAAGGCTGATGGGGCCCAATCCTGGAAGCTCTACTGACTCAGTAAAACAAATCTGACTAGGACAGGTAAGCATGCCTTAACTTAAAAGGATATTAATCAAAAATGATGGTGCAACCTAATAAGGACAACAATTTTATTTTTAAAATGTTCACAGAAAGGTGGGTTGAGTGCCGAGGAAAGGGAAAGCAACTTAAAAGCTGTGGGCATCAGAGGCAGTGGAAGGATTCCTAGATCCCTCGGGAGGATCACTTCTGTACTGGCCAGGAAGAGTCTCCAGGATGTTGTGCATTTCCTGGTCTAGCTCTTCAGAGAACTTAGAAAGAGGGGCAGATCTCTCCTCAGATGAGGAAGAAGGAGAGTCTGATGGAGATGCTTAGGCAGCCCATACTGATGCTGAGAAAGCCAAGGTAACAAGGTAACATGCCTGTGATAGCCTAATAGTGACTAGATTTGAGAACAAATGGCATTGTGTGGATATTTATGGGCACTTGAATGTTATGTGCAACAGTGACCCATGCGATGTTACTCCCATCATTCTCTCAAAACGGCGAACGATTACGAAAATTCCTTTGTCATTCATTGTACATCATTTTGCTCCTCTTGTATGAATAAACGTATTTTTAGTTTGTTGGCCAAGTCCTCAATATGGAGTTCTGCAGGCTTACATGGCAGCCACACATGGAAGAGATAATGCCTAGGTTACAAAGGTTATTCACATAATAAAGAAACGCTGATTGACTTTTAAAGCATAACTGTAGAGTTTTTATACTCACCTGCCAAATGTTAGGGCACTGCCAGCTGGCAACCGTAAGGTAGAGTCTCAGAGCTCTTTGCAACATTAAACCTGCTATGCATATGAGAATGTAGGGTCAAATAGGCACCTCAAAGTAGTCTACAATGAAAATATATACAGTTACAAGTCTTAACAGATTGGATGAAACCACACAAACATAAATAAAAGTGTTATATTTGTTTCCAATGTAGTGTTGTACTGAAAGTCGTCAGCCATGCATCCGAGGACCATTAATACACTATAATCTCTCTATTCCGTCCACCATGAAGTGGTGCCACCTTTGTAAGCGCAGCTGAGATTGAGGAAGCCTGATGAGTGCTTTGCCTCAGATGACGCTGGCAAACATCCTGTGGTGACTGGCAATCTAGAGGGTTCTGACCCACTTGGGGGGTCACCTGCACAGGTACAAGTGCAAACCCCGAAGCTAGTGGAAGCATTTGGGTGCTGAGCGGAGGGAAAGTGGTGTGGGAGAGCACCTCTGGAGTGACCTGTCTGTCATTTTTCCTCTCTTTTAGTTGCAATGACATCTCCGTCTCCCATTCAGGTGCTGGGGAACCTGGATGGAGGTTAAGAGTATTTTGTCCCCTCCCACTGAGCCAGTGAATGCATGCAAGCATTGGAGCAAAGTCCAATCATCTGTCCAGCAGACACTGACTGTTTTGCTGAACTTGCCTCTGTGCTGCTGCTGCACTGGTCTATTGAGGCAGCAATACATTTCCATGCCAGATTTACAAAATCTGATGGAACGTGAGCATAGGAGTCTCCTCTGCCCATCACTCCAGTCTGTGCATGATCTCTGGCACTTCTGCCAGCTGTTCCCCTGTTTGCCTCTGCATCTCCATCATCTCATTAATGGCTGAATCCAAAGACTCAGCATCTGTACTGAGTTCAGCAGGGGTCTGTTTGCCATGAGTCTTCTAAGTGTCAGAGACATCAGCCAATTCTTCCACCTCTATGTTCAGGCCAATGTCAGTGTACTTATCCAGAATGTGACCCCAAGCCTACTCTAGCTAGGTTATTCACTGAGGTAGATGTCTCTGCATTGGTGAAGGTTGGGTTCTAGAATGCTTTGACAGTTCATTCTCTGAGGGTCCTGGCTGTTCCTCCTCAATGGTGTCTTCTGTAGGGTGTTGGGGAGAGATGGGCTTGGGACCTGGGGATTTTTTTTTTTCTGGCCCTTGCTTGGGTCTGTGTCGTGGTAGCTGCAGAGATAAACAAAATGTTTTGTTAGTGCTGTGATGTGCCATCCTTACCCAAAGTTCCATTACAACATTGACACCTGATGAGCAGTTGGCATTAGATATTTTGAGAGGTTTTCACCACATGGTGGGCTACATCCAATCTCCTCTTCAACACACTGTAACAACCTACTGGGACAGTGCATTGGAAATCAAACCCCACTATTCCAAAGGCCGTACTAAATGATAAAGATTTTTTTAAAGTAAGCCAATTTACCTGTCTTTCAAACCAAGGTTGATAGAAAGCATCAGCAGGGTTTCTGTACTGAACAAGAATTATTATTTATTATACAGGTAAACAAATATAAACTAATGGCAGATAACACAATTCCCTCTTTATATATATACACAGAGGCATAAAAATAGATAAATTCAATTAATGGAGAAGATAGAAAAAATGGGAATTCAGCTTAGTGGTCTTTGCATCCTGGTTCTGATGATAAGCTGGTCCCTTTTTGACGGGTCAGACCTCTTGCTGTTCAGATATCCTTCTCTGAAAGCTTCCACTGGTTTGTAAGAAGTACAGGGTGACTGTTGCCCTTGGAAAATGCCTCTGATTTATCAATTCAAAAATGACAGCTCACAATAAACTACTGCAGGAAGGGTAAGTTTTTTCCTCTCATAATCTCTCTGTCTCTGTCTCTGTAACTTGTTTCCAGCTCCATGCTGCTCAGGCACCTGAAAACCAATTATGCAGTTATTGGCAAGCAAATTGTCACTATCCTTTGTAACTGTCACTAGTCCACAGACCAATCAACTTCTTGTTGCCAACAAGAGCAACATCCAACTCCACAATCATCTGCAATCCGAACTTGCCTACAATGCCTGCCAAGAGTATCGGATTACTTGCTTTCTCAACTGCAACCATGGTTCTCCTCTTGTAGAAGGTGAAAGAATTAGCTTTGGTATATAAACACTGTGCCTGCATTGACAAATACAGATAAAAGGGTCAATCCCTTGAGCTGTGTTATGCATTATTATTAAGAAGAATGCAGTTAGGGTGATGGTAAGAGTTAAAGGATTCTGAATGGAAGATGGTTGACTGTGGTCAAATAGCTAGAATTCACTGGGATCAATAAAGCTTTACATGATGCCTGGTAATTGTGTGAGGTGTTTATTCTGGAGCCACATTTTGTGGTGTGTCCTTGTCCCATACAAACAATGTGATGTGTCCGCTCATCTAGTGTGTTGAAAGGCCAATGAGTAGATAGTGTGTCAGCTGATGAGTGTTGTAGATCCTTTTCAGTTTAAAGTGTGAATCTGACAGGTGGGAGGGGAACAGTGGCGCTGTGCTGTGAGAATTAAAACATGGGGAGGTGCAGTGCAGTGACAGACATTGTTTGCACATAAGGCATGTAATGGAGATAGCTGGCACCCAATCTTACGTGTACTAGCCCTGTGCAATGGCCAGCTTATAATGTTAACTCACATTTAAGGGAAATAAAGCATTGAATAGACAGTGGCACTGACCCTGGCTGTGCGCGAGAGATCATTCATCCTCTTACTATATACAATCTCATATCTGTTTGCCATGGGTGCTGATCACTGAAGCCAGCTCAGCCCAGGCTCTCTTGTGGCTCATGCTTTTTTGCCGTTTCATGCCCTTTGTTGCCATTCTTCAGAAACAGTACATTCCTACTCTCCCAGATGGTCTGCAGAGGATCCTCAAGGGAGACATCGCTTAAGTGTGGGGCTGCCTTCAGGCAGCTTTCCAGCCCCCCAGAAATGGGTGGAGATGATGGGTCGAGGTGCACTGACAGTCTTGGGTAGCAAAGAGTGAAGTACTGTCTGGGAGCATTTCTAATAGGAGGTATGGTCAGTAATTTTGAAAATAACATGAAAATTGGTGGTGTGGTAAAGTGATAGAAGGAAAGCCTTAGACTACAGGGTGGATGGTCAGATGGGCTGAACAATGGCAAATCAAATTTAATTCAGGAAAAATGTGAGGTGATGTATTTTGGAAGGACTTCAAGGCAGGGGAGCAATGTTGAATGGTAAGACCCTAGGAAGTAGAGATGAAAAGAGGGACCTCGGTGCACATGTTCATAAATCCTTGAAAGCAGTTGGACATTTAGATAGGGTGGTTAAGGGAACATATAGGATACTTGACTTTATTAGTCAAGACATTAGATACAAGAGGAAGGATATTATGATGGAGCTGTATATAATGTTAACTAAGCTACAGCTGGAGTACTGCGTGCAGTTCTGGTGTCCCTAATATAAGAAGGCTGTGATCACATTACAGAGGGTGCAGAAGAGATTCGCCAGAATATTGCCAGGGCTGGAGCAATTCAGTTATGAAGAGACACCAGAGATAGTAGGAACTGCAGATGCTGGAGAATCTGAGATAACAAGGTGTAGAGCTGGATGAACACAGCAGGCCAAGCAGAAATTTCTGAAGAAGGGTCTAGGCCCGAAACATCAGTCTTCCTGCATCTCTGATGCTGCTTGGCCTGCTGTGTTCATCCAGCTCTACACCTTGTTATCTCATGAGGAGACACCAGTTGGCTGGAGTTGTTTTCCTTAGAGAAGGCTGAGGGAGGATCTGATTGAGGTATAGAGTTCAAAGGGTCACAGACAGGGTAGATGGGAGAAATACTTCCTCTTAGTAGAGGGCTCAATAACCAGCAGGTATAAATTTAAGGTGAGGAGCAGGAGGTTTAAAGGGAAGTTGAAGCAAAATGTTTTTATCTAGAGGGTGGTGGATATCTGGCATTCACTGCATGGAAGGAAGGTACAGCCAGGAACCCTCAAGACATCAAAAAACTATTTAGTTGAGCACTTGAAATGCATTAGAATAAAGGTCACAGACCAAGTGCTGGAGAATACAATTAGAATGGATAGTGACCAGCTCAGACGCATTGGGCCAAAGGGACTCTTTCTGTGCTGGAAATCCTCTATGATGCTATGACTGTAAATATAATATTGAAGTCCAGAAGGTTCAAATGTGCTTCAGAACTTCCTGCCTACCCACCACTAACTATTTGTGTTTTACCTGCTCTTGAGTGTATAAAGAGTGTGAAAGAACATAATTGCATGGGAATACACAGATTCTACCCGAGTGGAAATCCCTCCCTCCCACTTTTCAATCTTCACACTTAGGCACAGAAATGAAATTACACCTAAACTTCTAAATTTTCCACCTCATTCTTTATCAAAATTTTCCAAAATATTTGTGATTTGTTGCTTTTATTTTTTTTTTGTCTTCAAGTTGTATTAAATGAGCTCACTGTGGTCCCTTATAGATACTTTGCCATTTTTAAAGATGACTTAGAATCAGTTGGTTGTTGCTTAATAAAACCATTAGTTAATTTAACTGTAAAGACTAGAATTCAAGAAAGCTCTTGTGGCACAGTGGCAGCCCCTGAGCGAGGAGGCCTAGACTCACGTTCCTTCTCCTCCAGAAGTGAGTCATAACATGCCTGAACATATCAATTAATCCCTTGTCCTTCCAAACCTTTAACCACTTTCATTTAGAAAGACAAGGACAGCAGATACATGGAAACACTTGCATATTCTCCTTCAGGCCACTCACCATCCTGATTTGGAAATATATCGCAGTTCCTTCAATATTGTTCGGTGAAAATCCTGTGATTCCCTTCCTAATGGCATTGTGGGTTTACCCATAGCAAAGCGACTGCACTGGTTCAAGGAGGCAGCTCACCACCACCTCTGGGGGAACCAGTGAGAAACAATAACTGCTGACCCAAACAGCAAAACCCAAATGTCATAAGTGAATGTTTAAAAAACTGAACCAACATCATTCAGGCTGCAACAGAGCCTCAGTTGACCCAATTGGTTTGACTTGAAGAAATTTGAATACTTTGAATTCCAGCTTGCTGTCCTATCAATGGAGAGATGCACATGGGCATTTTCCAGCTTAAGCTGTGCAGGATCACACTCAACATGGTACTCAAAGTTAGGCTCACCTGTGAGAAATGGTTATTCAGACATGCACTGGAGGACCGCAGGTACAAATGAAACAAACAACAGCCAACAACGCTCTCAGGAAAGAGGGGAAAGGGCGCATCTCTCAAATATTTTCAACCTCAAACTTCGTATCGACTTATTGAAGAAAAATTGAAATCCTGAGAAATGCATTCCCAAATTCACAAGGGTTCTTTGAATGAGATTTTAACTCATTCAAAGCCCTTTCGCTCTCACAGATTTAAAATAAGGTTCATTGTATAAACTGCAAAGTTGTAAGCTGGCAATGTTTCCAGTTGCTGTTGTAGTTAACATTAAAAAAGAAATTGTGCTAAAGAATAGCCCAAGCTAAGGGCTACTGTACTCTTTCCTTCAAGCATGCATTAAAAAAAATATACCCACGGCAGTTCCTTTCCCTCAATATTTCTGCACTTGTTTCTTCACAAAAAGGCACGCTGTAGTGCTTGGCTACTCAGTTAGGAACATCACCTGTTTTTATTCACTTACACTTGGCTCTGGTAGCCCCTTTCACTCATTGCTTTCAATGGACATATCTGTGTTTTAAGAACCATAACCTCACAGTGCTGTGATATAGTAATCCACTGGCAGCCAAAAAGTGATCAATTTGCATTTAAATTAAATAAATAATGGGCATATTGTTTCATGAATATATGAGGAGGACATTTACCTGGTGAGTATTCCTTAATGATTATTTATAAGACTTATTTTTGTATTTTTTTTCAGTAATCATGAGACATATTGTGCAGGATAACTGCTGTGTTATTTAAATCTAACAGGTATGGCTTTGTTTTCTGCTGTGAGGTCACTTTTCATTCCAGTGATTTTACAGGCAAAAGATTTGTTGGCTTGAATCTACTCTTTACATCATTGATGTCAACATAAAGAATCTCTGTAGCTAATTCTATGGCTGAAGAAGCAACAGAGAGTGTAATTATGAATGATGACTTTCCTAACCTATAAGCATTGCAGCCCCAGATTACACTATTTAGGTAAAAATAAAAATGAGGTTTTGGATTATCTTGTGGTAGAGGCAAGGTAGCTAAGATTGCAAGGTGAATAAGGCTATAGAAAAGGCAAACCAGGGTTATTTCTAGAGGGATAGAATTGAAAAGCAGAGAGGTTACATGTTGCTGACATTCTTGCCGAGCTGGCGTGTTTTCATTCAGACATTTCATCACCATGCTAGATAATATCATCAGTGAGACCTCTGATGAAGCGATGTTGTTCTACTCGGCTTGGAATTTATATTGTCCAGTCTGTTATGGTGAGTAGTGTCATTTCCAGTTCTGTTCTGTATGGGTTTGTATAAGGCGGACAATTCTATATGAGATAAAAGGTACTGCAGATGCTGGAGAATCCGAGATAACAAGCATGGGGCTGGATGAACACAGCAGGTCAAGCAGCATCATAGGAGCAGG
>JAHRHZ010000087.1:19252436-19269885 GCA_024137785.1 Ginglymostoma cirratum
TCATTTCTGATGAAGGGTTTAGGCCCGCAACGTCAAGTTTTCCTGCTCCTATGATGCTGCTTGACCTGCTGTGTTCATCCAGCCCCATGCTTGTCACCAGCATATATTGTCCATTTACTGCACTGGCCTTCCTGCAACTGCATCTCAGCAAAGGAAATTTCTTTCAACAGAGAGGAGAAAAAAAAACAAAGGAAGTATAAAATATTAAGTTAAAAGTGATAAAATTGTATGTTGATTAATATTATTGCTGTAATTGTCTACAATTTAATTTTATATCTCACAGGGAGGAAGAAAGACAGCAGATGTTGCTGTGCAAACAGATCCTGTTGTTATCTCTCCTGCAGGGAAGACAAAGTGATACCAATGTAGTCCTTCGTTCAAGGAAGCTTGGCAACATGCTTTAATACTTGGTGAAATTACATACTATGGACGGCTCTGACTGTCCCTTTTGTATCTATCAGCATTCCAGCCATGCCCAAGAATATATTTCTGATCATATTTCTAGTAAATTAATCAGTATACTTTCAAAAGATTTCGGAATCGTTAAAGCTATATGTGATTTAGAATACCCATCATTTTCTATGTTTTAGGTCAGTGCATTGATAGAAGTGTATAGTTTCACTAAACATATTAGTCATTTAGTTCTAATTGTTTTTGTACAAGAATCAGGAGTAGAATCTACAGCCCAATACTGGCAAGTTTGCAAGAGGTGGGGCCCTTGAAATTCCCTGGATGGCCTTCCTTTCATTCACACCACAACTTGACAACAGGTTTACGTGGGGTAAGGT
This sequence comes from Ginglymostoma cirratum, assembly GCA_024137785.1. Taxonomy (NCBI): domain Eukaryota; kingdom Metazoa; phylum Chordata; class Chondrichthyes; order Orectolobiformes; family Ginglymostomatidae; genus Ginglymostoma; species Ginglymostoma cirratum. Next base: position 19,253,225 of record JAHRHZ010000087.1, read on the forward strand.
CTAGGGACATCTCCCTGTCCTGATCCCAAATGTGGGCATTTATTGACCACTTAAGGGCCACTTCCTGCTCATCCTCAATTTTGTAGCTGTCTGCAGGGGTTCAGGGGCATAGGGGAAGGCCTGCAGGTTACACTGCTCGAGTGCCAGACTGAAACAGTCGTATCTCATTCAAGCTTTAAGCTGGCCCTTCCTACAGTGGGTAAACCCTCCCCTCCCTACAACCCCCACATCCCTCACCTTTCAGCCAAGGCCCCAGGCTAGGGTTCACATTCCCTCCCCGCTCTGAGATGCCCCCTGAATTTAGAATCCGGGCACTGATTGTAGTTCTGGCCACTGCTTTCAGAGGCACTGTTGGGATTAGAGAGCTACGAAGTCAATCAGATTGGGCGGGATCTCAACCTGAGTGCTGGGCAACCATCCTGTACTCAGCCAATTAACACTCATCTTGGGGCTGCTGTGATTGACAGGGATATGTCCCCTGTCATTTCTTCAGGAGGTGGTTTGGGAAACAGCACCATCTGGGGAGAAAAACCTGCCCTCAGAGGTCACACACAGTATAGCAAGTTGTCTTCAGTGAGTTGCAAGGCACTTAAGCTGCACCAGGTTAAAATAACATCACAAATCAAAGAGTTAAGTTAAAATAATGAATGAACGGTGAGGTATGCTGTTACCTTGGAACACATTCTGAGCCTCATTGTACAGTGAAATTTAAGGGGTTTTTAAAGGTTTTAAATTACATGTCAGCAATGGTCAAACAGTGAGTAATTTTAAAAAAGCTGATGGGGAGTATTATAGTTTGTATATATTATCTAATAACTGATGTGTTTGTATTAGTAATGAATAACAGCTTTTGTGACTAGAATTAGGTTTACAGAGAGTCTAAACACTGTCATGTTCAACCAAGTTAGAACTTTAATTTTAGTGATAACTCAAGAAATGGAATTGCGTGCCCTTCCTTGTTGTGAGTTTGGTGGAAGGGTCATTTATTCCAGCAGAATAGTCATGTTTAGGGGCTTCCTGACGCTTACTGTCTACGGCCTTCTGGTCCTGCTGCCACTTAAGGTCTTTAATGTCTACCTAAGGGTGTCACTCCACTACTGTTGGTATATACCTACCAATGGACATTTATCCTGCCATTCACGGTGCCAGATAAACAAAATCTCGATTGCTTGTGGCTTCCAGGAGATGCTTCATTCAAAAGCACTTGGATTGTGATTAAGGGAGGCAGCATTCCAAGGAGGGGACAGCCAAGCCCTAGGCTTGCTGCCACCTACTTCCACCTGTCACTCCATTCTCTGGTACCTCGAGAACCATCTTTCACTAGCACCTAGGTCCATGGACAATCCTAGGCTTTGGGTGCATTTAATAACTAGCAGCAGCTAATTGCTTGTCACTTTTCAGTGGGGGAAACCTTTATCCTCCCCACCCCAGTGCCCTTGATTCCAGGGAAATCTCAGCACTGCCTGATTAACCACATGATTGGCCCTTATATTCAGGGCCAGTTCCTGAAAAGAGGCAAAACAGGGCTGATGCTGGCTCTACATTTGGGGCGCAAAACGCCCTGGTGTTTATATTAAATATTGGTCTACATCATAACACCAGAATAAGCCAAGCAGAAGCAAAATGTTTTATGCTCCATTAGTACAACATGGGATACCCAATCCTTAATTTATGGAAAGAATGCAGCAACTTTCTATTAATTTCTCATACATTTGTTTTTAACGCATTTTATTAATTTTTCAAATAATCTAAAGAAACTGTTGAATGTCTGCATGATTGGCAACATCTGTTGTTTCTAATATTGTAATCTTCAAAATTTGAAATTCTTAATGAATATTTACCAATATCTCAATGGTCTATACATTTGGAATTTAATTTTATAATTCAATCCATTATGTTAACTGACACATTAGCAATGAAAAACTTAGGGTAATTGCAGTCTATTTAATTTAGTTTATATGCCTTAATTTCCTTTGTCCTATTTCCTCTAATTATTTCATTATTATCCAAGGTCAATTAAACAATTTTAAGTTATGGTCTGGCTACATGAGTTTTGAAAAGCTGATCAAAATTAAAACTTAACAAAAAAATCTTACATGTCATCACAATATAATTATGCTGTAAAGCTTTCATCATGTGTTAATTGCTGCTAAAACTCAGAGTTCTCTGAATTGTTGCCAACAAATTCTGAACTGTTTCTGGGCATTGCCTTTCAGGCTATTTATGTATTACTTATGATTCATCTGTATGCAGTTCATTACTATTTAGAGCCATTAAAAGTTCTTTCATTGTACAAACTCCTATTTGTGTTTCTGTATTTGAATAAAGCAAGCTTTTATCTGATTGGTATTATATCTTTGGCAGTTCTGGTCAAAATCTGTAGAGTGATATCCTGCTTTGTTCAGTTTGCTGTTGAGATCAAGCAGTGTTTGATTTATAGCTACAGACGCTTTGTAGATTAATTCCCTGTTGCCAAGGATAAATTTACTAACTGAAGAGTAATTTAATATTGTATATTTAAGATTATATTATAGTCCCTTTTACCCCCTTTTCCTACAAGTGCTGGTGTTGTGTTCCACAGGAATCAGGTGTCCTTAAATACCTTACTCAAGCTACTAATCATCATTGTGGATCTTAAATGTGTGTTGGCAATCCATTTAAATGACAAGATTTACAGCAAAACACAATCTTCTGCTCATCTAATGTCCGCATTACGGTATTCCAACAGAATTTTTCCGAAAAATGATCAAGAGCAGGAAACCAAGAACTTCTTTGATAGACTTTTTTTCTCCAAATGAATATTTTATTTTTAAAACTTATAAAACAAATTATAAAATATTTGAACTTGAATGTTACAGAATTTGCAATAAAATTCAACTTGTTACCATGCAGCATGTTCTACTCAATATGATCACAATAGTCTTCTTATTAACAGTATATATTCCATGGCAAGTTTAAAACCAGAGGGTAAATCATTTTAAATTGGAAAATTATCAAAATGTAGTACAAATAAACTTTTCTCTGTATATTATGTTCCACTATGATCTGCATTAATGCTTTTTCAATACTCTTGATCTTCACAATGTTCATTCTTTGTAAGGCACATAGCCTGAGGGGTCTAGTTACAAAATAATGCTCCAAACTTGACAATTTGTGAATTATTTGAATACCATTTTTTAATATGAAGAATAGTGCATTGGAAGATGGAAAAAATAGATGAACAATGCCAGAATATTGGATTTAAATTCATTTACATTTAACACTCATAAATGATTGGTTTAAATAATTGTGAGAATCCCACAATTGCCTGCTTCAAATAGAAACCTATTTATGATAAGGGATTGCTAGAAGACTGGAAGTCAGCAAATGTGGTGCCATTATTTAAGAAAGGTGGTAAGGAAACTAGAGGGAACTATAGACTGGTGATCCTGATGTCAGTGGTGGTAAGTTGTTGGGGACTCTAACAAACAGGATTTGCATGCATTTGCAAAGGCAAGGACTGATTTGGAATAGTCATCATGGCTTTGTGCATGGGAAATCGTGTCTCACTAACTGTATTGAATTTTTTGAGGAGGTGACAAAGAAGATTGATGAAGGCAAAGCAGTAGATGTCTATATGGACTTCAGTAAAGCATTCAACAAGGCTACACGTCTTAGACTGGATAATAAGGCTACATCATATGGGATCTGAGGGAGCTAGCCAATTGGGTACAAAATTGGGGTGAAGGTAGAAGACAGAGAGTTGTGGTAGAGGGTTGTTTCTCAGACTGGAGGCCTGCCACCAGTGGTGTGCCGCAAGGATCGGTGCTGGGTCCACAGGTTTTTGTCATTTATATAAATGATTAGGATGTGAATATGGGAGGCATGTTTAGCAAGTTTGCAGATGACACCAAAATAGGTGGTGTAGTGGAAAGTGAAGAAGATTATCTCGGTACAACAGGACCTTGATCAGATGGGCCAATGGGCTGAGGAGTGACAGATGAAGTTTAATTTAGATAAATGTGAGGTGTTGCATTTTGGTAAGGCAAATCAGGGCAGGATTTACAGTTAATGGTAGGGCCCTGGGGAGTGTTGCAAACAAACCTGGGGGTGCTGGCATATGGTTCCTTGAAAGTGGAGTCACAGGTAGGCAGGGTGGTGAAATATGTGTTTGGCATGCTTGTTTTCATCGGCCAGTGCATTGAGTAAAGGAGTTGGGGCATCATGCTGCGGCTGTACAGGACATTGAAAGGTCACTTTTGGAATACTGTGTACACTTCTGGGCACCCTTCTCTATTAAGGACATTGTTAAACTTGGGAGGGCACAGAAAAACTTTTCAAGGATGTTGCCAATACTGGGGTGTTTGAGTTATAGAGAGAGGTGTTGGAGGCTGAGGGGTGACTTTATAGAGGTTTATAAAATCATGAGGGGCATGGATAGGATGTTTAGTCAAGGTCTTTTCCTAAGTGGGGAATTAAAAACGGAGGACATAGATTTAAGGTGAGGGGGAAAGATTTAAAAAGGACATATGGGGTAACGTTTTCACGTAGATGGTGGTGGATTTAAAGAATGAGCTTCAGAGGAAGTGGTAGAGTTGGGTACCATTATAACATTTAAAAGACATCTGGATGGGTATATGAATAGGAATGGTTTAAAGAGATGTGGATTAAATGCTGGCGAAAGGAACTAGGTCAGATTGCAGTGTCTGGTTGGCACTGAGAAGTTGGACTGAATGGTCTGTTTCCATGCTGTATAACTCTGTGACTCTATAAATAAATATTTTGAATAGTGGAAACTCTTCAAAAGGGTTAATTTTGCTGCCAGTGATGCTCCTAGTACTCCCTCTGCTGGCTAAACACAGGTGGATGATTTTAAAGTAGCCATGGTCATAAAGAATGCAATTTATTACTGGCCAGTGGTGCTCTTTTGGAACATTTTCTCAGAGGGTAACATTTTAGAATACCTCAGGAAACATCTCTTCTAGACTAAGTTAAGTGAAAACAAGCAAAGTTTCCAAAGTACTTAGTTTTACAACCAGCCTGGTAAACATGTATTACCCCAAATTGTCAATGTGGATGACTTTTAAGTGATCCAGATTGAGGAAACATGTACATGGTAGTCTGTTGTTTAGTAACTTGATGGTTTAGTGTAACTTAGGAGCTCCACCCTGACACGGCAGTTTCTACTAAATTTGCTGCAGTGGAAGACAGTGGACTGAGAAGACACATGCAACTCTTTGGCCTGTTTTCCTTGGGCACTTTTCCCAGCCAGCTTTGCTTTTTATTTCTGCCTGCCTCTTCCAATGCCTTTATAGACAGTCAGCCTCCAGAGGTTATTGCAGTCAGTGACTGCTATCTTCCTGGCTCTCTTGCAGGCATTCTTGTAGCAGAGGTATGGACACCCAGGAGGTTGTAATATAGCAGCCAATTTGCTGCACAGAAGGTCTTGCTTGTAGGGTCTGTTGTGAGTAGAGCCGGTGCAGATTAATCACACTTTGTTACTGTTGGAGACAGAATACCCCAAATTGTCAAGCTCCCAGGTGAGGAGGGCTCCACTTCTTTATTCACCTCTCCCTTTGCTTGCTTGCAACAAAGTTTATTTTAAAATAGAGCCCTTCCCTTGGAGATGCTTCTCTGTCAGACCCAAATAAACTTACATTTCAATTGAGCCAATTAAAGCAGGCTTTACATAGAACATAGAACATTACAGTGCAGTGCAGGCCCTTCGGTCCTTGATGTTGCGCCAACTAAAAAGAACTATAGTACAGCACGCAAACACACTGATTAGAATAAAAAGTGAATCCGAAAGGGTAACACAGTGTGGAGCTGGAGGAACACAGCAGGCCAGGCAGCATCAGAGGAGCAGGAAAGCTGATGTTTCGGGTCAGGACCCATCTTAAGAAATGGAATCTCTGAAGAAGGGTGTCCACCGGAAATGTCAGCTTTCTAGCTCGTCTGATGCTGCCTGGCCTGCTGTGTTCCTCCAGCTCTACACTATGTTATCTCTGACTCCAGCGTTGGCAGTTCTTACTAATCCGAAAGGATAAAAGTTTTTTTTAAGGAAACAGAACATGGATTAGTCTCTGATTTGTACGCAAAGAGTGGATGGATGAACATGTAGCTGTTGTAGTGGGGGTTACTGGGAGGGTTGACATCGGTAGTTGAAACAGTTGGTTTGATGATCCTTGATTTGTAAATTAGTTAACATTCAGTCGCTCTGATTCCTTTCGACTGTGATTGAATTCCAGCATTTGGAGAGTGTTTGTTTGGGGTCTTATTTCCATTTTGTTTGCTGGCTGATGTCTAGCGCACAGAGTGAGAGATGGTCTTTACCTGCAATACAGCGATAACTATGAGATATATCTTCAAGTGTGACCTTCACAGCATGCTACACTTGAATCCAGGCTGGTACACATGAGAACGTTCATTCCCTACTGTTGAGCAGAGGCTCAATGATCCCTCATTGCCTCGTCACTGTCTCTTTATCTGAAGTTTCTCTGATACCTTTAGGTGTTACATTCTGTAGGATCCACACAAACCTTATTGCCAGCCAACAATCTGCAATCATTTTGTATCTGTAACAGTGCCCTTCAAAAAAAACACAAGTTTTTGAATTGAAATCTAAAGATGCTCATTGTCTTTCAAGGTTCTGACCCATCATTTTAACACTTCCCCTGCTGGATGAATGAAATGAGCCAATCTCATTTCATTACAAACAATGAAAGAGAACTGAATATCTGAATAACTGTATATATATCAAGTAATGGACACACTCATATGCACATTCATTCAACTAGACTTGGTCAATTTAAACTTTTCAGTTCCAAACAAGTCTTCTCGTTGAGTTCCAGACAGGCCATCTGCAAATATATTTAATTCCCCAACAATGTGGGTGATTTTTTAAGTGATCCAGATTGAGGGCAAGAGTTCTAATGGAATAACCTGTCATTCTGGGTCTTAATCATTTCCACAAAAGTTTGCAGATTTTACAGTGTAGACTATGGTCTCTCTGCACTAATTTCCGACATATGTCTCAAAGTGTTTCAGAGCCAAGCTAATAAAACAAGGGTTTCCTTTCCTGCTGTGAAGTATCATTTTTGATGATTCTTTAGTTTTATCGGAATATTACCTGATTAGTCTCCCTATTCTGATGCGTCTTCCTGATGGAGGACAGCCCCTACCCTGGTGTCACTCGCATTGATGGTCACCTTAAATATTTTGCTAAAGTTTTGAGCTACAAGCACAAGGTCCTACATCAAAAGGGCCATCAGCTTTCCAAAAGCAGTTTGGAATTTCTTAGCCTATGCTACTTTTGTTTTTCTCAGTAGTAGATCTGTCAGCATCACAAGTGGAGTTTGGGACTACATTCGGTAGAACTTACCCATTCCCAAAAATGTCATGATTTCCCATCTTGTTCTAGGAATGGTGTTCTATGCTACTGCTTCTACCTTTGCAGTCCTGTGCAGAACTTATCCTTGACCCACAGTTTCCTAGGTAATTCACTTGGGCTTGGCAAATTTGCTCCTTGTGAGTTTGATTATTAGGTCAGCTGACTTTTTTTTGGGAACAGGACTACCACTTATTTTAATTGCATTTCCCTGGTGCCTCTGTAACACTGGAAGCCCATCTAGGCACATTACACTATTAGATAAGCCTGTTGTTATCTGGTTTAACAGCCTTTGAAAGGTGGCACAGTGCTGTATTATGGATTCTGAATGATTCAACACTGGTATAACCCATCTGAAGTTATGAAGGCAGAGATTTTCTTCATATGGGCAGTCATGGCAACCTGTCAGTACCCCTTGTGTAAGTAGCACATTGGGAGCAGAGAGCTCTGCTCACCGCATGAAGATTTTGGTCAACAACGTAGAGGCTAATGGAGCCATCTGGCTAAAAGTTACTGATGCAGCCCATTAACCACACTTGGTACCCATAAACAAATTCTAATGGAGTGAAACTTGAGGGCTCATTGGGTATTCCCTCACGGCAAACAGAAGAAAACCAAATCTTTTCTTGCCAGTTATGGGGATACTCATGGCAGTATACAGAGACAGTTGTTTTAGAGATTGGTGGTACTATTCTGCAGGTGATATGCTAAGAATTCTGCTGGATCCTGGCAAGGTTACCCATAACTTCCTGGAAAACATTGGTCATGAATTTTGAGCCCTGATCTGACTGGCTTTTAATGGGCAAACCGTACCAGGTGAAAAACTGGGTCAATTCCCTCACCAATATCTTGGCAAATATTGTTCTCATAAGAATTGCATCTGGGAAACAGATAGCTGTGGACAATGATGGTGAGGGTATGGTGGTAACCCCCATTCTGTTGGGCGGGTATCGCACACTGTCCACTAACAACTTGCAGAATAGTTCCCCAAAAGAGAATCATTGGTGCAGGTTTATTGCAGATTGGAGTTTGTCTGGCAGTTTATGTAAGAACCTTCCTACATTCTTGTGGAGCTGTAGCCAGTAAAAAAAATGTTGGCTGATGCAGGCTGGGGTTTTGTGTACACTGACATGCCTGGCCATCAGAATTTCGTGAGCTAGCTGTAACAATTCTCTATGGTACCCTGGCAACACAACTATCTGGTAGATCATTGCCTAGTCCTCATTTGGCGGATTGGGGGTGGGAGGGTCATTTCTCATTTCCTCCCCAGCACCTCACTTTTTTATACAATAGTATTCAGGAACTGCTTCTGCTTTATCTTCCGTGTGATGGGTCTGACCGAATGTTTTTAACAGCGAGTCAACTTGTTGGGCTGTTACCAAGGAAGCTCTTCTTGTTATGTCTTTATGGTCTTCTATATTCAGAAAATAAGTTTTAGATAAGCACACCTGAGACTCTTCTGTTTGAAGTACCACCTCAACCTTCTTTGGCAGAGCTTGTCTGGCCATGGATGGTGTGCCTGCCAGGAACTTTCTCCTGCTGCTGGTCAGTTTTCTAGAAATCAGCAAATGTCTTGGGGAGCACTGGGGATGCTGTTACTTTGGATATTGCCAAAGAGGGATGTGCATGTACCCTCTTTCAATCTTTTTAACCGGCACCTACTGCCCTGTCTATTTGGAAGGTCATGCCTTTTCCCAGCTGGCCCCAGTACCCATTAGTATCACTATAGGCTTGCTCACCTCACCTTGAGGAAATGTAGCCAGCCGTCCTTCAGATGCAAATTCTCAGTAACTCGCAGAGATTTGGTTAACCTCATCTACAATCTCAGGGGTGCCTTTGTAGGGATTTGCAGCTGCCGTCAAAGTCATAGCTTGGTCTGTTCTGCTGTCTGACTGATTCCCATTCTCTGCATGAGGTGTATGTGCTCTACCTGTTGTCTCGGGCATGCCTTTTTTTTCGACAATTAAAACATGCAGGCTTCATGGTCTCACCTTTCATGTCAGCACCACCCTTTCTGTCCTGAGGATGGCTCCTTGCCTTTCCCTCTCACCCATGAGTGCTCAGTTTCCTTTTGGTCCATGATTGAGTTCCAGAATTCAGGTTGTGAGAGAATCCTTTTGTTGTCCTGTTTCCATCCATATGGCTGCTAGCTAATTCACTTCCAGCACTGAAGGTGAACCAGATTCTTTACTTGCAAGATAAAAAAGCTCGGTTTAATTACATTTTAAAACACATGTTTATTTGGATCCTAAAGAAAGGTATCCACAAGGGATTAGATTCATTTTTAAACAAACCTTGTTGCAGCCTACTGATAGTTGGATGAATAAAGAATGGGAACCAGTTCAACCCTCCTCACTTGAGAGCTTAATGATTTGAGGTATCCAGTCTGGAGCTATAACAAATCAGAGAACCTCACCCAAGGCGTGGGCGTAAATTGGAAGTTCATTGAAATCTGGATGCAACAATGTCACTATTGAGAATAATCCATTCTCTTTGATACAAAAACCCAATATATTGGAATTATTTCAACTAGTCCGTTATGAAAGCAAAAGTTCACCCAAGTGTTCAATGTTCAACAAGTATCTCACTTAAGTTCTCAATCCCTTATGTCAATAAACATTTCTATCCTACACTCAATAGGAGCAGTCTGTCAGTGGATACCTTGTTGTGAATATGATCACATGCAGCAAAATCTTATAACAATTTTATATGGATTCTATTTGAAATACCTAACAGTCAAGCACCACTATAACTATTTTTAAACTCAGGATTGCCTTTTACCAATGACCCATGACTCCTTATACCCTATGCCAACTTAGTACCTACTTCTACCCAACATCCTTTCTTCCTTCACCTGCCATACTGGCTCATTGAATCCAGAATAACCCGAATATATAGAAAGAAATGTTCTATAACTTACATTTCATTGATACAAATTACACTATTAACAGGTAAGTACACTTATTGCTAAATATTCATTTTGACACTTCTAGACACTTGCTGGCAGATCAACACACGTTCACACTTCTAGATACTTCTTTACAAAGTTTAACATTTGTCAATACTCTTGATTGGCCTTGATATATTGGGCAGTTCAAAGGCATATGCTTAGTTTTTGTGCACAATCTTTTCCTCAATTGATAGTTTCAAAGGGCATGAGACACTTCTCCTCCCCAAGAACCCCAGATTCGCAGACCCAACGTTCTGGAACTATATCCATAGGTGTACCTTTAGCTCTCCAAAGCAGTATCTGAGCTACTCAAAAGAATGTACTGAGAACAGGCTTGCCCTTACTTGGCGTAATCTCCATATTCTGGGTTTCCAACACCAGGGACAACAAATTCCCATTTTTCGGAACGTAGTTGGCCACTTATTGGCCAGCCACCCGAAGAATCTGCACAAATAAAAACTTCAGCATTTCCTTGTTCATAAAGTCACAGACTCAAAGAGGTCTACAGCACAGAAAAAGGCCCTTCAGCCCATTCAGTTTGTATCAGTCAAGAACAACCACCTAACCAAGCTAATTCCATCTTCCAGTACCTCCCCCCCCCATAAAAAAATACTATTTTGGGGCAGGAATTGCAACTCCTCATGTCCTCCAGGATTTTCACCAAGACAGAGAGGCTCTCCACCATAATACAAATCAAAATAATAGGCAACAAAATTCACTAAGTCCTCCAATGCACCATCTCAACCTGCAGCTAACTGAAGAAGAGAGTAATTGAGGATCAAAATCTCAAAACTGACAGCAAGGTCATATTTGCCATGTTCCTGTATGCTTTGGCAGCTTAGACAACCAATAGCAAGTACTTCCAAGCACTGGGAATTAGCACCTCTGATACCTTCTCAAACTTCCCCAGATCTGGTGGAGAGAAATTCAGTCTAATAGCGGTGTCCTTTCCCACATCAACATGCCTAGCACTGAGGCACTAATCATTCAAAAAATGTTGTGCCTGACACCAGAATCCAAAGGAAATTGCTCAACTCAGGACTCAGCTGCAGAAAGAGACTCCCAGGTGGACAGTGGAACTGCTGTAGGGATGTCCTCACAGCATCCCCTGAAAAGGTGAAACAGCATCACCAACTCATGGGACTCCCTGACCTGTGACCCACCAAACTCCAGAAGGTTCTTTCAGGAGGGCACTGAACACATTGAGAGTCTGAGAGTCTTTGTCAGGATTATGCAGAAACAAAGTCAATGCATTGAAGAGAGGGCACAAGCCTCCACAGACTTCACCTACATGAACCTTCAAGCACTACATTTGGCAGAGTCAGAAGATTGTGCATTGGACTAATCAATCATTTCACAATTCATCAAACCACAGTGGAAGCAAGTCATCCTCAATGCTAAAGGACTGTCTCTGAGAAAATGCTTATACAAATAATTTTCATCGGGTGAGTGAAAAATGATAAGAAATTAAAATGATTTTTTTAATATAAACATCAATTTGAGATCCTAACAACATAGGTTCAGAATTAAATCTGAAACTTTATTAATGGCAGTACTTTTATTGACTTGATCATCAGATACATGTACAATTTAATTTTAGTAGAATCAATCATGTTACAATTACAGCCTGTGTCCATGCAGCTGAAAACTGAATATTTGTAACTGATAGGTATTCAACAAAAAATGTGGGATATAGTTATTCTGATGGTAAATGGTTTGATTGGCAGTTACACCAAGCGTAAGGCTGGGTTATGTGGCTAACAGCTACTTAAGCAATAAACAGTAATGATTCTGAATCACTCCCACATGTTGAATAATATTTTTAGAATTACCCAACGCTTCTTGGCTGTTTCAAGGAATTATATTGCAATTTTATATCGTTTTTCCAGCAATTTTAAACATTTATGATTGACAGAACAGTTCTAATCTATTTTCTTTACCTTTTTTTTTAAAATCTTCTACCACCTCTCCTGATGTAAGTGACTTGTGCTGAGATTTACATTCTGGGCTAACCATTTGATAGCCGGTAATGGAGGAATCTACAATTATATATACCCATGTTGGGTATGGTAATGGTTCTGAGCAGTTGCTGTCAGAGTTGCATGTGCTCCACCCAATCTGAAGAAGTAGTAGTCTGCGGGTGGATACTCAGGCACAACATCCCAATGGAGGCAGACGTGTCATCTCTAACACTGATAGTTGTAATTATGTTTAACTAGTTAATGCTATCATGCAGGAAACTATACTTTATTTGTGCCTCTTCTCATTAAAATTTTCTAGTTGTATTTCCCCCACAATTGATAATTAGGTATGCTCTTAGATATGCCATGGAAAGGAAGATTGGTGGCAGAGAACTACACCAACCACAAGCCACCAATGGGTTGGTACCCAAAAGCCCATACAACAAGCTACCATCTCTTTCAGTACTTTTTCCAAACCTCCAAATTACATAACTGTCTACCATGTCAAGAATAGTTAGTACATGCAAATTTCTTCACAAGTATTCATAAAGCAAATTTCATAAATTTCTTGAATCAAAAAGAATATTTAAACTATAATCCAGATGTAGGATTAAGTCTTTGAGGTCCATTTTCAACTCTCCCTTTACAGTATATTATATGACCAAACCCCAACATTCAACTGGACTCAACATGGAACATAACAATTTCAGACCATGGATTCTCCTAGTTTGTTTCTCCTGCTCCCACTGCCCTTCTTGCTTCCACTCCATCTCGTCCCAACCATCCATGTGTTTGGTTTTCTTGGTTTTGCTTTCAACAAAGCAAACCCAAATTCTGCTATTAGCATTTACTATTAACATCTACTTTGGGTCTATCTCTTTCCTCTGAAATGTTACCACTCTCTTTGCCTTTTATTCTGTACCACCTCTGATCGTTAATCTTGATCACCCTTTAGGCTTCCCCTCACCTGCCTTCTGGTCCATTTGCCCCTCCCTATTCCTTTCTACAGGAAAAAAAACTATCACTTTACCACCTCCCTTTGCTTCTGTCTGAAAATGGTGATAATTGGCGGCATGATATCTAACAGCTGGTGGTCTTTAATCTACGTACACTTGATCTTCACCAATATAATGATAAAAGGGTGGAAAGTCTAATGAAAGTCATTTTGGCCAATGATATTGCCTCTAATGCTAGTCTAGCTCATTGCAGCCAATTCACCACCTACTGGGGGTGAAAAGGGAGAGGGAATGATCAAAATCTTCTGTAAATACTTTTGGGAGCATAGTTAATTAAATGTTTTAATAAAATTGAATAGCAAATATCAAAATTATATTATACTGTCGCATTATTTTATTGGAAGGGTAGATAGTATGGACAAATTCGATCATACCAATCAGCCAAATTGACAGATTAGTAATCCCTGACTATGTTCCACATGATAAAACTGACTTCTGGCAAAGTTGCATACAGGATAATTCTATGTATTTTAGTGCTTTCAGGAAGACACCCTGTTCTTTGTCTGACTGATAATACACAATCTGAAACATTATAATTCAGAATATTACGTCAGCTGCTTGAAAACATAATAGATACATGAACTGTCAGCCATAGCGGTGAGTGGTGATGTTTTCCGTTTGAAACCGAGGCCTCTGTTAACTGTTCTCAGCCTGCGCCTGGATGAACATCAACCACAGTATATCAGTTAGAAAGCAAGTATCCAAGGCTTGACCTAAATGAACAAATTGCATGTAACCTGCAATGCTTACTATAGTGGTTCATGAGAAAAACATGCTGTGAGACAATATTTAGCAAGGATTGACACATTAAAAAAGATGCAAAAAAATTCAAATCAGGTTCTGGCCAGATGAATAATTGAGCAGTGATAGAAAAGCAATTGCACAGTGGACAAAAGTACACAAACCAAAATAACATTGATTGAAATTCAAAATTGATGTTACTCAATTAAAATTTGAATGGAAAGAAACAAATTCATGTGTCCCCATAATATCACTGGGGACTTTTGAAGGTTGTGCAGCACAAATGATACAGTTATTGTACACCTGTGCTCATTTAGAAGAAATAAAAGCTATTTGTATAGGATGGGCTGAAGGGCTAATATTCAACAACTACTTAACCTTGAATGAGTCCTGTGAATGTCCCTGTATATGCCAAAGCTAGCACTATCAACATGTTTTTCTCTAGTTGTTTTTCTGTGCCTGGCTGTTTGTTACACCGTATAAGAGAGAGAAAGTTTCATTCCAAGTTGCTGGGCTTTACCTCAGACCGGGATCGCGAACAGTGCCAGGAACAACCTCAGTCTCCAGCCTAGCCATCAATCGAAGGGTCCTCAACGGGCAGAAGGGCGTGAAGTTTATTGCTTTTTTGTCTTCTTTTTATTCTTTTTATTTACTTAATAAATGTTGCTTTTTTTTTCTTTTCCCGTCTTTTATTATTACTCAATAAACATTGGTATTTAAGCAAATTGCTGTTGTCGAGCCTTCTCCTAACTACATTTAACCGAATCCAAAAAGAACCACTTGGATGCACTCTGTGATTCAAGACACGATTGACTGCAAAAGTTTCAACAATGTAAGCCTACAACCATGATATATTAAAATAAAATTATCAGTAGATTTGATTTATGAGAATTTCACAATTAAATCAGATTATGTCAGAATTACTTGGAATGATGAAAACAGTATTGAGATGATACTGTATGAATGTCATATGGGATGGCAGACTGTTACATGGATTGTCTAATGTGGAAAAATGAGCTTTTAACTAAACTCATACAATCTTTAGTTATGTAACATGGAACTATACTACATATCTCAGTCATCTTCAACGGCAATCACTCATGAAGGACTATGATTGTCCATCTAGGAAATTCCATATCAATGGTTATAGTTCTGTGGGTTTTTGCATGGCTAAAAATCCCAACCCTAGAGCTGCATCTCAAAGCATTCATTTGGCAGGCATTTTCAGCTGGTGGAATTGGTCCTTGGTCTTGAAAACTCTGGTATTCCTTTCTCCAGTTCCTTCTCCGTACTCCCTCTTGTTGACAGCTGTCCTCAGAAAGAGTTGTGTCTCTTAATACAGGCTTCCTCCGCGTCAGTTCTTTCTTGATTGAGGGTCTCCCACAGATCGACATCTACGTTGTATTTCTTGAGAAAAGTCTTAGGGAAGTCTTTGAAATACTTTCTTTATCATCCTCTCATTTGTTTGCCTTCCTTGAGCTGAGCAAGGATGATTTGCTTTGGTAATTGGAACTCAGGCACGCTAAGCATGTGGCCAGCCTGTTGGAGTCGGTTTCAAATGATCATGGCCTCAATGCTGGTGCTTTTGGCTGCTTCAAGGATGCTAATGTTATTTCATCTGTCCTCCCAGCTGATGTGGAGAATCCATCTAAAACAGCATTAATAATGCTTCTCAAGGGTTTTGAGGTGCTATTTATATGTAATCCAAGTTTCAGTGCGACATAGAAAAGTTGGAAGGATGACTGTGAAATGTATAAGGATCTTGTACGTGGATGACACGGCTGTCAAAGATGCTCATCCTTAGGTGTCTGAACAAGGTACTCACAGATTCAATGTGATGTTGAATCTCTGCGTCTCCACATCAGCCTTAAATGAGAGGTAACTTCTCAGGTAGGGAAATGTTCCATGTTTACGATGATTTCTCCTTTGATCTTAATGGAAGCTTGGACTGGAACTTGACCTGGGATAAGTTGGCAAAGGATTGGAGCCTTCTTGAGTTTGAGGCTGAGACCAATTCTTCAGTATGATTCTGTGAAGACAGTTATCGAGGCTTGAAGATTCTGTTCTGAGAGAGCAGAGATGACCTTGTCATCCAGATACTGAAGTTCCACAAGCGCGTATTGTCTTCTTCTTGGATTTCAACTGGTTCAAATTGAAAAGTTTTCCATCCATCCTGTAAACAATGTCATCACAGCTGGGAAGCTTGTTCTTGACAAGATGAAGAATAGTGACAAGGAAGATGGAGAAAGGATGGAGGTGATGACACATCCCTGCTTGTCGCACTTCTTGATCTAAAAGATTTCTGTCATACTACTGTTGGTGAGGACCAGTGCTGAAATCTTGTTGTGGAGGAGACAGAGGAAGCTGATAAATTTCACTGGACAGTGGGCCTTTGACAGGGTCTTCCATAGCATTTCCCCATTGACTGAATCAAAAGCCTTGGTCAGATCAATGAAGGCCATGTAGAGTTATTGGAGTTGTTCTTGGCATTCCTCTTGGAGTTGCTGGCAGTGAAAATCATATCCATAGAACCATAGATAACAAGGTGTAGAGCTGGATGAACACAGCAGGCCAAGCAGCATCAGAGGAGCAGGAAGGCTGACGTTTCGGGCCTAGACTCTTCTTCA
>JAHRHZ010000087.1:19270285-19284328 GCA_024137785.1 Ginglymostoma cirratum
TGGGCCTAGACCCTTCTTCAGAAATTTCTGAAGAAGGGTCTAGGCCCGAAACGTCAGCCTTCCTGCTCCTCTGATGTTGCTTGGCCTTCTGTGTTCATCCAGCTCTACACCTTGCTATCTCTTCCTTAAAGTTGAACGAATTGCATCTGGAATGCAACACCTTACACTTACCTTTAAAATAAGAAAATGTCTTACTATATTTTGAGGGTCCACAACAGTTCTAGGGCTGGAATACTCGATTCTTTACTCAAAACAGTGCAATATCATGTCTCCAGCATTAACCTTTACAGGACCATTACCTTCCACAACATAGTGCTCCAGAACGAAGCTATTGTGCACTTTCTCACACCCCTCCATCATGCAGTTTTTCCCAGATGTCTTGGAGCATCCTAATTAGGCCTCTCCATTCCACTTTCAAAAGCTACACAATTCTCCTCGATCCATCTTTCTCCTTTGTAATGTTATTTGGAACATTTATAATGTTAAAGGTCCTATACAAATACAATCTGGAGAAGTGGTAATGTGGTGGTAATATCACTGGTTCTGTAATGCTGACCCCTTAGGCTAATGTCCTGGGGACATGGACTTAAATCCCACCATCACGGATGGTGAAATTGGAATTCAGTAAAAATCTGGAATAAAAAATTAGTCTACTGGTTACCAGGTAACCATTGTCAATGTTGTAAAAATCATCTGGTTCACTAATGCCCTTTAGGAAAGGAAATCTACCATCCTTACCTGTTCTGGCCTACAGGTGACTCTAGACAGTGTCCATATCTCTTAAATGAATAAAAAATATTGATTAAAATGTTTCTGTTTCCACACCAACACCAAGCTAATTATCATTCTCATTCATGCAAATTGCATCCATTGTTAGATAACACGGATTCTGATTTTCTTCAGTTGTCTAGGCCATTTAATTATGTGGCTGAAATAAATTATTTCTCTGCATAACATTTTTGTATAAATTCTCTGCTGAATGTGATGGTTTCTGTAATAGTTTCAATTTTCAAGGACACTAGGCTCTGCACTCAAGGAGCTTATTTACAGTTTACAGTATTTAAGCTGTGCACCACAATCAGTATCCAAGCTGCCATCAACTGCTTACAAAATGTCCTTGCACTTCAGTACAGCACTTACAAACATACCGTGGTTGAACAAATGAAACAGAAGGTCAGGCCAGTGATAATGAGGAGGGGATAATAATTTTGGATGCCAGTAATGCCAAGGCCCTTGTGAGTAAGTCAGTATTTTCTTCAGTTTCGTGGAGACATAATGCATTATAAGTTACACCCTTCCTTAATTGCTAAATGTTTGTAAACTATCCAAACTAAGTGGCTACTTAACAAGTTTGTAATTTTGAAAGGCTGAATTATGGCAAGTGAATTGCGATCATTAGTTTTCTGACACAGTTTGTGTTTAATGAGATTTCCCTCAGGAAAATGTCCACGTGCCATTTTGATTAAGAGCCATTAAGTCCTTCAGAAAATAAAACTATTAACCTGAAGGTTTAGCATACATGATTCACTTACCCTGATATATTTGAGCAATTCTTCACACCTTAAACCCTGTAGGGGTGTTCCAATATTTGAATTCAGGATAATTTGTGAGCCAAGGTCAAGAAAATTGTGTTTTTTTTTAAACTATGCGTCCTTCTCCCCAGAACATAAAAAAGACTAAATGGAAGCTGTAGCATTGTAAGTTGCATAGTATTCAAACATGCACTGTGCAGTAATTCCATATTTGATGTTTATGTACGGAAAAAACGCAGTTTGATCCTTTAAAAATAGATTGATAAAGAAGGCACTGTCCTTGACATGATTTAAAATACAAAGTAAACCAGAAAAGTTGTGCAAGTGACCTTGCTGGCAACAAGCAGGCTTTTCTGAGTAGGGAAATGATCAATGTATTGCAACTAGTTGTGGTTTGTATTGTTACGTGCCCTGAAAACTGGAACTTATGTTGAGTTTTCAGAAAAAGGAATGACATTGAGAATTTTTATGTTGTTTAACCATTACTCACGCACGAGTCTTGACAGTAAATAGCTTTTCCAAATTTATTTTTGGAATGTGAGCATCAGTAGGCACATCAGCATTGATTGAAGGGCTATTGACTTCAGTGGACAGGATGGAACCTAATCATATTCTCACCCACCACACACTTCAAACAAGCAGTCACTATCAGATGTAGAAACATTGAAAACTTTTGATTAGATGTGATTAACAAACTCCGTGCAGTCTGAACACCAAACTCTCCAATGATAAAATGGCTCTGTTATTCACTGAATAAACCCATTCAAACACCAGAGGAGACATTTATTTTGAGGCAATGATATATCGAGCAAAATTCTTGAAAGCTCCCTTGATTTGTAGAACTACAACAGCATAACCTCTCACATTCTGGAAGGGAAGCAAAAATGGTAAATGGATATTACTTTCCTTTATCTGTTTTGAAGGAGTTTGCACGTTCTGAGTTCTGGACACTAGATGGCATTTTCTTTTAGATAGAAATTATTCTCTGTCGGAGGTTTTTCTGAACATACTTGAATCTGTGTTTTCCCAGTTTGTTAAAGTTATGTTCTGAACTGATGGATGAGATTTCTCAAAATGTAGATACCGCAGGAAATGCCAGAAATTGCATCTTTTCCCAGTGGGTATACCCCTGCCATCCAAAGGAATGTCGCCGGCAAAGAGATGTGAAAAAATGTAGTGCATTCAGATTTGCCAAGCCAACCTGACTTCTTTTAGTGGGCATTTTACATCCACTGCAATAAAATTGAGTGGACAATGTGTTTATTATCCAGTAAGCCACTTTTAAAGGCCATGTTTATAAAACATTTTGCACCACAATGAGCACATTTCAAAGCCGCCCTGGAACAGGAAATACTTTCTTGATTTTCATCTTATCTTTGCTACTGTCAGCGAAAGCAGAAAATCTGATGACAGGAAGGTACTATCAATCTACTTCCCGATCTTGTGGTGCTGAGAAAGAGGTGAGAATTAGAAATCTGCCAATATCGCATGCATCAAATGGAACAAGCAGGAGGATTTGTATCTATTACAGAGTTCCTGCAAAAATGTTGAACTCTCTTTGAGCAAGGATAGAACCAAAGTGTACAAATGTGAAATAAGAGAAATAAAAAATTTTAACTATCAATAGAAACTACAGGAATACAGAGAGGCCACTTAGCCTCTGAACAATAAAAATAAGTTAATGTATCTGGGACTCTCCATTAGAATTCTTTAAGAGAAAACCATTTGAAAAGCAGCTCTGCTTTTTTTCAAATAGTGATTGACATGCTGTTTACTTCCATAAACTCTCTTGCACAAGTTCAATTATTAAAAATGTTATTTTTAGCAAATGTAATATTGAGTATTAAGCCTCCCTCAATCCATTCCTGACAGATCTCATGCTTAACCCAGGACGTGGTAAACATGATTCTATAATCAAGGTCATAGAGTAATGGAGTCTTTACAGCATGGAAAGAGGCCCTTTGGATGAAAGTGTCTGCACCAGTCATTAAACATCCGCCTATTCTATTCCCAGTTCCCAGCACTTGGCCCATAGCCTTGAATACAAGTATTCATCTAAATAGTTCTTAAATGTCTAAGTGATCTAATAGTTTCAATGGATAGTAATCAAAGTTATTTACCCTCAGCTCAGACTAACATAGAGGCACTTCCATTTTGCAGTTTAGGCAATAGGAGAGCAACAATTGAAGAGTGTGAGGCTTCATTCTATTTAATTTGTTAACTTACTCATGCTTGCACAAAACTGCCATATTTAGGTGGAATTCTGTAGATTGAAAGCAAAACAGTATGATACGTATACTGCCACTGATAACATTTACTGTTATTGTTTATCTAGGCTTGGAAATTAACTCAACAGAGCATAGTTACATAGATTAAAAAAAACATTTCGTTATCTGCTACAACAACATACATATGCCAACTTAGTAACCCAAATCATTTATCAGGAAGATGAATGTTACAAGAAGGAGGATACACGAGCAGGTTATAGTTACAATAGAACATCATCTTGTGGCATGTGTCTTGCTTATAGTGTATTTGGCCACATCCAATTCATTTTTTGTAATGGATGTACGATTGAAGATCTGGAGAAGTCCATAATGATGGATTAGGAGTATCAAAAACGTTATTTGTCAAATTGAATAAACTTTAGGCCGTCATATAAATCGACCCTGAATGCTACTGCCAAAAACAGGCAGAGGTGCCTTTGACGTTCAAAGCCCTGTAGGACTTGACTTGACCATTTCTGCAAGGTTGAGAAATCTAATCACTGCTCTTCAGCAAAACGGCTGCAGGCTTTTCCCAAAAAGCTATGTTTTTTTTTGTTGGGAATTGATGGTTCAGACTTCTTTGGAAATGAATATTCTTCCAAGCTCCAAAAATAATTTCCATCTTACTGATTATGTGACTACATACAGTAACATAACAATAATGTTTTCTCCAGAGAAAACCAGCAAGATGGAACAGGATGCTTTTTTTTTAATCAATCATAGGATATGGGTGTCTCTGCTAGGCAGCATTTATAGCCCATCCCTAATTGCCCAGAGGGCAGTTAACTGTGAACTACATTGCTATGAGTCTGGAGTCACATGTACGCCAGACCAGGTAAGGATGGCAGTTTCCTTCCGTCAAAGACATTAGTGACCCAGATTGACTCCCCCAAATCGGCAGCTGTTTCATTGCCATGGTTAGACTCTTAGTTCCGGATTTTTTTTAGAAAAATGAATTCAAACTTCACATCTGCCATGGCAAGATTCAAATCCAGATCCCCAAAACATTAGTTGTGTTTCTGAATTAATAGTCTAGTGATAACACCTCTAGGCCAATGCCACCCCATTTGTGTCACAACTCACTGGAAAATGTTCATGAGATCTGAACCTGAAAATGATTCAGGCCTCCTGAATGCCATGATAAGCTTATACGGTGTCTGTATGAAGGCCAATTCAAAAGCCTTTCCCAACCACACCACCAAAAGCCTTTGAGCCTTTGACCACAGGAGGATGGAATGTTATCAGCCAGTCTCTGGGTAGCAATCAGGAGCAGAAGCATTTTTCTTTTCAAACCCAGATGTCAATTGTATTCTCCCTTCCCTGTCTCAGATGAAATTAACCAAAGCAGTGCAGACTATGGACTAGTGGAATCTTTCTGATCTATCACTTAGTTACTCATTAAATAGCCCTTCTTGGCCATCAGGAAGAACTGAAGTCCGATCTCATCTGATTGATATAAATAGATATGAACATGGTGTTGATGTCGGTGATGTTGAACAAAATGTTAGCATTGTGCCATTTATTTTTCCTTTTCTACTGTGACTCTCTATTTCTCGTCAGAAAAGCAATGAAGCAAGGAAATAGGAAGTGTCTAGTCCTGATGCTCTGGGGCAGATTTCACATATGTTTTTGATCCATCATTTACACATGTTTGTATAAGAACAGCTTGCAGTTATGCAGCATCTTTAACAGTCACATACAAAAAAAAAATTATGGTGCTTCACGGTGTATAATAATAAGAATAGACCAAAAAAGGCCTTAGAGATAGCCATAAGAATCTTAGCCAAAGGTACAGATTTAGCAATGTTCCCAAAAGGAGAACAAGAAATTGCAAATTATGGAGCGGGAGGTTTTGAACCAGAATAAAGAGCTCTCAAAAGAATCAAATGGACCATGTGTACCCTTTGCATTAAGGTGTAGTGCCAGTGAAACTCTTAGAATAAATCAGGTCATTGACTGGAAAGGTAATTATGTCATTTCCTCCTGAACACATTGCAGGATATGCTTTCTTCTTTATTGAAGCTTTCATTATGTCAAAGGTAATCTAGTGAAATAATTTTTCTTTAATTTCATACAGAATTATATCATATATTAATTTTATATTTTTGATTTAACTATCAGTCATCTAGTTTAAAGACATTGGGTAAGATATCCTCTGTCACTTAATGTGGAATCAGAAATATATTTTTGATGCAGGATTTCACTAAAAACAACATACAGAGGAAATCCTCCCTCAGCTTCAAGTATAAATCAGCCAGTGTTCTTGGGACTTGATAAGTTTAGACCACGGAAAAAGCAATTGCTTGCCCACAAACACATTACAAGTGTGAATAAATAGTCATAGAGCCATAGAGGTCTACAGCACAGAAAAAGACATTTCGGCCCCTCACATCTGCACAGTTAAAAACAACCACCTAACCATTCTATTCCCATTTTCCATCACTTAGCCCATAGCCTAGCATGCCTTGGCATCGTAAGTGAACATCTAAATATTTCTTCAAGCGTATAAGGGTTTCTGCTTCTACTACCATTAGAGCAGTGAGTTCCAGATTCCCGTCAGCTTCTGAGTGAAAAAGATTTTTCCTCTATCCCCTCTAAACCTCTGGCCTTTTACATTAAATCTATGTCCCCTGGTCATTGTGTCCTCCATTAAGGAGAAAGGTCTCTTTCTGCCTATCGCATCTACGCTGTTCATAATTTCATACATCTATTTGTAATTTCATTTGCCTCAATTATCACCTCTGCTGGCATAACAATATTACAAACATGCAAGTGGTCTTCAAAAGAAGGCAAGGCAGAACGAGGCATCCTGCTCACCGCACAGAAATGAATGTCATCAGGAGAGGGTTGAGAGAAGATTTCAGTTTCTCCCTCAGCCAAGGTAAGTGTATGATATTGGAGAACCATAGTAGTAGGGTTTCAGGAAACAGGCAATCAGTGATGGAGAAGATATGTAGTCAAAAACTTATCTCAGGGTCAAAGATGGCAAATGACCTTGTTCAGCCTCAGTCTGCTGCCAGCTAGAGAGAAAGAAAAAAGGAGGAATGGCATCAGTAATGAAAGTGAAAGAGATAGGGACCAAACACTTACTCTTAACTGCCCTCTGGGCAAGTAGCAATGGGCTAGCAAGTGATCCCTTCATCACATGAATGAATTGTTAAAAAAAACTTCTTAATGTTCATTCCCAATTGGATGTTGGAAGGGCAGAGTAGAGATGAGATACAGTGGATAGATCAAGGGGGGTAACAATGTGGCAGACCAGGTGTCATCAGCATCCGTGCGGAACCTCATGTTGCGTTTTCAGAAGATGAAGCAGAAAGAGAGCCTGTGGATGGGGAATAGATACCCACTGAGGATAAATTTGTGGGGTACACCAGCACAACTGTAACCATTGAAGGTTTAATGCTTTCATCTGATTGATATAGAATCCCTACAGTGTGGAAGCAGGCCCTTCAGCCCAACAAGTCCATACCAAACTTCAGAGCATCCCACCCAGACCCATTCCCCCTATAACCCACCTAATCTACTCCCCACTGTACACAACAGGCAATTTAGCATGACTAATCCACCTAACCTGCACATCTTTGGACTGTGGGAGGAAACCGGAGCACCCAAACGAAACCCACGCAGACACGGGGAGAATGTGCAAACTCCACACAGACAGTCGCCCAAGGCTGGAATCAAACCCAGGTACCTGGCGCTGTGAGGCAGCAGTGCTAACCACTGTGCCGCCATACTGCTGTGGTTCCCTCCATGCAAACAGGCTGGAATCGAACCTGGGTTCCTGGCACTGAAGGAGGGAGGGAATTGCAACATAGAGAAACACAGCAGATAATTTATATGTGAATGATGCCTCCAAAAGTATGCGTTTCCTTTTATGTTGTGTTGAGGAATAAATGCTGATCAAAATGTAGGGAGAACTTGTCTGTTTTTCAAATACTTCTATCATGAGAAGGGAGACAGGAATATTGCCTTGTATAAAAATAACGCTGCTACCTGGGCAGCACTCACTCAGTAGGGGGTCGATTGGTTCATTTGGCTGATTTGCATTCAGTGTGATGCCAGCAGCATGGGTTCAATTCCCGTACCAACTGAGATCACCATGAAGGTACTATCTTCTCAACCTTGCCCCTTGCCTGAGGTGTAGTGACCACCAGGTGTCTCTCTTTAATGAGAGAACAACCCTATGGTCCACTGGGACAAAAATGACTGACTCAGTACTTGTCTGAAGTACTCTCAGTTGTAAGAGTAAACACAATGGGTGCAACCTTATAGGGATTTGAGTGATGTGGGCAATGGTAAGATGTGTGGCAGAAGTGGGCAACAAGTTTAGCAACAAAACCCGTCTCAATGGCAGGAGCAAATTTCTTCATCTTTTATGCTTCCTATAAGCAGCATGGCAAGTTTGTTGTGAAGTAGTAATGGGTTGCCAATTAATAGTGTTATTGCTTGTTAACCACCTTGTGAACAGACCCACTCATCTAATTAATATCAGCCCCCCATTCTGCCAAATTTCACAAACAAGCTTGACATTTGGAAAACTCAACAAGGAAAGCAAAGCGTATACCTTGCAGATTCAGCTCATTACTTGCTCTGGGCGACCTCTATGTTGGACACCGGACAACAATATCTCAGGGTGCAATTCATGGACACCAGACACCTACAACATTTGTCCATAGACATTGGCATCTGCCAACCCATCACAACCCTTCTCTGATACACTGGCAGGGGTTCTGGAAGCACAGATTTCCCTTGCAGGGAACATTGGCAACTAATTTTGGAAGACTGTAACCAAGATACTGCATGTTCATGGACAAGAACCCAACTAATTCACTGGACCTGGCTACATCTCAAGGTTGTCCTCTTGCTCTCTCAGTGCTTGCACAATTGTCACTTGCTGCTCACACCAGCCATGCCAATATCTAGAATCCCTACAGTGTGGAAACAGGCCCTTCGGCCTAACAAGTCCACACCGAACCTCGGAGCATCCCACCGACACCCATCCCCTTGTCACCCACCTAATCTACACATCCCTGAACACATGGGGCAATTTAGCATGGCCAATTCACCTAACCTGCACATCTTTGGATTGTGGGAGGAAACCGGAGCACCCTGAGGAAACCCACGCAGACACAGGGAGAATGTGCAAACTCCACACAGACAGTCACCGGAGGCTGGAATCAAACCTGGGTCCCTGGTGCTGTGAGGCAGCAGTGCTAACCATTGAGCCACCGTGCCACCCTGAGTAATTAACTAACTAAAGTAATTAACTTGCCATGCCATGCCTATTAGTACATTGGCACTTCACCCAGAGTCAAAGGCTTTCACTCCACTGTTTCATAGTGTTCTTTAGCACCCATGCACAGACAAGCTGCTTGTCAATAGGTATCTGTCTGGAAATAAGGCTGGGGACATCTCAATTTGCAGCACACTGAAACATCAATCTAATACCTACAGCATGTGCCAGCTGTCCATGCAGCAAAACACTGCACTTGCAATCAACCAAATGGCCATGTTGAAAACTTGTTGGGGGCTGGAGCTCAGTGCAATTGGGGTAGGAGGGAAATCCTTTGGTCGGGGGTGGGAGCTCCCAGCCTTGAGCACAGTGCACACACAATCCAGGGGTTTAGGCAGGGTCAGTCATCCGCTTGAAATGTTCAAGGTCAGGATATCTGTCTCCGTAAAGTCTGGGGAGTATTCAACAGTCAGTTCTGTAGGGCAGCACAAGCAGTCAGGAGAATTGCATACTGTTTGGCAGGGAGCAGTCAAGACAGCCAGTAGGGTTCTGATCTGTCACGTTTTGGAGCTGTTCATCAAAGTTGATCTGGGACAACTTCATCTGCGACTACCTGGAAGTTGTGCACCTGCCATCCCGGCAGCTGCCGAAACTTGTATATTCTGGAACACTCTTGTGTTCCTGGTGATTTTGAGGGTCTGGGTGTCTTATGAGGCTGGATACTGGGGGACAAAGGATACTGACAGTGACATGGTTTCTGGCACCTTTGCACAACCTTCTGACTGATGTGAAGCACAAATACAATACACCGAGTACAGCCAAGGTGAAACAAAATATAGAGCTGTTGAAGATGTGGTTCAGTTGCTTGGAACTGTTTTGGGGATGGGGTTTTTCTCTGGTATATTCTAGATAGAGTGTGCCACATCATCTCAACATCATGTCTTCCGAACAATTGAAGGCAATAAGACGAAGTGATAGATGCTGAGAAACTGAGGGGAATGGAAGCAATCTTCCAAACAGGAGGACAAGGACAGTGGGAGGGAGAAAGCTGGCATTGTCCATGATGAAGCTCAGCCAAACAAAGCCTCATTGACACCCACTTCCAACAGATTAGAGCCGGGTACAATGGACAATTACTAGATGTAAAATGTTCTTTGGTCACAAAGCCAACATTTGGAATGACATGCAGCCTCTGTTGGCTTTGTTTACATTCATTTTTGCTTGTAAATAAAAGCTCAAGTCAATCTTGTACTTGTACAATTGCTTGCCTGTAAGTGATGGTCCACTACTGGACAATGACATGTTTTGAATGTTCACTGGACACTGGGAACAGAGCACAGGATGTAGCTAGAGCCATGGAAAGTGGTTAAACAGCAATTAGGGTGACAGAATAGGGTTGTCTGCAATGGGAGTATCAGCCACGTTAGCTATATCTTATGGGAAACATGAGTTTGTGGCAACTATGCTATGACATTGTA
Source organism: Ginglymostoma cirratum (assembly GCA_024137785.1). NCBI lineage: Eukaryota > Metazoa > Chordata > Chondrichthyes > Orectolobiformes > Ginglymostomatidae > Ginglymostoma > Ginglymostoma cirratum. The sequence continues at coordinate 19,280,799 of JAHRHZ010000087.1, forward strand.
ATTGAGGGGCAATGCCAGATTGTCAATGTTTACCCAGGTGCACAATGACCTTACAAAGATGACATGGGAGCAAAGGATGCTGGTCTTTCAGAAGATGATGATTGTATGGTGAGTTGTTTCACAAATGATGTAGTAAGGTGGGCACATATTGGATATTAGAGATGCCATGAGCGTGATAGGTAGTTAGAGATGAATTTGGTAAGATATAATAAGAAAACACTTTAGGCCTTACAGTGAACAATCTTCCAAGAATGTCAATACTGCTCAGGCTTAAGCAAAACAAAAATCAGCCCAATATAACCACTTTCTTCCACCTGAGGAATAACTTGACTTGTGCTGAATCCTTAGAAATATTCATCAGGGCTAAATTTAGATATGTCAGGGAGATGACCGAGTAGTGGTATTGTTACAGGTATTAGAGTATATTAGAGTGTTCGGAAGGGATGATTTTACATTAACAAACTGAAACCAAATATCACATCTGAATTTGACGCATTTGCCCAATTTATCACACTTTGAAGACCATCAAATATTGAACATGGAAGGTGTTGCAGGAATGGTAATCCAGAGATCCATGTACTGCGCTGGACACCCGGGAGATGGTAGTATTTGAATTCAAAACAACTCTGTCATTAAAAATCCAAGGGTGATCAAGAACTCTGAAGAAGAGTCATACCAGATTCAAAATGCTAACTCTATTTCTCTCTCCACAGGTGTCGTTGCCATTATTGAGTTTCTCCAGCATTCTCTGTGCTTCATGCAATCTCAAAATATACATTATTTAGTACCATTGCAATATTCCACACCATTCAGTCTGTTGATGCTGAGGTTACTTTGTGGAAGAGCAGGTGGGTTTTGCCACATTAGGGAGAGGAAAAGTTGCCTGGACACTCTGCTGTAGGGGACGGCCTCGCCCTTTAGGCTAGGTCATTCTAACTTGCTGTGATCAAGGACAGGAAGGTGTGATTTTTGGTGAAGCAGGTATGAGAACCACAAGGACAAAAACAGAGAATGCTGGAGAAACTCAGCTGGTCTGGCAGAAATTGTGGAGAGAAAACCGATAACATTCTGGGTAGAGGTGGGGTAAAGAAATAAGCAACAGATGGAGACAAAGCCAAGAGACTGGTGGAAAAAGATATTTAGACAGACACAGGGATAGATAATAGTAAGCCAGGGAGAAAGAAGAGCTGTAAATGAAGACCATTAGTACGTAAAAATGGGTTGGCTCTGCTGAAAGCAGTGCATGTGATGACGGGGTTTCAGGTGTGGTGATGGATAAAGGACATGGAAGAAGTTGTTCAGGACATTAAGTTACTGAGCTCGACTCTGAGTCCTGAAACCTGCAGAGTTCCCAAGTGGAAAATGAGGTGTTGTTCTTCAAATTTGCACTGAACCTCACGGGAGAAATGTAGCAGGTCCAAGACATAAATGTTGGCCATGGCACACAGTGGTGTGTTGAAATGGCAGGGGCATGGATGCTCAGGGTAATTTCTGCTGAGAGACCATAGGTTTTTCACAAAGCAATCATCCACTCTGTGTTTGTCTCCCCAGTGTCGAAATGACCACATTGTGAGCAGCGAATGCAGTCAACTGGATTGAGTGAAATGCAGGTAAATAAATGCTTCACCTGGAAAGTATGTCCGAGGCCATGTATAGTGAGGAAGGAGGAAGTAAATGGGCAAATGTTATACCTTCAGGGATGGTATGGGAAGATGCTGCGAGGGTGTGAGGAGGTATTGGAAGTGGAAGAGGAGTAGGCAGGCTGTGCTAGAGGGACAGTCCCTGCCGAATGCTGATAAGGGAAGGGAGGTGAATGTGTGTGCGAAGTGCAGGGGATGGATCAGACACAAGGGATTGAGGGCTCTGTCAACCATGATGCGGAAGAATCCTCAGTTGAGGAAAAAGGCGGACATTTCTGATGCCCCTCTGTGAAAGTTAGCATCAACAGGCCAGATGCAACAAGGATGGAGGAAATGGGAGAATGAAATGTAGTCTTTATAGGAAACAGGGTGTGAGAATATGTAGTCCTAGTGACTTTTGGAGTTGGTGGGCGTGTAGTGAGTAGTGGTGGCCAGCCTATACCCAGAAATGGAAACAGAGATGCTGATGAAGACAATGGAGGAGTCCGAGATGGACCTGGTGAAGGTGAGAGCAAGGTAGACATTGTAAGTGAAATGGATAAACTTTCTCCCTTCCAGATAAGAGAGGAAAGCAGCACCAATGAAGTTATTGACATATCAGAAAAAGACGTGTGGGGAAGGACTCAAGCAGGGCTGGAACAAGGAATGTTCTACATACCCTACAAAGAGACAGGCATAGTTGTGGTCCATCAGGGTTTCCAGGGCCACCCCTTTGACCTGAAGAAGGTGAGAGCAGGAAAAGGAGAAGTTGTTCAGAGTGAGGAAGCACTTGGCCAGGCGAAGGAGGTTACTGGTGGATGGGGATGGTTCAGGCCTTCTTTCCAGGAAGAAGTGGAGAGCTCAAACAGTAGCTTTCGAGGAGCCTCAGTCTTTACAACTGACCAGTAGCAATGAGGCTCGTGCAGGTTCTGAGGGTGAGTGTGGGGACGTGGCATCATAAATATACTGAACATGCTGCCATGATACAAGGAGCCATTCTGATGGGGTTGGGAAATATGAGCATAGCAATGGCTTAGCACTCTTTAATTAGGGGAGAGATATTGCTCTCAGCAGACATGAATGTGAATCGCAATGGTTGTGTTGTCTGCCTGCTGCCAGGGTTAAGGATATCTCAACAGGGCTGGAGAGGGACTTGACTAGAAGGGGAGGATCCAGTTGTTGTGGTGCACATTAGTACTAATGACATTGAAGTAAGGCTCTGCTGGAAGATTTTGAATAGTTGGCAGCTAAATTAAACACTAGAAACTCCAAGGTAATGCCGTCAGAACTATTACCCAAGCCACAGGCAAGTTTGCACAGCATAATTAAAGAAGTTAAAGCATGGCTTAATGTCTGGTGTGGCAGGACTAATGGTGTAGAAGGGAGCTGTTCCAAATGTACAGGCTTCACTTGAACCAGAATGGAATCAATTTCCAGGTCACCTAAGTAGCTGGGATGGTAGAGAGGGCTTAAACTAATTGGGATGGGAGGGAGGTGGGAGGAATTGTAAGCTTACAAAATGTAGGATATTGCATCATCGCAGACAACTATTTTAATAATGATACCCAGAGTGGAACAGGAAGGAACAAATGTACAGGCATTTAAAAGGATGCAAATATGGTGAAAGGGGAAGATTGGTAAAAAGGCAAAGCCAAGAGCAGGAATTGGTGGGAAAACTCAGCAGATCTGGCAGCATCTGTGGAGAGAAAGCAGAATTAAAGTTTTGGGTCCAGTGACCTTTCTGGATCAGAGGGTTCTGAAGAAGGGTCACAGGACCCAAAACATTAACTCTGATTTCTCTCAAGATAACAAGGTGTAGAGCTGGATGAATGCAGCAGGCCAAGCAGCATCAGAGGAGCAGGAAGGCTGACGTTTCGGGCCTAGACCCTTCTTCTGAAGAGGGGTCTAGGC
>JAHRHZ010000087.1:19284728-19336835 GCA_024137785.1 Ginglymostoma cirratum
GCCTAGACCCCTCTTCAGAAGAAGGGTCTAGGCCCGAAACGTCAGCCTTCCTGCTTCTCTGATGTTGCTTGGCCTGCTGTGTTCATCCAGCTCTACATTTTGTTATCTCAGATTCTCCAGCATCTACAGTTCCTACCATCTCTGATTTCTCAACAGGTCGCGCCTGAGGCTTTCCAGAAATTCCTGTTTGTGTTTCGGATTTCCAGCATCCGCTGTTCCTTGGGTTTTTCTTGTTTAAAAAGACAAAATCAACAGCATTTAAATGCAGTTTTCCAAATAGACATTAATGGGTATGATCATATAGTCAATACATGGAATTCAAAGCACAGTGCTATTTTGTTAGTGACTTCTCCAAATGGTGGGAGAGAAGGAAAAGGTGATTGGCTTGCTTTGATAGTGTGAGATAATAAGGATGTTCGCAAAAAGTGATCACGAATCGGAAAACATAGAATCCATATGGGCGAAGGTAAGCAAAAACAAAGAAAAGAAGACTCTGGTGAGAGCAATCTTTAGCCACCCCCTCTGTAGATGTTCTGAGGATGGAGAATAAATCAAGAAGTAATGAGGGCATTTTAAAAAAGGCAATGCATTAATAATGGGTGACTTTAATGTTCATGTAGATTGGGAAAATCAAATTCACAAAGGCAGCCATGAGGAAGAATCCATAGTTGGGACAGTTTTCTTGAACAATATCATAGAATCCCTGTGGTGTGGAAGCAGGCTATTCAGCCATCAAGTCCATACAGACCACCTGAAGAGCATCCCACCCAGACCCACCCACCTACTCTATCCCTGTAACCCTGCATTTCCCATGGCTACCCCACCACATCTGCACATCCCTGGACACTATGGGCAATTTAGTATAGTCAATCCAACTAACCTTTCAACTGTGGGTGGAAACTGGAGCACCCAGAGAAACCCACACAGACTGTGCAAATTCCACACAGACGCTCGCCCGAGGGTGGAATCAAATGCAGGTCCTTGGCGCTGTCAGGCAGCAATGTTAACCACTGTGCCACCATGCCTCCCACAGTATGGTGTGGATGCAACCAGGGATCAGGCTATTTTTGATCGGCAATGTGTAACATGACAAGTTTAATGCATGATCACAGAGTAACGTATCCTGTGAATGAATACAACCAAATCTAAACTTTTATTTTACAGGCTTTACACTGATCCCTGTAACATTATGTTAATTGGATGTTTGTTCCCATTTTTGAATGGCAAATTTGAGATTGGCTTCTCTGTGCTTTCATGCAAATTTTTCTGGTTAGTCTCCTAGGAACCTCTCACTGCCTTCCGCACCCAATGTTAACAATTTAAGCAGCTCACTGAACAATAGATGTTCTTCCTTTGGTTTGGAAGTTAGCAGCAAATCAGCTGAATATTACAGCAGACAATTTGATTTAAAACACCCCAACCCACAAACAGACTAAAGTGTTATACGCATAAGATAAACTTTTTTTAAAAAAGCACTGTAAATAATTCACACTACTTGTGAAACTGTTGAGAGTGGAAGTGAAGGGAATCACACAATAACAGTTTGCTGAAGCTTTTCATAACTTTTAAAAATTCTTTTGGGAACTTAACAGTTTGGATTTCATTCAAAATGAATCTATGCCACATGCGTTTAATTTAAAACGTCTCCTATTAAGTCCCCCATTCCAATTTATACTTAAATTGACGAGAACATTCAACAATCATTCATACTTTCATCGGTTGTGAATTCTGAAAATGCCAGAATTTTCCTGAGGTTCCCATATTGTTCACCTAAGGGGTATTCACATAATTCACGTGACTACTTTCTACAATGCAAATCTACAGAAGTTACATAATTTAATCAAGCATTCCAGTAAATTACTCAAATTGGCTCAAAACCAGAAACAGAAAGCAGCAGTCGTTTCTGCTGAACCAGTTTTTAGTTGATTATATCACAGTTAACTTTCAGGGTCATTAAGCCAACAGCAAACAAGCACATTCACACGGATGTTCTGAGACTGAACAAAGAATCCAGCAGCATCCTCTTTTTGAAACGAAAATGCAAAAATTCTGAAAAGATAATTTGCTCGCAATAATTTTAACGTATGCTATAGAGCGTTAACCTCATTGTCTTACTTCTAATGCTTTTGTTACATTTCAAACTGGCAAAAGTCAGTTATGTAGTAATCATAATTTTAGCACAAGAGAACCGTTTTGGTTCAAAAAGGTGTCCACATCACAGGTGCTCACATCTGGTTTTTGTCATGCCAGGAGCTATTTTGTCAAGTACTTTAGCACAGGTTCTGGAAATATCAGAATAAGATAATGGTATCTGTCAAAATGTAACACTGATTTCATGTCAATGCTGCCATTTGCAAGGAACACTCAAACTAAGGCACTACTTTGACTCTGCTCAACTGAACAAGTACTCAGAATTAAACAAGAGGAATTCCTTTAGCATACTTCGAAGAAATCTTTGACTCCTTTCACATTATTGCTAATCGGTTTATATTGGTTATTGATGCATTTATGGAAGTCTTTGATGGTTTCTACTGTTACTTAAAACTGTTGATGTCTTTAAGGAGTGGTGGCATGTATTGGGTTGAAACTTAACAATTCTGCCTGGGCTATTTGCTCTCAGACTTAGTTTGTTTAGTTTCCCATCTAGGCAAACACTTATTGTGCCTCTAGTTATATGCCATTTGGTCCTGTGAGAGAAAGGGATAAGTGTCAGTGAGTTTAGTGCAATATATTTTGCTGATGTAGCCTAGCTTAAATGTTTCTATATATGACACTATGCAGAAGGTTTGTGAAATATGACATTACTGTAACGGAGAAGATTAGATGAATGATTGAATGTTAGTTGTTAGTGTGATTGATAACAATTGATGGGAAGTGAGTGATGGAGTATGGCACATTGAGATTAATGGTTCGCTGCTAAGGTTATGGCACCTAAAGATTAACTACTGGCCTTGACCACTCATGTGAAGGTGTTGAACTTCGTACAGCACTACATCCAAGTCTTCAGATGTAGACGCGTGGCGTTCACTGCTCCTGCTATCTGTTTCCACTGCCTCTGAGAGTTTATCTGAAGCATCTCCTGACTCCTTGCAGATAAATAGCATCTTCTCTTTTGAATATCATCATCCAAAGCCTTCAATACAACATAGAAATTCCTAGAACCCACTGTCCACCATAGTATGCCTTAATTCATTGTATGTTTTTTCCAAAAATTTACTTTAACCATAAGATTGTAAAAGTGCATTGCAAAACAATTTGATTTGAAAATTTTAAAATGTGCAATAAAATTCAAGCTGTCTTCATTCAGCAAGTTTACACTTCACTACCTCAATATCGTTGTAATAGACGCAATGTTTATAACATGCATCCCATGTCAAGCATACAGTCTGAAAGGAAAATATTTCAAACTGAAAATTACAGAAAATGCAATAGAAATAAGCTTTTCTCTGTACATCATGTTCCACTCTGAGATGCTTCAATATTATCAATATTCTGAATATTCATAATGCACATTCCCTTGTGAGGCATACAAACCAAGAAGCTCTGTGGATTTTAGCCTCTCTGTTTTCCTTTCAAAAAGGCCTTAGACAGAGACCTTTCTCCATTGCACCTCTGCAGTGTCTGCCCCAAGACCCTGGTGTGTTCCAGTTTGCACTAGTTGGAAGGTCAACTCTTTGCATTTGTAGACCAGTGCATTAAAGGGCAGAGAGTGCCTTTCACTGGGTTAATGACCTTATGGCTGCAGATGATGTTTCTCTTGATGTACATGCCTGGCAATGGCCTATAGAGCACAGTGTCCTTTATCACAGAGCTGCTCAGGACAAACATCATTGCATCTCTCTCTTGACCTTCTTTGCAAAGGCACATTCCACAAAGAGATGCACTACGGTCTCCTCACCATCACAGACACCTCGAGGGCAGTGTACAGAGCAGACAAGATACCCAGGCAAGTAGGAAGGCCAAAAAAAAGCAAAGCTTGGAAGTAACAGTAACTAATTTGATTTATTTTGTATACATGAAAATTGAATTCCAGTGTGTTCATTTCCCAGTTTTGTGTGTATTTTTCACATTGACGGTTTACACTACTAGCTAAGCTAGACCTTGGTGAAGGTTTGTAATTTGTGGTGATTTGGCATTCTGCCAAATTATTCAGACAGTCTGCTGAGGGAACCAACAAATATGATCTACCATGTCTTTTTCCCTCAGGTCTTCAATGATATCATGCGCTAACAATTCTTTGTTCTTTTCACTCATGCTCCCCAACCAGATTCAGAATCTACTCCAGCCAAAATAGATTTCCTCTTTTGAAACAAACAGGATAGTATGTCAGTCATGCTGGCTTCTCCCAAATCTGTGACCCTGCTCAGATGTGCAACCATTCAACACCATGAAGCTGATGTGCTCTCTAGATACGAAGCAGTGGGTATGGGTTCATAACATAAAACTTGTACCCATTTTCAAATGTAATCAATTTTGTGTCCTAAGTGCTAGTGCAGGGATTTTTACAGAACTCTTTTACAATATTCATATGCTGTAAAAGGCCTGTATTATCTTTGCTGCCACTATCTCTGCTCCTTCTGCACAATTTTCCTTTTAAATCCTCAGATATGTAGCTGTCATTTACCATTACTAACTCACTTCATTCCATTAGTATTTTAGTTGGTGCCTCCAAAATCTTTTCCCAAAACAAGTTCACATGGCCTCTGCAAGTGTTTCCTTGTCACTGTGGTAAGGATGGAAATCAGATCCGTCACTCACTTCTCCAATTTTTCAAGCAAAGCCTTCTTAAGTTGCTCACATGGACCCTTTCGCCCATTCAGGCACCCTCAGTTGCATCAACTTCCTTGAAAGCAGAGCCCCTTTTGATCACACAGATGCTTTCCACCACACCGACCCCTCAGTCACTCAGACCTTCTAGATCATACAGAATTCCTCAATCACACAGACCATCACAATCACACAGACCCACTCGATCATACAGACCAACTTGATCACAGGTATCCTGTCAATTGCACAGACTCTCAGTCACACAGACAACCTCTTGTACCAAACAACTTTGAATTTATTTTACTGTCTCCATCCATTGTAATTACAATTCACATTCCTATGTGTTCCCTCAGTAATGTATTGTTGCATAATGTTTTATTTTATTTATTCAGGTGGTGTGGGCACCAATGGCTAGACCAGCATTTGTTGCATCACTAATAGTCCTGGAAGAGTTAATACTTGTGGTATTTTCCCGAATTACCACTCATTTTGGTATTTACCACCTGTGTTTCTAGGTGGTTCAGAATGAGGGTTGTTTGAGGATGTTACTGCCACCAATTTCCCTTTACAAAATATAGAACTGTACAGCACAGAAACAGGCCCTTCGCCCCACAATGTTGTGCTGAACATGACGCCAAATTAAACTGCTCTCTTAGTCAATATCCCTCCATTCCTTGCATATTCATGTGTTTATCTAAATGTCCCTTCATTGCCCATATCGTATCAGCCTCCACTCCTACTCCTGGCAGTGCGTTCCAGATTCCTACCATTCTCTGTGTAAAAAACCCACCCTTCACTTATCCTTTGAATTTTGCCCTTGTCACTTTAAATGCATATCCCCTAGTATTAGACATTTCAACTCTTGGAGAAAGCTTCTGACCGTCAACCCTATCTATGCATCTTCTAAGTTTATAGACTTCTATCAAGTCTCCCCTCAGCCTCTGCTGCTCCAGAGAAAGCAACTTGAGTTTTTCTAGCCTCTCCTTATAGCTCATACCCTCTAATCCAGGTGGCATCATGATAAACCTCTTCAGTACCCTGTCCAAAGCCTCCACATCCTTCCTTTATTGTGGCAAGCAGAACTGAATGCAATACTCTAACTGTGGCCTAACCAAAGTCTTATAAAGCTTTAATATGACATCCTGACTCTTGTACTCAATCCCCCGATCAATAAAGGGGAGCATGCCATACACCTTCTTTGCTTTGTCTTGGCCTATTTAGTGATTAACGGTGGAGGATAAATCACAGAAGAGTATCTACAGAAGATGCATTGCACTTAGGTGACAAGAGGGCTTTTTGACATGATAGCAATAAGTACAAATACATTTGATCTAGCAAAATTATTAGTACATTGAAGAGCTAGAACAGTTACATCTTCTCCCTCTAACCTAGAGTAGAACTTTTTACTTCCACCCGTAGACTCTGTGTGGTATCAGTAGACTAGTTTGAGGCCAATGTAATATGAACATTAACCTCTACAGAACCATTGCTTTATGCAACAGCAATGTTACCTTCTTGGACAGTTAGTGCTTGGGTGTAGCAACACCCACAATGCTGTTAGGAAGGAAATTCCAGATTTTGACTCAGCAGCAGTGAAGGAACAGCAAGTACTGTGGGTAACAGAATGTGGAAGTGATTCTGTCACAAGTTTTTACTCAATCAAGTCTTTTTAGGGCACAGTTCAGTCCGATGTCAATAGTGCCACTTTTTCAAAAATATGATGTAGCTAAATCACCAATAGTGAATTACTCATTAATTACAAAGTTATGTCATGTGTGAGTCTTGGATACTAAAGTTTCCTCGTTCCAATTTATTAAGATCAAAATGAAGAGAAGTTACTCAAGGAGAGTGCAATGTGGTTTAGTTCTTCAGATTCAGATACCTTTCAGACATTACAAGTATCTCCTCATGTGTTTTATAACTAAAATCTAAATATTGAAAGCTATTAACATGATAATGAGCTTCACTGGGTCCCTTGCTCCACCTAATCGCCTACACTTTGTCACATGACTTCATATCGTGCTCCTTCTTCAAGCCTGGACTTTTCTTTTATGAAGTGTGATTCCTGGCTTTGCAAATAATCTGTTACTATTCTGTTGTTGCTAGATTAACATTGTAGAATATGTGGTTCTGAGCGATTTAATGTTGAAACTGCATTAAGCACCACACAATCTGATGATTCACATAGTAGTTGAATATATAATGATGCAGGATTGAATGAGGTCCTAGTGAAGTCAAAAGTGTCATCTCTGGCACAAAATAATCTTAATTATGGCTAACTAGTAACAATAACTTGTACCATGTAATAAGCTGCATCCTGTTACATAATACAAGTACCTCTTCTTTTAAAACTCCTCAGTGATTTACCCTCTATCATTCATAATTATACAGGGTCTTAGATGCAGCAAAGAACGGAGGATTGGTAGCAGGACTATACCTCCATTACCTACAGCCTATTGTGAGATAATGAGCAATAGGGGGTAGCATTTCTGAAATACCTCAAAGTAACAAAGGTGGAGAGAAACCAAGATAACAAGCATGGGGCTGGATGAACACAAACCATCTGACTCATGAAGAAAACATTTTGAACACAAGTGCATTTATCACTTTAAAAACATTACTAGTAAGAAGGTAAATAGTAGCCATACTTGGGAGAGACAGAGTACTTAGAGCAGAAGACTGTGGAGCAATTGCACCTTCCTGGAGTAAAGTTGGAGATCACCTCAGGGCAACGGGGAAAACCTTTACAATAGCAGCACTAAGACCAAGCACGAAATGACAGAAGGGAAAGGAAGTATTTAACCTTCAAAAGGAGTATTGCAGACTCCACAAGCAGGCATCATCAGATATGGCTGCAGGCTACAGAACAAGAGTCAGAAAGTTAATTTATAACGAGACCACAGTATCAGAAGAGCCACGCAATCCATATACAATAGCAAAGAACAAGATTTGGGGAAAGTAATAGTGGAAGGAAGTACAGGAATCTTCAACATTTAGAAGGTCAGGCCATTCAATTTACTGCAATTTTGGCAGGAAAAGTTACTAAGGCCGCAGCCACCAAAGTTTATTTTAAAAATTGTACAAGGGGGATGTGTATTGTGTTTTAGGCTGTGAAAGGAGGAAAGGTGTTTATTTTGCTTGGAAATAAACTGGAGACCTCCAGCATGGCTTCAACAGGTATGAAACCACAGTTTTGATCATTACAAGTGGCAGCCTAATCCCCAATGTGCAGTGCAGCGATACAATTTTGTCATTTAACTCAATTTAAAGCCTGAAAGGGATATTACAATAGACTTATTCTAGTTAATTAAATTTAAAGCTTCAGAGGAAGAATTTCATACAGTATTGCAGAAGTATTCAGAATGTAAATCTGAAGAAATTCAGTGAAGCCCAATGCTAGAGGTAAAGCCCAGCGCGGACTCCCGGCCTCAGGATTAAGCGCAGCATTGACTCCCAGCCATGAGATGGGGCCCAGCGCACACCCACCTGCTCTGTTTACTTTTATTTCTTTTCTCTCTTTCTCTGCTTTAGAAGAACTGTAATGCTGAACCTTTAACTTTATTTCTTTATTTCTCCAATGTATATCTAAGATTTGTACCCAGGTGCCTTTCTACCTAAGGTGGCACCAATGATGACAACTTTATACGCTTTTCACTGTACTCATGTATCCCTAAACTTGTGTGCACGAGACAATAAAATCTGATTCTAATTCTACTTTTAAACTAAATAGTATGGATTTAATGCAAGAAAACATGCTTAAAGGCAAAAGATTATAAACAACATTGAGATGCAACTAATTTAAACGGCTTTATTTGAACAAGAACAAATAAAAGAAACATTTAGAAGGAATGGAAGAAAAAATAGTACTTTCAAAAAAGGTTAAATTGGATTAGAAATCTTAGAGAAAATAGTTCTTAAGATACAGAACTGCTTCAAAATTAACACTAAATCTGAATCTGAATGTGTTAATGCACTAATATACTTAATGCGTCCTTTATTAAATGACAGTGTGAATGGTCAAGAAATCAAAAATGGCACAGGTACTTTTAAAGGAGTTTGACATGTTTTTAATAATTACTTCAATCTGAAAGCAGATAAAATTCTTGAAATTACAGTATTTAACAGAAGGGTTTGGTATTTAAATGAATCCATAGATAATTTCATTAATGGTCTCGACAGTTTAGTGGAGAACTGTGACTATGGAGTGCAGGGGAAAGCACTTGGAAATGGGCAGGTTGTTTTTCTAGCATTGATGAGAAAAAGTGGTAAGGAAATAGAGGCACTTCATTTGGGGTGGGAGCCCTTGCATGGATCTTTTGCATCCCCTCAGAATTTCACGAGCTTTTGCACCTCCAAAACTGGGCAACCCAACACCTTTCTCCACCCTTCCTGGACTCTAGGACACCTCCTCGCTCAAAAATCCCAGGATTTTTCTGAGGCAGCCAGCTTTACTTCTTTGTAGTCCTTCTTGGAGTCTTGAAGTGTACACTTCTAGATCTGGCATTGATGGGATGGCCAGCCTATTGAATCAGATCACAAAGGAAGGCCACCATCTCACTGAAGGACAGAAACTCCACCGTCAACCAATTCAGCTCACATCCACTCTGTCTAGTGAATGGAGCCTGTCCAGGTGCATGGGCTTACAAGCAACTTTCCTTCAGGGTCAATTGGGTTGTCAGCCATCCACAACACCCTGTCCCTCCCCCATAACATGCAGCCCACACCGACCACTTTCCCTGAGTAAAACTGTTTTCTCAATATTTCATGTTGAACTTCTCAAAATCACAACCACTGTATATTGCATAGTTGTGTGCTAAGAACCTGAGTGAAAGTTTATTGATAATAGCTTTTAATAACTTCACTATGTTAAAAAAAGTTGCTAGAGAGATGTCACAAGATGGTGCCGACTATTCTGAAAATTATTTTGCATGGTTTAAAGTTTCTTTTGAATTCAGTGACCTTTTCAGTTTTTATAGCAGGAACAAACAGGTAACATTCTCGAGAGATGGTAGGAACTGCAGATGCTGGAGAATGTGAGATAACAAGGTATAGAGCTGGATGAACCCAGCAGGCCAAGCAGCATCAGAGGAGCAGGAAGGCTGATGTTTCAGGCCTAGACCCTTCTTCAGAAATTTCTGCTTGGCCTGCTGTGTTCATCCAGCTCTACACCTCGTATATCTCACATTCTCGAGAGAATTGGTTTTAAATAAAGGCTCTTAGTAATTTATCGTTTAAAGCATTTAGTCAAACATAATAGCTTCAAACCATTTGGAACATAAGGGATGAAACTTGCCATATTTTGGCAAAATGCCTTTTTTGTCGGGTTTCATGGAGGGTTTCTCTCTGAGGCTTATCAAGTTTTCTTGCTCTATCATTCCAAACTTGTCCCGTTAACTACATACTAGGCTTCTACCATGCTCCTCCTGCTTTCTGCTAGCCCAATTCTCCCACTCGCTGTAGCTGGATATACTTGCCAATGCCAGGCTATGTCAGGATCCCTGGCACAGGCACCATTTTCAAAAATGCTTCCCCAGTTAAATAACCAGCCCAGAGCTGCCCAGCACAGTTCATAACTGGGGGAAATTGGTGCCCTGCTTTTCAGACAGAGACCCGGAGGTCCTGGTGAATGGAGTGATGCAGAGGAGGGACCTCCTCTTCCCACTGGACTGGCAAAGCAGGCCACACCATCAGAAACTGCCAGCTTGGTCTGAGCTTGGCACCTGGCTCAGTGCGGCCTCAGCCGTCTGGAGGAATGTCCAGCATTGTAGGAAAAGAACTTCTCCACTCTGCTGGGATGCATGCCACCATCTTCTCTCTGCTATCTCACACTCCTCCTATCTCTGTTACTGTTTACTCCTCCCACCAAGGGCATGCTGTGCTCCTCTCACTATTGCCTACAACATTTTCCTTCACTTGTTCTCATTCCCCCAAAACTCTCAGACTGCTAACACTGCATGCCCTCTGTGTGCCTATTCTCTCATTTGGGACACTGCACTACCTTCTTCCTATCTACACCAACACTAACATTAGTGCTAGCTATTTTAATCTCACTCAATCCCACCCTTCCTCATCTTCCAGGAAGAAACAGCCCACAAGAGGGTAGAAAAGGCCAAGATGGGCAGTGGACTGCCTGGCATTTGACTGTTCACTCCAAGGAGAGGATTTTGACCTTGACCACTCTGAGAGTGTCAACATCCCTGGATTGTTGTTGGAGATCAGCCTTGATTTACTCTTCCAGGACCCCCAGCTGAATGCAGTTTCCCTTGACCTGACTGAGGACGACTCATCTTTCAAGTTTGATACATAACGTACCAGCAGTGTGTTTGCTGTATAAACTACTGATACACAACGCAAGTGTGAGATTGAAATAGTACTGTACAGCAAGATGACCGCTCCCTTGACTGATGATTGCTACCAATTGTGACAAGATTCTTGACTTTCTGTCTGCACAAAAAGGCAAGTCAAGATAGAAACATTGTGACCCTATTAGCTCCGGCTGAGTTGGTAAATAATTGGATAGTAAGGCAAGGCAGCCATGTTGTGCACGTTGAAGTCAGGGCTAAGTGAATGAGCACAAAGAAAGCAAACAGGTAAATCAACTGGACTAATCTGCAGGCTGGGTGACTATACCGAACATAGCTGATGGCGCGTTTCAATGTGCAGCATTAAGGCGCAGAAGCATATTGTACATGAGTTGGAGATGTCACTTGAGGCTTCAGTGAGGCTGGTACGTGTTGAATGCCAATATCCATAGATGTGGCGTGTCTGTGGATGCTGCCCATGGAGTGTGCCCAGCGATGTTATTGTCCAAGATGGAGGGCCAAAGGAGCAGACAACAAGCTGGTGTCACCAGGTACCCACTTTAACTTTCACATTAGGAATTCTCAGCTCTGAGTTTCTATCCATGGATGTTAGGGTTGGTGATTGTATAGTAATGAGACAAGGTTAAGTAATAATGAGGGTGATAATGAGTCATAATACTCATTAATAGGCCTCTTGCCTATTTACAAAAATTTTGTCTCGATGTCTGGAACTTAGTTGGAAAGTGCACTTGGATGCTCTTGCCATCAACAAGATCTTGCTCCAATTTCTCCCACATTTCTCATCACAACCCATGTAATTCAGGGCCTGGGAAGATTCTGCCATAGGCATTGGGTTCCAGAATTATGCAACCACTTCAAGGCACATTACTACAACAATGAAGAAAGATTTTATTTTAATCTCTTTTGAAAATAGATTTTTTTCACATCTTTATTCATTACCCTCGTCTATCCAATGGACTTCACTCTGCACAGTATTAAAATGGGTTCTGTAGTAACATCATCACCTCCGAATCAACAGACTGTGGATGGAATTTCACCAGAAATCGGCTAAGTGTGAATGTAGAGGAATTTCATCAGGGGTATCACCATGAGCACTAATGAGTTTTTTTGCATATTTACCTCTTTAACTATGCACCATGGTTCTATCTTCCTCTCCCCTGTATTCTCTATTGTTCTATCTTCTGTTCAGCAAGGACAGATGTATTTGTCACTTCTGGGACCTTCCAGGATACAGCGCCCCCAACATGTATTTAAGCCAAAACAACCATGCAGTACGGCAAACGCTGCCAACTAGAAGCTACCCTTCACAGTGGCGATAGTGAGAGGGGAAGAAAAAATAAATGCTCCTAAGTGTACAAATTTGGCACAGATGACCATTTATTTCAAATAAAAGCTCACATTTGTCACTAACTATTTGTACCAATTTTACATTCACCGCCTGCCTTTTATCTTATTCATTTGTGGGACATCGCATCACTGGCTCTCTAGCACTCATTGCCTGCCCCTACTTCCTGTTGTGAAGATGATTTTGCCCTAGCTCCTAACATCTCTGCAGTCCATGTGCTGCAAGTAGACCCACAATGCCCTTAGGGAGGGAATTCCAGAATTTTGACTTAACAGTGAAGGAATGGTAATATATTTCCATGTTAGGATAGTAAGTGGCTTGGAGGGAAACATGCAGGTGGTAGTGTTCCCATGTATCTGCTGCCCTTGTCCTTCTAGATGGATGTGGTCATAGGTTTGGAAAGTGCTGTCTGAGGATCTTGGTTGAACTTCTGTAGTGCATCTTGTAGATAGTATACACTGCTGCTACTGAGAGTCGGTGGTGGAAGGAGTGGATGCTTGTGGATGTAGTGCCAATCAAGTGTTTTGTCCTGGACGGTGTCAAGCTTCTTGAGTGTTGTTGGAGCTGCACTCATCCAGACAATTGGGGAACATTCCATCACATATCGGACTTGTGCCTTGAGATGGTGGACAGGTTTTGGGAAGCCAGGAGTATTCCTAGCCTCAGACCTGATCTTGTAGCCACAGTATTTATGTGGCAAGTCCAGTTTAGTTTCTGGTCAATAATAACCCCAAGAATGTTGATAGTGGGGGATCAGTGATAGTAATACCATTGAATGCCAAGGGACACTGGTTAGATTGTGTCTTATTAGAGAAGGTCATTGCCTGGCCTTTGTGTGGCACAAATGTTACTTGCAACTTGTCAGCCCAAGCTTGGATATTGTGCAGGTCTTGAGTACATTTGAACATGGACTCCTTCAGTACCTGAGGAGTTGCAAATGGTGCTAAACACTGTGCAATCATTGGTAAACATCCCCACTTCTGACCTCATGGTGAAGGAATGGTCACTGATGAAGCAGCTGAAGATGGTTGGGCCTAGGACATTACGCTGAGGAACCCCTGTAGAGGTGTCCTGGAGCAGTGATGACAGACATTCAACAACCATGACCATCATCCTTTGCAGCAGGTATGGTAGACAGTCATTGTAACTCCAGCTATAAAATTACCAATCCTTAGCACTGTCCCATTTTAGGACACTGTCTAAGAACCCTCACACTCAGTGTAGTATGACATTTTTTCATTGTTTATCATGGGAGCCTTGCACATAGGAAAACCTTCAAATGGTTGAAGACATTCACTTTTATTCAAAATGGAAAAAGCAAAGATAAAAAGCAAACAAAAGCTGCATTTTCTTCTGGGAACAGAAGATGACGACTTGCCTTTTGATCAACAAATTTACAGCCAATGAGTGATGACTGTACCCCATTCCCATTTTTTGGAACTGGGTGTCAACTAAATCCTATCTGACCTGTTGTGCCTAATGCTTCAGCATTCTATCATGATGAAGGTAAAATGCCTCCAGCTGTATGCCCTCATCTTCATCCTTGAAATACTACTGCCATTCTCCCAGCTCCTCAGCATTCATCATATTTCTCTTTGCTTGCGCCACTTCTAACAGGCACAGCATGCTGTGAATATGCAGAACACTCTTGACTGGAGTGCATTAAATGTAACCCCCACCTGCAATTGATCCAAACATTGGAACCTCACCTTCAGCAAGACTATCATCTGCTCCATCACAGCCTTCGTTGATGAATGGGCAGCATTTTATCCACACTAGGCCTCACCTGGAGACTGCTGGGGGGTTTATTAGCTATGGTCACAGAGGATAGCCCTTTACTCCCAATAACCATCCTTGTAAGGCATCAAACTTTTGGAACAAAACTCCCAAAGTACCTGTCACAGACCAAGGTGTGGTACCAATGAGTTGTACATTGATGGACTGGAACCTTTTCTGCTGATGGAATTGGGTGATATGGTACATTCAATGTGATGTATGTAGAGTTCATTGTATCCTGTAACTGGGTTAAGCTTATTACCCTAACTGCAGCACTGGCCTCCTCATGGGGATGTGTGATGAAGTGGCACAATTTGTGTCAGTAATTTACGAATTGAGGGCTGAGAGATCACACATAGATCCCCAGTGGATTCTTGGAAGGATCCAGCTCCATAAAGGTTTAGAGCAGCTGGCAGCTTGACCGGCGTGGGATGGTCACCCACTCCTTCAGGTCTCAGGTCCTGCTCCAGCAGTTGGTATAGTTCAGTGACAGAGTCCTGAGACACACTCAGCCTGAAATAACACATGTTCCTCGCTTAGCTGGATGAAATGGCATTGAGGATGACAGGCTCTGAGCCTCCTATAGAACTTCTGCAAATTGAGGGGTACTTCAGCTGCGACACCTTCATTTGGAAACTATTCAATAGTCACTGGAAGCCTTAGGCTTGCCAGAGTAGTTGATTCTCCTCATTCTATCTGCACCTTTGTAGCAGCAGTCACAAGCAATGGCCCCTGCTATGGCTGGAAACATTGCTCACGATTCTGAGAACATTTGTTGGAAATATTGGAAACAGAATAGATCCTTAGTAATGTGAGCTGCCAGCATTCACATCACACACAAACAATGGTTGAGCATGGTCCTTGAAACAGTGGGACAGGGAGGATTCCAACAAGAAAACGCCACGGAATACCTCTTCAT
Source organism: Ginglymostoma cirratum (assembly GCA_024137785.1). Taxonomy (NCBI): domain Eukaryota; kingdom Metazoa; phylum Chordata; class Chondrichthyes; order Orectolobiformes; family Ginglymostomatidae; genus Ginglymostoma; species Ginglymostoma cirratum. The sequence goes on from JAHRHZ010000087.1 coordinate 19,299,859, forward strand.
TGACATAGAAACCTTGCTCCAATGAATGTGGCTGAAGCCATGTCGCACAAATGCAGTAGAAGTTTGTAGGCCCTGTATGATTACTGATGCCTTGTTTCCCCTCCCCGAGATCACCCAAGAAAGGCAACATTTCATTTAGCCAATACTTACAGTTCAAGGTTGGAGGAAATCAGCTCGTTGCAATGGGGCAGCCTATGAGATTTTGGATTGTCTTTATGAATTGTGACCCACAGGTGACACTTTTAAGGTCAACTCAGATTTCTTCAGCTTCACAGAGATGACAAAAATCAATATGAATCAACCATTACATGGTCAAGATTGAAGACAACATTCTGCAGATGCTGGAAATCTGAAACAAACACAGATAATGCCAGGGAAACTCAGCAGGTCTGGCAGCATCTGTGAATAGAAAAGCAGTTATATTTCGAGATAATAGGTACTGCAGATGCTGGAGAATCCGAGATAACAAGGTGTGGAGCTGGATGAACACAGCAAGCCAAGCAGCATCATAGGAGCAGGAAAGCTTGACATTTCGGGCCTAGACCCTTCATCAGAAATGGGGGAGGGGAAGAGGGTTCTGAAATAAATAGGGAGAGAGGGGGAGGCGGAGAGAGGATGGATAGAGGAGAGGATAGGTGGAGAGGAGACAGACAAGTCAAAGAGGCGGGGATGGGGCCAGTAAAGGTGAGTGTAGGTGGGGAGGTAGGGAGGAGATAGGTCAGTCCAGGGAGGATGGATAGGTCAAGGGGGTGGGATGAGGTTAGTAGATAGGAGATGGGGTTGGGATTGACCTATCTCCTCCCTACCCCTCACCTACACTCACCTTTCCTGGCTCCATCCCCGCCTCTTCGACCTGTCTGCCTCCTCTCCACCTATCCTCTCCTCTATCCATCTTCTATCCGCCTCCCCCTCTCTCCCTATTTATTTCAGAACCCTCTTCCCCTCCCCCATTTCTGATGAAGGGTCTAGGCCCGAAACGTCAAGCTTTCCTGCTCCTATGATGCTGCTTGGCCTGCTGTGTTCATCCAGCTCCACACCTTGTTATCTCAGTTATATTTCGAGTCTGGTATGAATCTTCTTCAGAATCGCAGAACTTGGCAAATGGAGTATGGTGTGGGAAAATGTGGTTTTGTTCACTTTGGAAGAGAGAACAAAAGAAGAGAATTTTAATTAAATGGAGAAAAATTGAGAAAGCTGCAACACAAAGAGTCTTGGCAGTACTTGTGCATGAAACACAGGTGCAGCAGCTAATCAGGAAGGCTAATGGAATGTTAACCCTTATTTCGATTAGTTAGATTATAAATTGCAACTGTATATGTTGGTGAAACCACATATGGAGAAGTGCCAGCAGTACTGGACTCTTATTTCAGGAAGGATATTATTTCATTGGAGGCAGTTTAGAGAATGTTCACTGGGATGATCCCAGGTATGGAGGGATTGAGTTATAAGCAAAAGCTAAATAGGTTGGATCTCTTCTCAATTGAGTTTTAAAGATTGAGAGGTAATCTCATTGAAACATATTAAATTCTTAAGGGGTTTGACACGGTAAATGCTGAGAGGATGTTTCTCCACATTAAAGAGTTTAGGAGCAGAGGGCTCAGAATAAAGGGGCACCAATTTAAGATTGCAATGAGGAGGAATTTCTTCTCTCGGAGCGTTATGAATACTTGGAACTCCTTGGCACGGAGAGTTGAGGGGGAAGATGCCTTTTGTACATTTAAGGCTGAGATAATTTAATTCTTAATCAGTAGGGGCATCAAGGGTTATGAGGAAAGGGCATGAAAGTGGATATGAGAAATGTCACATGAGCCATGATCCTATGGGATAGCAGAGCAGGTTTGAGAGGTCAAATGGCTTACAGCTGTTCCTATTTCTTGCAGTTTTAACCGAAGAAGAATCATACCAGAGTTGTAATATTAACTGTCTTTATCTCTCCCCATGGTCAAGAATGTTTGAGATCAGAATTTGTATCCCACACAGTTGGACATTGCATGTATTTCATATGTAAGCTACTATAATTACAAATGTCTTCAAACTGTACTGTGAAAGTGCCTGTTTAATGCAATTGTCTCTTGAAGGGCCTAACATCATTCACATATAAATCCTCAATGTTCATATAGAAAGAAAGCACTTATTCCACTCAGTCTGGGTGTCTTTGCAGCCATTTTCTATTTCCAATACATATTTATGATTCACACAAGAATGGAAGGCAACGCAGGTTGTGCTTGACACTGTAAATCACAGGCTCAGCCAAGTAATCAAGTGCCACACTTGAACCTCTATGTTCCTTTCTTCCTTACACTCCTAACAAGTGCACACGCCTCTTTGAATTATGACTTCATCTTCCAACATTACCCCTGAGCCCGAGCCAATCAGCCTAGTCATTGTGCTGCACTGTCTCCCTGACGAAGCTGGGGTGACATTGGCCATTGATAAATTCCCTCCCTCAGTCACCTATGTCCTCCAATTCACTATCGTCTCATCCTCCTTATATGTTGAATTGTCCCCCTTCATGATTATTATCCCTTCTACAGCCCAGTTTTTCTGACTCGCAGCTTTGCTGACTCCAATCCCCAGAACTGACTCCCAACCTTTCTACCATAGAATGGCCCCTGATAATGCCCTTTGGCTTCATTGAGCTGCCCTCACAGGACAGATTGTGCTACCCTCTGACTGACTTGGGCTACCTCAACCAGTAGGCGACTGAGGCCCCAGCTGATCTCTGTCCAACTCCCTGAATGAGGTATGTGCCAATCCTCTGACGGGTTGCACTGGACCTGCCGATCTAACAATGGTCAACTCCCCAGCCTGTAGTGATACTGGATCTCTGACCCTGATCACTCCAAGTGGCCAAATGACCATGCACTACTGACAGAACATTGCCAGATGTTCTGACTTGCTGAACTAAGGCTAGTCTGCTCTCTCAGGTGGTTCAAAAGACCTCATGGTACTACTTGAAGAAGAGCTGTGGCATTTTCCTGGTGCACTGACTAATATTTATCATTTGACTAAAACTATTAAAATACAGGTCATCTATGGTTTGCTGCTTGTGGGATCTTCCTGTGTGCAATTTTTCTGTCATGTTACAACACAACAGTGGCTACTTCATTGGCTCTTAATCATTTTGGGATGATCTGAGGTCGTTAAAAATGTTATATCAAATACCAGATCTTTATTCTGTTCACAATCACATCTCATGTGACAATACATAGTAAGTAAGCACACTGTCTTTTAAAAGGGCAGGAGTGATATTTAATCCAGTGTTGCTTTGTGAACAAGCAATGTGAACCATCCAGTTCAAACTATGTGATCCAATTGCTGTGAGTAGGCTTTTTGTGGGATCACTCAGAAACAAAATTCTTCTAGGCACATCTGAGGACAGTAAAAAGACAATAAATTGTCAACAGCAGGAAATACATGGCTTCCTTTTTATTGTTTATGCTCTTGAGATTATTTGTAACGGTAACTGTGATGTTTGAAGATGTCAAGGTGGTGAAGGGGAAGACTTGCAGAGGAAACAGAGAATTATGGTAAGCAAAATACTATCAAAACAAAAAATTCCTCATGCGGTGAATATTTTAAAGTACAAGCATGTAAAAATCTCCTGTCGTGACATCCACAATGAAGTCATCAAATTGGATGAGAAAAAAGTGTGAAAATGAAGTACCACACTGTATCAATTCTGTTGCACAAGCAGGAAGTTCTGCAAAGTCTACTCACCAATTTTTTGAGCTGTATTTGCATGTCAGCTAATCCAATAATAGATTAGCTACAGCACCAGTTGAGTGCCATGCCTGCAAAACAGTTTCCCCTAAAACTGTCCATTTAAACTGATAGTTTTCAAGCTGATTGATGGTTTAAGCAACTAGTCTATTCAACAGAGATTTAAAGATAATGAAAAGAGTATACAAAATGGAAATTTGGAATAAAAGCAGAAAAAAGTAAAGCACTTCTACAAACTGTGCAAGAGAAAATACAGATGAATGTCCCAAATTTAAACCTATTGCAATTTCTAATTTTATTCTCACGTCCATTCCATTTCCTGTTGGTCTTCCATCAGCTAGCACAACAAGAAACATGAAAGATAAACAAAACACAAAAAAGCTTCAATTGTCCTCTAATTCACCTCAGGAGTTTGCTGACAGAAACGATAACATTGACTTTTCTTGGTTTCTATCACTTCCCTAAACAAGGTTTGAGCAGTGGCCTTCCTTTGAACACTGTTCCATTTTGCCAGCTAATCATTTTAACTGTGTTCTAGACTATCCAATTGCACAGCAGACCTTTCAAATATGTAGAAAAGTGTCAAATTTAAGCTTCAAATCATTTGTTTACTGCATACGCAGGGCCACCAGCAGTTGTGTGATTTCTACCACGCATTTCCAGTAAAAGAATTACACCAACATCCAGAACAACTCAAAATGAGACAAGGCCCTTACTTTAAGTGGCAAAGACTGAACCAAGGTATGTTAGTTCAAATCTTGAAGCTTTTTACTCAGCCAAGTCTGCTGGACTGAGCTTCATCAATCCAGATTAGTATTTGGAGACAGTAACAGGAAGTGTGTATCCTGGCAGTTCACAAAAAAATCACAATGGTGATTGAGAAGAAGGGTGAGATCTGACCTTCTCTACCCTCCAGCCTGTTTGTTACTGACTGTCAGAATTGTCATGTAAGTAGGATAAAATGGGATGAAGGATTAAAACTCAGCTTTCTATGCAAATTTAGTAATGTAGACATCATATTTGATAGTAAACTATTGCCAACACTTTTAATTGAAAACATTAAATTGTACCGGCATATGTATGAAAATGAATATCAAGTGTGTGGTACTGATAACGGTCAGTAGCAATATACTACCCTATGCCATTTGACTGGCGATATTACCAGTCTGACCTCTGACATTGCTACCTAGAGTTTCTACTGATTAAACAAAGCTGCTTCCACAACCTAGCAGCTGTTGAGACCAGCACCTGCCAATAAGAAATGCTAAGAAAGTATGAGGGAAATGTGCTCATAAATATGTTGGAAAGAATGTGTCAATTGTACATTAAAACCTAACCTTAAAGAAACTATTTCAGAGTGCTTACCCTCAGCTTGCCTAGCTGCAATTTTAAAAATTATTCATTCATGGCATGTGGGCATCATTGGCTGGGCCAGCATTTATTAGATGCCATTAAGGAGATGGTGATGAGCTGCCTTCTTGAATTGCTGCAGTCCATTTGGTATAGATTGAATCGTAGTGCAGTTAGGTGGGAAGCTCCAGAATTTTGACCCAGTGACTGAAGGAACAGTGATATATTTCCAAGTCAGGATGGTGAGTGATTTGGATAGGTACCTGCAGGTGATGCTGTCCTGCTGCCCTTGTCCTCTAGATGGAAGTGGTCGTAAAATTGGAAGGTGCTGATCCATTTTATTAAAATCCTATTGCTCAGTTTTTAACAAGAACCAATACATCTCCTGTAGTCTTTCACAAGGTAAGCAGAGACACACTGCTATAAGAGATTACTGAGATATGCAAGGGGAGGACGAGGAATTTTTTTATTCGTCCATCAAAATACATGGAGCAGCTTTAAAATGGCTCTTTTTATGATTTGCCCAAAGATATTGGGACTGTACCCAAAGGCCCCTTTTAGCAATGTGTTCATTACAACATGATTGGCATGAGGCAAGTATACGACTATATGCACATCACTGGTATACACAGCATCCATACCTTGACAACCTTCCATTTCTAGCAACCCAGGGAAGAGTCATTGGCCTTGGGTCTTCCCCACCTCATTCAGAGTTCAATCAGTATCTGAGAACGCAGGCTATTCTGATTGCATACTAATCACGTTTTCACCCATGTTTATCAAAGAGTGAGACTGCACTACCTGGGTTGGAGTTTAATGGTGGAATCCACACACCCTGTATCAGCCACACTAACAATGGGTTCAGACTGGGACCAGGTACAAGAGCTGTACGTTTAAAGTGTTCCTATTCCTTGCTCTACTACTATCCCAGCATTTACTTTGTACAAATTGAATGAAGATTCTGCCATTGCAGTCACATTGGAAACTTCCAGAAATTGCAGAGATCTGCAGGTATCCATGACTTCCAAAAAGTTGTTAGTCTAGCTATTTCTGCAATAAATTCGGTTAATAATAATCATTTTTCCTACTCAAATTGGTGTTGTGTTCTGAAAATATTCTCCAATTTCTTCCTTTCCTGAAGCTATTGATAATGTCCTGCGACATATTATGGTTGCCAGTTGCCTTTGCTACTTTGACCAACTATGGAATCTTTCTGGTGGTGTAATTCATATTTTGTTGTTCATATGATAAACTCATAAAGCAACCCAGGAAGCATATGTGGTGGATTTGGTTTTGTTTTTGGACAAGAACTTGCAGGAGCTAGCAGTATCAAATTGTGACCAAAGGGCTTCCAGTTATTATCAACTGTTAAACACAGCAAGCAATTTGGCAGCCTAGAAAACTGGAATATAATGTGAGGTGTATAATAGGAACATAGGAAGATTAGTGGCAAACAATTTCATCCTGTTTTATCCAATTTTAATTAATTCAATGTGGACTTGTGAGCAAAAATGTGTAATAGCAATTATTATCTCTTTTCATGGCACTTTTGAGATTCTAAGGCACAAGTGATGGAACATATATATTATTGCTTTGACTGTCTCAGGAAAGCACTTGTTTATGTAGAGTTTAATTAATGCATATTTCTTTTTTAATAATTATTATTTTCCCAGTATTATATTAACCTGATTTTAGGAGCATCGGAACAGAGGTGGGATCATTCAGCTCCTGAAGCCTGTTCTGCCATTTAATGAAGTTTTGGCTGGTTGGTGATCTTTCTCCATAAATCTGTCTTTGGCCTTTATCCCTTAATACCTTTGCTTAATAAAAAGAAACATATCTCAGAAAATAAAACTGAAAACTAATCTAGCCTTCACTGCCATTTGTGGAAGAGAGTTCCAAACCACAACGACACTTTTTGTGTGTAGAAGTGCTTCCTGGCATCTCTCCTGAATGGTCTGGCCCTACTTTTTAAACTATGCCCCCTTGTTTAAAAATCTCCAACCAGTGGAACTTGTTTATTTTTATTTACCTTGTCCTTCCTGTTAATATCATGAAGACTTTCATCAAATCACCCTTTAACCTTCTAAATTCCAGAGAAAACAGGCCTAATTTGCAAAATCTCTCCTTATAACTTCTGAAGTTCCAGGTATCATTATTGTAAACCTACATTGTCCTCCTCTAAGTTCAATGTATCTTTCATTACTTGTGGTGCCCAGATCTGCTCACAGTACTACAAATGGGCTCTAAACAGGGTTTTGAAAATCTGTAGCATCTTCTCATCCTTGTACTCCAGTCCTCTAGATAAAAAGGTCAGCTTTCCATTAACTTTCTTGATTATTTTCTGCACCTGTTTGTGACATTTTAAAGATCCATACACCTGAACCTCCAAGTCTCTTTGGACATCTACTGTATTTAACTTCATATCACCTAGAAAGTACCCTGATCTATCCTTTTTTAGGGCTAAAATGGATAACCTCACACTTACATTGAACTCTTTGTGGCACAGTTTTGCCCATTCACCTCGTCGATCAATATCCCTTTGTAATTTTATACTATTATCCACACTGTCCATAATGCCCCCTAACTTTGTAGAGTAGAAAATTTGGAATATGACTTTCTGTGCCATTATCCAAGTTGTTCATAAATAATGTGAATAATTGAGGCTCTAACACAGATCCTTGTGGGATTCCACTGATCACATCCTGCCAATTTGAGTACTTACCCACTATCCCTACAGTTCGTCACCTGCCTCAACCAATTTCCCAGCCATGTCAGTAATTTGTCCTCTGTTCTGAGGGTTTCTACCTTATTTAACAGTCTCTTGTGTGGGACTTTATCAAATGTCCTCTGGAAGTCCATAGATATTCCTCTGTCCACTACCTTAATTACGTTTTGAAAAAATCCAATGAGTTTTATCAGGCAGGACTTACCTGTCATGAATGGCTGTCCCTGATTAACTGAAAATTTTCAAGGAGTTCAGTTACCCCATCTTTGAAAATAGATTCCAACAATGTTCCCACCACAGATGTTAGGCTAACTAGTCTGTAATACCTGCTTTCCCTCTTTCACCCTTTTTAAAAAGTAGAGTGACATACACAATTTTCCAATCCAGAGGGACGACTCCAGTATCTAGGGAACAATCTAGCAATACCTCCAGGTTCCTGTCCACAAGTCTCCCACCTCTCTGCCACATCCGGATCAAATGTCAGGAACGGTGCAGGGCAGCTGCAGGCCAACAGTGCTTGTATTCAGCTGGTTCTCAATGGTATTTATTACTTGACTCCTGTCATAAACACATCTTTTTAACTTAATTACCATCTCCATTGTAATTCAGAAAGCTCTTGATTTGTTTATCTTCCCATTCCCTTTTTAGAGACTATACATTGACTGTGACCAAACCACCTTCTCCTTGAAAGCAGCCAATTGTTCAGTTGTTGTTTCTGCCACAATCTTTGGTGCCAGTCATTCTGGTTCAGAACTGTTCTTTCACCATTGAAATAGGCTCTACTCCAGCAGATTATTACCACTCTGGATTGACCAATGCCATTTTCTAACATCATCTTGAACCTTACATTACAATGATCCTCTGTGCCTCAAATATTCTCCACTGTCACTTGGCCCACCTCATTCCCAAGAACCAGGTCTAGCCTTCTGTCCTGTTGGACTGCACATATTCTGCTACAGAAAATTCTCATCCCTTGCTGCCCCTTACATTACCACTAGCACCATTCATACACAAGTAGTTAAAGTCCCCCATCATAACTACTCTGTGATGTTTACACCACTCAGTAATTTCCTGGCAGATTTATTTCTGTATATCCTTCCTACTAGTTGGTGGTCTATAGATTACATTGAGCAATGTAATTGCATCTTTCTTACTCCACAGTTTTAGCCAAATCAATTCTGTCCTTGAATCTTCTGAATCAATCCTCTTCCTCCAGTACTGCAATGCTCTCCATAACCAAAAATGGCACCCCTCCTATTTTTCCCTTTCCTTTTTTCTTCGATGCTTTGAACCAAGGAATATTTAACTCCCAGACCTGTCCTTCCTTGAGCCAGGTCTCCATTATTGTCACAATATCATAATCCCACAATCAATTACGTTTGTATCAGGTGAAACTTGTGTGGGACAAGCTGAATTTTCTTGCAAATATTGTAATATTCAGGTTGAAATATTTTATCATGTATTTTTGGAATTTATGTTGTGAAACTTGGAACATAGAACATAGAACATTGAACAGTACAGCACAGTACAGGCCCTTCAGCCCACGATGTTGTGCAGAACTAAACCTGAGGTCTATCTAACCTCCAACCCTACCTTATACTATCATCCATATGCCTATCTCATAGCCGCTTAAATGCCCCTAATGAGGCTGACTCCACTACCATCTCCGGCAATGCATTCCACGCCCCTACCACTCTCTGAGTAAAGAACCTAGCTCTGACGTCTCCCCTATATCTACCTCCACTCACTTTAAAACTATGTCCCCTCGTAATAGATACCTCCACCCTAGGAAAAAGTCTCTGGGTGTCCACTCTATCCATCTACACTCTATCTATCTATCTACACTTGAAAGGGTTCAGAAAAGATTTACAAGGATGTTGCCAGGGTTGAAGAGTTTGAGCTATAAGGAAATATTGAATAGGTTGGGGCTGTTTTCTCTGGATCATCGGAGGCTGAGGGGTGACCTTATAGAGGTTTATAAAATCATGAGGGGCATGGGTAGGGTGAACAGCCAAGGTCATTTCCCCGGGATGGGTGAGTCAAAACTAGAGGGCATAGGTTTAAGATGGGATGGAAAAGATTTAAAAGGGACTTAAGGGGCAACATTTTCACACAGAGACTGATGAGTGTATGGAATGAGCTGACAGAGGAAGTGGTGGAGGCTGGTACAATTACAACATTTAAAAGGCATCTGGATGGGTATATGAATAGAAAGGGTTTAGAGGGATATGGCCCAAATCCCGACAAATGAGACTGGATTAATTTAGGATATGTGTTCGGAATAGACAAGTTGGACCAAAGGGTCTGTTTCCATGCTGTACAGCACTATGACTCTATAAAGCATTTCTAGGGGTGTAAGAAAGCAGTCTGAATGAAATGCCATGAAAAATGACTTGTTTTTACCTGGTCTAACTTCCACATTCTGAATTCCGATAGCAGAGGCCTCTAAAATTTGATTTCATTGGAAGCAGCTGATCATTTAAATGGCCAGCTGCCTCTGAGAATGAAGCATGACCCAACCAAGAAAATCTGGGCCTCTGAGACAAGTTGATCAGAATGTTACTTGAAATGTAAAGCTATTTTTGCTATCGTCAAGTATGATGGTTCTGTTGTCTAATTCTATAACTTTCTCTTGTCTGTACACACAGATCTTGATTTCTGTTTTCTTCCACACATCACTTGTAGTTTCAGTTAAACAATCCCCTTCATTAAATTATGCTCTATATCTCATTATGACACATCACAGCCGATTCAACCTCTCCCTCTGTGCTGGAAAAATATGAGCAGAGGAGTTTCACACAGGTGATTAACTGAAGGAAAAGGAAGCCAAAGATTACTCAGACTAACCTGAACCCAATAGTAAAGGAAAAATCTACTAAGTCAAAAGTAAAATCTACTTTCTCATCACCCTACCACTGCAGTTGTAAAAACGACCATTTGCCATTTAGCTTTTGATGAATGATGAGTGACTAGCTTGTATTTCTTGAGCTAGATTAACCTAGATTTTGTCAGCCAAACAATACACTATATTTGAAAAAACATTCAGTCCCAGTGGGATGATCTAACATGTTTCCTGCAGAAAGCATTTCACAAGATTTTAGCATTTAGATTTGTTTTTTTTTTCCCAACATGTGGCTAGGCTGAAAAGAAAGGTGGTTTATCTTGTGTAATGAGCTCTAATTAATTCTAGAAGCTGGCAATTTCATAAACAATGCTATTACTTGACAATATTTAATGAATGAAAGACTCCTACAGTGCAGAACTCCACCGAGAGCCCTTTGAACTATTCAGAAAAGAAACAGGAATGTGTTAAAGATGGAGAAATTCAAGATTATAAGCGAGGAATGTCATTGATGCATGAAATTTAAGGCACTGCCGATTTGTAGACACAAATTATTATACACATATTTTTCACTTCAAATACCCTGTAAACAAAAGCTACTTTACAAATCAGGAAGCAGATCAAAATGCAAATGTTCCTTTCTCTCAAATTATCTGTACTTGAAGCTGTGCATTCAGCAGATCTACTCTGTGTTTGGGTTAGCTGGTTTTCCATAATGAGGAGCCAAAACAAACATTTATCACTGGAATGTAACCAGATGCTTCAAAGTTATTTCCAAGTAAATAGCACCTGATAATGGTTTCAACATTCCCACTTCTGTTCAGACTCTCGTTAGGTTTGAGAACTCCCTGTTAGTCCCAACCTCACTGTAATGCATGAGAAATACAGAACCCTGTCATTAAAATGAAACAGTAGGACTCATCTTGAAGTAAAACTCTACAGCAAATATTGAAAATACACAGAAGAGCTATGATAAAGTTTTTTTAATGCAAGGAACCAACATACTTATTTGGTCTTTGAAATATTGATTGCTTTGCTGTATATTTCCCACTTTTGTCGACATTTTATGTGATTCTGTTAATGATTACCCACTTCATATGACCTCTGAATAATTTCAAGGCATTGTGTACATGTTTGCAAAAGGTTAATTCATGCTGTTTCAGATGTAAGCAATCATAATAAATAAAGGATCTGAACAGGCGCTTCCAGCTACAAGAAACCTTTATAAACCTATAATTTAGAATATATTATATTATGAAATGGGCCTTTGTTAACTAAATTAAGTTGAACAGTTTGAAAGTGTCAGTGGGCTGCAAGGAAAAATATCACAGGCATTTAACCAATTAGGATCAGACAATGTCACGACAATCTCTTAAATATTATAAATAAACCAGATGGCTTACACTGCAAATATATGCATTAAAAAATTTAACTGGATGTCATTTAAATTATTGCATAACTTTTAACTTATTATAACTCATTTAACATATTTGCATTTTTTTTGGAAAGGCCATAGGGTGAGCAAGGTAATTGTAATCACTTAAAGGCCTAAGATTCATTGTACACAAAATTTCATAATTCCGAATAAATATTTATACTGGATTAAAATAACCACAGGGTGTTGTATGTTTATCCTTAGCATCTCATGGAGGAGGTACATAAATGTTTAATATTGTATTCATAATATGTTAATCGGTGATTAAAGTACAGCAGGTTGGAATTCTGGGACTTATTTATATTGGGAAATTACTCAACAACGACAATCTATTTAGTGCCATAGAAAAGCATTCCAAAACAGTTTATGGGGGCATCATTTGATAAGGTTTTACACTGAGCCATATAAAGCCATATTATTGCAGATTATCGTAAACCTGGTTCAGAGCCATAGGTATTGAAGAGTGTTTTAAAGAAGAGAGAAAGAGAGGTCAAGAGCCAGAAAGGTTTAAGGAGCAAATTCCAAAGATTATACCTAGGCAACTAAAGGCACACTCATCAATGGTGAAGTAATTAAAATCAAGGATATTTCCAAAGTAGAGGAGTACAGATATCCAAAGGACTTATAGTATTGGAGGAGATTACAGAAACAGGGAGAGGCAGAATCATGAAGGGATTTGAAAACATGGATGTGAATTTTAAAATTAGGCCCTTGTACATGGGGATTCATTAAAGGTCAACAAACATGGGACTAATGGTTGAAAGAACCTTTTTGTGAGTTGTAGCATGACCATTGAAGTTTTGGAAAGACTTGAGTTTTTCCAAGTTATAAGATTGGAGTCCAGCCAGAAGTGTATTGAAATAACCAAGTCTAGAGGTAACAAACACACAAAGGGTATTTCAGTCACAAATAAACAGAGGCAGAATGGTTAGGTGATGTTACGTAAGTGGAAGCAGGAATAGTGATGATACACAGTTGAAATGATATGCCTGCAGAGTGGGTGGGGATGGAGCTATTGGAGGTGATGATGATGGGGGAGTAGTCGGCAGGTCTCAGACCACCACTGGAAAGATCCTGGTCACATTCTTGCTCTGTCCCTGACTTTGGTTCAAATGAGACATGAGGGATGCAAACAGCTGGTTGAGTCTGAGGCAGTTGCAAGGGCAAGGGATAGAGTTAGGATTGGGACCTGACATTATGGTGGAGCTCAAAGGCAAATGAATAGGACCTTGGCCTGTTTCAGATCAGTCATGGATTGGGACAGTTTCTGGGTCCTGCCACTGCACTCGCACCACAGCAACAGCAATTTTATGAGAGGTGGCTTCTGAGGAAATGGCAACCCCACCACTAGATGCTATGGGAATGGGACTGCAAGGATGTCTGCATCTTGAGACATCTTCTGAGAAGGTTTTAACAAAAGTAAACTGTGGCCACAGCTGCCAGTCCAACACTATGGATAGGAAACCTTTCCAAAAGATAGTCTTTGGCAGTAGCAGTGATTCCTGAGGCTTGAATGGGGTATTAACTATAGGATCTCACTGGCTCCCAGGTCTGATGTTAACAGTCCAACTATAGGCACGTCCCATGTCAGGGCAGGTAAATGGTCATCCACTGCTGGATTAGTCACCAATCCAAGATAATCAAATTCTATTTTTCTCCTGGTTCCATCTCCAAAGCTGGCTCAATGCAACCAGTATGATTTTGTCCAATTGTTCTACTCTTCCCATTATACAGAAGTGGACATTTATAGATTCATATAAATATGTATACATACTCCCTGTTCAATGGGAGTACCAATAAACAAAAGTGAGTGTCCTTCTTGAAGCCAGCTCTACAAGAATTCAGGAAATTCTTTGTAAAATTAACTATGTTGATTGGTCACATTGCTGGAATTACCTGATCCATTGAGTGATGTTGGCAACAGCGAGTAATGTGGGAAAATATGGCGAATATGAAAAAATAGGAATCTCACGTCAGGAAAACACATTTCTGATTTTCCTCTTCAGGATTCAATGGCACATTCTGAATCTCTCTAATGAGAAACAACTACCTTATTTCCATGTATTTGCAATTCATTATTAGCTAAACTCCATCCACATAAAAATATGTGTAAAAATAAAACTACACATAGCACTGGTCAGACCACAGCTGGAATAGGGCAAACAGCTTTGCCCCTTATCTAAGGCATATATCCACTATTGGCATTGGAAGCAGTCCAGAGAAAGTTAACTAGGTTACCATCATTCTATGCTTCGTCGTGGCACTAACTCACTTTGCACTTACTTGGAGCTGCAAGGTCCTCTGGTTTGCACTCCTTTCTAGCACAGAAGGAGAGGCAGGTACATTATCATGGTCGTCAGTGACAGGTGTGGACATCTTTCTGCAGAGCATAGAGTTACATTAATATCACTCCTGCAGCATATGCTGACAAGTACACGGTGAAAACAGGCCATGTGCTTCAATCAAATGGCCAGATCAGGAAGTCAAAGGGGATCAAAGGAGCTAAGGAGGACTACAGTCCATGGGGGCATTTAACCACAGTCAGTGAAATAGCACATTTGATTCCAGTCCAGAAGTTGACCATGGTCAATCAGTTCTGCAGACAGGTGCTGCCAGGTCAAGAATAGAAGCTACGTCTGTCAGGGAGCTATGGGAGCTGGGAGGTGGGCCAATGGTTCCTGCACTGAGACAAAAAGAGAGACTGTATATGATTGAAGTGGATGGAAGAGCAAGGAGTGGTGATCCAGGACTGGGAGTGTTGATGAGCTGACCCCAGTGAGTTGGTAAGAAGCATGGAAAGATTAATAGTTTGGGAAGATGAATTGGCAGAGGGCTGCTAAATTGGCATGGTGCAATAGAATGATGAGCGTTGTTGTGTTGGAGCCTTGGTGAGTGTGTGTGCGTTGGCAGAGCTTGAGTAAATGATGACCATTTAAGCATGAGTATGCAGAGAGAAGGTGGTGGCATTTACCCCTGCAGAGCACAGGAGATCATTGACCTTCTTATGCTATTAAAAAAAACCCTTCAGAGGAAGGGTCACTCAGCCTGAAAAGTTAACTCTGATTTCTGTCCACAGATGCTGCCAGACCTGCTGACCTTTACCAGAAATTTCTGTTTTTTCTGGCTTTCTTATGCTGTTGTGCATCAAGTTTCACCCAAAACATTGCACTGACCTGGTCCGCTATCTCAGTCCAGGCCGCCTGAGTCTGGGGCCTTAGCCTCCTTTGTCAGGCAGCAGGAAATTAAAACCTGTGCTCTTTTGTACCAGTAAGGCCACCAGCACCGCTAGGTCCCAGTGTGTAAACCATGGAGTTAACTAGCATTTCTAAACCTGTTCCTCAGGATAATGCTGAAACACAATGCTGGCTTCCAGTGTGATGGAGATGGGGTTTAAATATAGTACCAGCAACACGGACCTTGCACTGTCCCAGCAGTGGTTACCATTTAGCTTCTGCTGCCACATGTTTTCACAAGACAAACACCAAAGGGGCTAATTGCTTCATTAATGAGGTAAAGAATGGAAAACTGAACCAGAAAAATCAACAATGAGCTATTGCAGTAAAGGTGCATCATACAAATCTTACTCAAGACAAAACTTTGCCAGAAATTGGGAAAACTTATCTTTGTCCCTGGAGTGCCAAACAGCATCTCCCTTACCAGGTCCCGATCTCCCAACTCACAGATGTACCAAGAGAGGACAAAGAAAGCACTTCAAATATACTCTGAAGCTCTTATGAACCATTGCAGCATTAGCATTAATGACTGGGAGGATGATTGCTACAAATCATTCAAAATGTCCATCAAGTTACATCAAACTTTGTATGATAATGTCTTATTAATGAGGCAGAGTGAGGATAGAGAAGGAAAAATGGGACTATTTTCCAAATCCAAAAACACATGGGACACTCTGCCCCATGTACCCAAAGATCTGTTGGTTGAGGATCAGAGAGGACAGATCCCTGGTTTGAAGAAGCTTGTGGTTACAGTTGAAAATCAATGAGTTGCCACTAGGTGTCTTGCTACTGGAAGCCCATTGAGTAAGCTTAGAAGATTAAGAGAAAGGGACTTTGATAGAAGTATGGACACTGGAATATTCAGTCTGGTTTAGTATGGAGTCAATATCCCATTAAAGCTGGGAGGAGCTTGGGAAATTTAAATATGAGATATCATTCTGATTTCTGTCCCAGGTTGGGCGTACAGCGTGGGAAAATTCTTGCCCCACAAACCTGACTTTAAAAATAGCCATTTTCAGCATTCCCTATTTTCTGTATGGGACTGGGTGGACTAGGTTGGAAATCAGTGACACAGAAACAGCTCATGAGGCTGTTGTCAGGTTGTGAGACAGCCTGGGCAGAAAATCTGCCTCTTCTCTAGCACTATGGCCAAATATTAAGATAAAAAAATTCCTCCAGCCCTCAGCCTCACAACCCATTCTCCCTCACATACTCCCCATGTCCCGTTCACACCAACTCATGCAACCTAGCCTCCACCCATTCCCCGATGGCCTCTCATACTCCCAACACCACACTATCTCACGTTATTAGAGTACACAGCCCTCCCAAACCCCTATGACATCTTATCCCACACTGTCATACTTTATGACATCTTAATGCATACTTCTACCCACTAATCAAGTGTGATGTTGGTAGTGCTACCACCATAACACTTCATATTTGACTCATGTAAGAATACGACTGGCAAACTGTCCAATTCACCAATTGAGCCGGCAGTGCACCAAAACAGACATCTATCAGCAAGTTGAGGTGAATATTGAGAATAAGGAAGGAGTGGTGTATCAAGCAGAGAGCTTATCCACTACCCAGAAACGTGCTAAAATAATTTTGTACCACAGGCACACCCAATGTTGTTATCCTTGAAAAATTTATTTCAGGCAGTTTTTCTGGTAACTTCCAGCAGCGTATGAGGTGTTTTGTTCACACTACTTGCTATGTTGTACATTAATGGTCAGAGTGTGTAAAGTGCATGCTTCCCTATACTATTTTTGAGCACCAATAAGGCCTACTGCAGTGATGGTAACAAGGTCTGCCAGCTAGACCTCATAGAATATAAGTTCCCTGATTGGGGCTGCTAATCTGGTCCAATCATGGAGCCCTGGCTGACATAAAAAGTTTGAGTGTCAGAGACCTGACCTTGAATATAGTATGGGGCAATACTATATTCAAGGACTGTTCATGTGTAAATAAAGGGTGACTTGGTGACCAGATACTGGCCTCTCTGGAGTTATTTCGCCTACCTCAAGCAGCCAAAAGCATGCTTTGGTCCAAAATTCTATGAATCTACTTACAGATCTGTGGCACATCAAGCAATTTAAGTTGCACCTAGTGTCATCCAAGATTTTATGAGCTGCCTCCTCGTACCTAATTACAGAGTTACAATGATAAAGTCAGATGGTAGTGGTGGCACCAGACAAAGGGGAAAGAAAGCAGAGAAACATAAACATGACAGGAAAGTATTTATTGCAATCTTGAGGCTTATGTGACATCAATAATTCCAAGAATAACAAAAATGGTACAATGTTTTTGTTAGAGCATTTATTTATTGCAAATTGATTTAGTAAAAGTTTTAATAACATTATATTCCTCACACCATGTGAAGCTGTTAATAAAAATCACTAACATCCGCTGAAAAACTGGTACTAAAATAAACATTTTAAAATATGTTAAACACATGTTGAACATTAAATCTACTTTGACTTCAATTTTATAGCAAGATATCGCATTTCACAGAGATCTATATATTGAATCCGTTTAGGTTTTGTTTTTATTTTCAGATATTTTGTTCATTCAAACCCAAAGGAGATAAGGGCACAACAGAACTATTTCACTCTACATACTCTTGCATGTGCAGGAAATGTTTCAGGCCGAAGGTTTATAATTTGCTATTTATATCTCCACATTTGCAGTCTTTTTGATCCAGCTGCAATTTTCCTTTGTAACTTTGCTCTCTCTTTTGTTCTTTTCTGTCTGCTGTTTCAATGGTTTTCTTTTCTGTTTTTGGCTAATCCTGTTGTTCCCTCCCCTCCTTTGCTTCTTTCTTTGTGTCTGCTATTTGTCCTGAAGGCTCTAATACTTAACTGCGATGCTGATTTATATTGGTCACGAAAGCATATATTTGATCTCTGGTTGTAGCTGCACACATCTTGCCTAGTGGCAATATTATCATTCATCTCCAAGGCCAATCTCCAAGGTTGAGAAAGGGAATATCATAAACCTGTGTCACCAGTCCCGATTATTATCCAGTGGTGTCTGCGCGTAAGAATGAGGGAGTATTGGATATAGGCAGGAATCAGTGTTTTCCTCTGATGCTTCCTATGGCTGATCAGCTTGGCGACACTTACTCTCTCAGCTGGCAACAGGCTAAGATAAAAGCTGATAAATGGATCAGATTGTTAAAAAAAGGCAGAGTCTTCTCAGTTCCTCAACAAAGTGGGCAATGGTCCAAAGATGTGCAGGTTAGGTGGATTGGTCATGCTAAATTGCCCGTAGTAGTCAGGGATGTGTAGATTATGTCGGTTAAAGGGGGATAATTCTGGGTGAGATGCTCAGAGGGTCGGTGTGGACTTGTTGGGCCAAAGGGCCTTTTTCCACACTGTAGTGATTCTATGATTCTTTAAGAAAGTTGGCGAACTGTGTGAGATCAGCAGTAAGGAGATTTCAAAATATGAGTGCTAAAAAGTCCCATTTGACAACCGAATGTTGAATGGTGAGACAAGTTTCTTGTGAGTAGCGAGAGACCTGTTTGCATGTATTTTCATACATTAGCATCCACAATATTACATTTTCTCAACTCAGTGTTACACAGTTTTCCATTCTCCCACCCACCAGAAAGATACTAAATGCTGACAATTCCCAACATCTGGCAATTCCAACTCAACTGATTGCTCCTTCAGCCCTCCATCAGTCACCAAGATCTCAGGGAACACTCCAGGGGGAGTGAGAGCACATCCACCAGGAGGCCTGTGTCCTCATTAATAAAGTGAGTCACCAATCTTCCTCTGTCCAAAATGTCTAAGGCTATTGACACAAGACATATGGGGCAGCAATGGACCACCAACCCTTGAGCAGGTACCCAGCTGGGCTTTAAAGAGAGCTCTGGGCACCAGGATACCCAAGGAGTTCCCAGCCATGGCCAGCACTTCCAGCTGAGGAGATTGGGAGAAAATGAGTGTGACACCATAGGGGCATAGTGCATGGGTAATAAGGTGAGCCTGGGGAGATAGCGTGAGAAAACTCCCTAGGTGTCTTTCAGAGACAAACCCACATGAATCTGGCCTAAAGTTATTATTAGCTGATTTCATATAAGATTGAGCCCTGGGGTTGGAGATGGATAGATCAGCAAGACGTTCTGCCATCAGGAGAGGAGGCCAAAAAATTGACAACACAACTTTAAACTAACGTAACTTTTCAAAATACTGAAACTTGTCTTAAGTGAAAGATTATGCTGAAAAAAGTTGAAATTATTCCACCATTTAGTTCCAAAATGTGTTGTGAATGATTTATTGCATATCAGTTTTGAACTATGTGCATGTTTCCACTAGGAGGAAGTCATAAAATTACAAAGAGCTGTTTTATGCACATTTCAACATACCTGGTGCAATGGCATGTCTCTCTGATTCAGCTCAGTGCATGAATTATTCTGGTACAGCTGTTTCCAGAAACTAGATCCACTACAAACTACAGTTTAATGTCAGCTTGCATACAGAGTGTCTTTAATGTGGAGATATAAAAATGTCCCCAGTATTGCACAGAGCTGTAATCGGATACAAATGAATGTTGAGCCTAGAAAGGAGAGAAATGAGCAAGATGAGACTTTGTCTTAAAAGAAGATCTTGAAGGAGGAGGAACGAGTGGAAAGGTGAAGAAACACAGAATTTAATGAGTTATGTGAAATGTGTGGGGTTTGGGTGAATTATGACACGCCTACCAGTGTTGTTGGGGGTTGGTGGAGAGCATGGATGGGCAGGGGAAAACAGCAGAAACAGTAAAGGAAGTCCTTTGGAATATCAATAGAGATCTTCAGTTCTGATGTGTGGCTAAGAGCGAATATAATACTCATTCAAGAAGTATGATGTGCTTGTCTTTGTTCGTTACTACAGTGAGATCACAGAAGAAGAAGGAAAATGCATCATAGCCCCCATTACAAAAGGTATAATTTGTGACTCAGTGCTGTACAAGAGCTGAAAACTGATTGGCAAAATTCAGTCATGGAATTACGTAAAAAAAAATGAGCACAGATTTGGGAGGTTAAACCACATTCAAGGACTTTCAAAAGGAAGTGGAATTTGGATACAGGGTAGGTGTCTGAAGAACTTAGGAGTCAAAGATCATTTTAATTTTACGAGGGATGATATCAGTTTTGAAGGAACTAGTACTGAGAAGGAAATGATTTTCCTGTCCTAAGAAAGAAAGTAAAATTTTAAGAAAACCTTGAATACATGCTTCATTGTTACTGCAGATCTAAGGAAAATTTTGAATTGCTAATAAGCACTTATCAGGAAAGTTAAAACTACAAGGGCTGAACTGTGCATTAGCTATCACGGCATTTATTATTAATAAGGTCTTTGGTTTCTTTTCCAGAACGTGTCTAGGCCACGGAAAAGATGCCTGATGCCTTCAGCTACAGTGATGCAACAAAGCAAGATAATGAGTTAATCCAGACATAGTTTAATGATTTAATCATCTCTGTCTCTTATTTTACATTCAATCTGATGAAACAAATTGACAAGTAGAAACTCCACACACCCTCATATATCTATCTCCGATAAATAGAGGTTTCCTTTTCTGTCCAGTTGCTTCCCTTTACCGTGTGCTTTTCTCCTGCCAGTGACATTGGATCATAAACATATTTAACCTTCTGGCATTCGGGCGCCTTAACTACACTACTACAAAATAAACCCTTTGCAAAATGATGGTATTTAGAGTATCAGAACATCCCCATTCTCCACTTCCTGGATCTCAACAGCGTTGGCAAGTGGATAAGTTATTTTTTGTAAGTCATAACTCTATTAGTTACCTCTTTACAAAGCTCAGTAAGCTTAGCCATTAAGTTGCTCAGCCCCAGAAAATGTTAGCGGTTTGATCCCCATGCCCTGCTGGGTTAGTTGATTTCAGTCAGAAGGGCCTAAGTGGACCTGTGACTAGCATTCCTCGTATTAATCTCTAGCCCGTCAACCTTAATCAAAGGGCGCATGTGTAGATATTGAGCAAGGACCGAACCCACTTGGGTTCTGATGTCCTCACACTCTAACGGCCTGCCCAAGATCTGTACATGAGCAGTAATAATTTGGGTGCGGCACCGGTGAAACCAAATCTTATCATTTCCTTTCGGAAAAGATAAATGAAGACAAAAATAAAATCACTTAATAATTTTTTAAAGTACTTGTACTTATCCACATGACTGAAACTTCTTGCTTGCTATCTTGATTAAACCAAAATAGGGCCATACGCTTACACAGATATTCTTATGTGCACATCATTGTAACATATTTACAAAGCTATACAACCTGAATACGAATTTTTAACAGAATTCACTGAGTCACGGGTCTGATTTTGTGAACATAATTTCTTTTATTTCAGATCTTTAAGCAACAGAAGACGTTCAGTATTATTTGGTGAAATGTGCTTTGAATCTACCTCTGCAAACCAAAAAGACTGGTCTTATTGTTGTACAATGCAACATTGTTGCCAATTAGTTACCAAACAAGCCTTTATTGTGAAAAGGTATCAAGGGAAAAATTACAGGCTGAACATTAAGATTAACATATAGTAAAAGAAAGAGTGCCTCTGTAATCCAACAATGTCCACATTTGTAATTAAGCTGAATATATTTAACTCAGAGCTGTCCTTCGAGTCTATTCAAATAAACAATTCTTACACAGAATGTAGATTCTTATCTTGGAGCTGGCATTTTTGTAAAGTTTATACAGCGTTCTGAAAACATCAGCTATCTCTTTTTGTATTAAAATAGTTATCAGGTAGCCATCTTACAAATGTAAATATAGCTTTGTAAGACAGTTTCTTGATAACCAATTTATCATTGAGTGAGCAGACCTCTAAGAAATGCATGTATTCTACAAATACGTTGGTGAAATGTCTGTGTTATGACTAACACAGTGACTCTAACTGCTATATATATTCAACGTAAGAATTTTACAGCTTGTGACCATCACAGCGTTTAAAGTTTTTTGTCATCTGTTTGGTTAACTTAAAATTAAGCCAACATAAAATATTCACACAATGCTTTAGTGTTTTAATAAGAACACTGCGGAATCTATATTTAATAATCTTGACTGCACTGCTTATGCAGTCCAGGAGAAAGTGTACTGTCTTCTTGACAAAGGGTCCCAGTCTGAAAGAGCAGTTGGCTATTTTTAGATTCTTAGCATGTATTACATAGTTAAGTACATGCACATGGTCCAAAATATTCCTGAAACTTCAACAACGGTCTCAGTGTTTTGGCACTAAAGCCCCTTTTCTGGAGAAATTATCCGATCAGATCTCATGTAGTCAGTCATGAGGTATCTTCATGTTGACTTGCTGCAGTCCTTAGGCAGGGAATTTTGGATTATTGTTAACACAGACCTTCCACATTAAACATATTTTAAAGCTCAAATAGTTTTCCTTCATGTTTCAACTCCAAATGAGTGCAAGAAACCTGGCATGTTACATCTTTTGTAAATTAAAATGTTGACAAGAATTACGAGAGGACTGGCATATTGCCTTTAGGCAAGGAGCACCTGTTTTTAATGTCAGTGTTGGATTGAATCTCAGAGATCATATATCAGCAGCTATACTTTACAGACACTACTCAGGCTAACCTCTAGACTACACCGACAAAGGCTTAATGTTTAACGTTTTGACTGCATTCCTGCATTAGCAAGAAACGAAAAGGGGCGAGAAAGAGAGACAAAGGGGAAAAAAGGAACAGAATAAAAGAATGAATGAAGGAGTGAGAGTAAAATAAAGAACCTACAGTTTGGCAGCTAGTTTTTTTAATTATATGGAATGCAGCTCCAACTGTTGGTGACATCATGCTTCTTGCGTACTGTAAATTATGAAACTATTTCCTATTCCTTTACACAAAGCAGATATCTTCTGAATAAGACCACTCTGCTATTGCGTTTGCTTCTTTTATTGATGTCTGTTCCTGGCTCTATTTAAAATAAAGCTACACAATAAATGAGAAGCTTTCAAACTAATAACATATTGGCAGCCATATGAGGGAGATCTCGAATCAGATTTGGCACTAACACCTTTATTGTAACTCGTGGACCTGGTCAATCACAGGGAATGTCTGTGCTGTGACCTGGTTCTGATTCTTTTAAAACAAATAATTCCTTTGTTTCACAGAAGAGAAGTTTTCAAGCTGTCAGCAAATAACTGCACAGCTTCATTGTGACTATTTTAGTATGCAGGAGGCGTGTTCAGAATTTCAGGCCAGATCACCACACCCTTATTCTGTGGGTACTGCAGGCAACAGTGACTAGTGATGGACCTACTGAGACACCTTACAAAATCATGATGATATATGACTTCTGCATTGTCAACATGGAGGCTATTAAGGCATTGGCATGTTCAGGCTTATATAACCAAAACTTTTCCAAAGCAAAGCATGTTTAAGGACCTGAAATAAATCTAACTGAATGCTTATTGTATTCACAGGTATTGCCAGTCAGTTAGTGACAATAGCATGGTTTCATTCAGCGTGCTATCCATTCATGGAGAAATAGGCAAGAGGGATTATGTTCCAATGAAGTTCAGCAAAATAATGGCTCATTTAGAAAAGAAAAACTACCCCTCAAGTCTGATGAGATTTCAATGACCTGATGATACAAAAACTTATATCTTATAGATGTGACAAGGAAATGAATATTTTTTAGCGAGTTCACCTACAAGGAAACAAACAGCAAATAAGCACTGACAATGTAAATCATAACATGTAAAACTAACATAATAGTAATCTACAGAATAGGTTCAGAGCTTTAAAAACAAAAGTGACAATGAGTTGAATGCAGCAATATGGGGAAAAAAGGAAATGAAGGCAAGATAATCTTTCACTGTTACCCACATGGCGAATTGCTTGCTTCAAACACTTTATCTGACTCTGGCGCAAAGGTCGGAGGTTTCACTTCCCACAAAGCAGTATGAAGGTGGCAAGAAGGTCAGATAGTCAGTCAGGTTGGCACAGGGGAGATATCTGGCACCTCAGAAATTGAGTACGGACGGGAAGGACCATGATCAACTTTTTCAACCTGTCATCAGTTAAGGCTCTTACATGGCTAATTAACGACTACTTAAGGTCGTCATGCCATCTGGGCTGCAGTTTCTTCATGTTCAGATAGCTTGAAAACAAGTTGATCTGTCCAAATGGCAAAGCAATACAGGCATATGCTGAGTGTTTTTTAGAGGAGGGGGCAGGGGTCTTTCAATCTGAAATAATTTGCGCAAGATTCAGGGACTGGAGCTAGGTAAGGGAGATGGTCTCTAAGCCAAATCTTTACACTCACTTCTGACTCCCCTGTCCCTAGGACTCCCAATCCCTGAAAGGCCCCTCTGAACAACACTTACCTTTCTTAGCATGGATCCTCTCTGTATGAGTTCAGCTAGGTCCAGGTCATAGAGTTATAGAGACGTACAGCACAGAAACAGACCCTTCGGTTAACTTGTCCATGCCTACCAGATATTCTAAATTAATCTAGTCCCACTTGCCAGCATTTGGCCCATATCCCTCTAAACCCTTCCTATTTATATCCCCATCCAGATGCCTTTTAAATGTTGTAATTGTACCAGCCTCCACCACTTCCTCTGGCAGTTCATTCCATACATGCACTACCCTCTGTGTGAAAATGTTGTCCCTTAGGTCCCTTTTAAATCTTTCCTTAAACCTATGCCCTCTAGTTTTGGGCTCTGCTAACCTGGGGTAAAGACCTTGGCTATTCACTCTGTCTATGCCCCCCATGACTTTATAAACATCTATAAGATCACCCCTCAGCGTCCAATGCTCCAGGGAAAACAGCCCAGCCTATTTAGCCTCTCCTTACAGCTCAAACCCTCGAACCCTGGCAACATCCTTGCAACTCATTTCTGAATCCTTTCAAGTTTCGTAACATTCTTGTAATAGCATGGAAACCAGAATTAAATGCAATATTCTAAAAGAGGCCTTACCAATGCCCTTTACAGCTGCAACATGACCTCCCAACTCCTGTACTCAATGCACTGATGACTAAAGGCAAACATACCAAACATCTTCCTCACTATTCCATCTACCTGTGATTCCACTTTCAAGGCACAATGAACCTGCACTCCAATATCTCTTTGTTCAGCAACACTCCCCCGGTCCTTACCATTAATTGTATAAGTCCTGCCCTGATTTGGCATTCCAAAATGCAGCACCTCACATTTATCTAAATTATGCTCCATCTGCCGCACCTCGGAACACAGGCCTATCTGATCAAGATCCCTTTGTACTCTGAGGTTACTTGCTTGGCTGTGCACAATACCACCATTTTGGTGTCATCTACAAACTTACTAACCATACCTCTGATGTTCACATCCAAATCATTTATATAAATGTTAAAAAGCTGTGGACCCAGCACCGAACCTTGTGGCATTCCACTGGTGACAGGTCTCCACCAGCTCCCTCTGTCTCCTACTATTGAGCAAGATCTGTAACCAAATGGCTAGTTCTCCCTGTATTCCATGTGATCTAAGCTTGTTAACCAGTCTACCATGAGGAACCTTGTCAAACGCCTTACTGAAATCCATATAGATCATGTCCACTGTTCTGCCTCTTCAACCCTCTTTGGTACTTCTTCAATCAAGTTCGAGGGACATGATTTCCCACGCACAAAGTCATGTTGACTATCTTTTCCAGCAACTTCTGTTTTTGTTCCTGATTTACAGCATCCGCAGTTCTTTCGGTTTTTATTTAGGATACACTTTTGTCGCTGTTTTATGAGTGACACCTTCAAGGCTCAAATGACTTGAGGAAATAATTGATGATATTGTACAACAGTACTGTTTATCTTCATGACAAGTTATACCAAGGCTCTTTATGGTTACTAAAGTTAATATTTGCAATCCTATGGTGTTCTTCAAAGGCACATATCACAATTTTAAGGGGTGTCTTAAAGGATAAGAGGCAGGGGGTTGATGGATGAAATTACAGAATATGGCTTTGGCTGGGGTCTCAATTTGTGCATTAAAGGGCCTATCACAGCACAATGCAGACGCTTTGGGTACTCAATGGTTGGCTCATATCAAAATATCGTCAGATTCTTTCAAATGTTAATGGAATGAAAATGCTTCCAATATGTTCTCTCAAAGCTCCAGCTGTTCCCAGGTGCATTGCAACCACAGTTAATCCGGAGAGCATAGTAATATTCTGGGAACCCGGGTTCAAATCCCACCATAGCAGATGGTGGATTTTGAATTCAATAAAAAATCTGGAATTAACAGCCTGACAATGGCCATGAAACCATTGTTGAAAAACCTATCTCATTCACTAATACCTTTCAGGGAAGGAAACTGCCATCCTTACATGGCCTGGACTACATGTGATTCCAGGCCCAGAACAATGTGGTTGACTCTTATCTGGTCTCTGAGCAATTAAGGATGGCAGTAAATGCCGGCTTAGGCAGCATGTCCCACAAATGAAAGAAAAACACAGAACGCTGTGGAGGCTGCATCACTGATTATATTCAGAAAAGGGGTATTAAAGGCATCCATGAGTATGAGGAGAAAGCAGGAATGTGATGTCATGATAGAAGATCAGCCATGACCATATTGAATGGCGGAGCAGGCTCGAAGGGGTGAATAGCCTATGCCTGCTCCTTCATCTGCGTTTCTAAAACAAGTTACTGTACAGCATATCCACCAAGCTAGAATGCTGTTAGTAAATACAATTCCTAAAATAAGAATTTGGACCTATAAACCCTCTGAACCAGAGCTAAAACCGTTAGCAGCACACCAAGATTACTACAGAGTTTATCTGAATTGCCTTTCAGGAAATTGTTTGCTATCCTTTCCATTAGCACTTAGTTCACAAAGTAACTTGCAGCTGCAACATATTTCTGACATTGAGATCATGGCAACTTATCAACAACAGATCTTACATATCATTTAATTTCACCAGCCACATCCACCACAATAACATATCTGAGCTCGACAATGAAAAGCACTGCAAACTACAAGTATGCTGAACACAAAAAAACACATATGCAAATAAGTTGCTGTCATGAGAATCTTGCGATATGTGGGTTTATTTTCATCAACTGTAGTCACTTCAATGCAAAACAAGTTCAATTTAAAAAGTCCAATTCGTATCTTGCATATGAACAATATGATATTTCCTTTGCCTATTTTCTGCTTGATAATTGAATATTCGCATGGCAATGGGTTTCTACAAAAAGTAATGTGTCGTTAAAATGGTACTACACACATGATGTGGAACATTATAATTGGAACTAGTGATTATAGTTCCACTAATATTGTGAATACAGCACTATAATTCAATTAAAGAACGAACCTTTGAGTCATATAAGATGCTATGTTTGATCCTCAGTCTCTGCCACGTTCTGACACTTGACAGCAGCAAAAAAAGCTCTGAAGCTGACTTTATGTCCTTTGGATAAGAAAGGGTGAAGCTTCTAGGCTCTCCTCACCTTGTGGTGGGGAGAAGGTGCAGTGGGAAGTTACTTCCTTTGCTTACCATTTTGTATTGAAATGTAAAAGGAACAGGTTTGTGGACAAAGAAAATTATCTCCCTCATGTTTACTATACAGGAATTCCAGCTGGAGGTAAGTACGTGTAGACAGGAATAGGTTTGGAATGCAGTTCCAGTGCAATTAGCAGTCACACATGAGGAATGGCCTTCTGATAAGGAAGTGGACTGCATGAAGTGCCTGACTGTCTATGGCTTACCAAGACTTAATCTCTTAAGGAGAGGAGGAGGGGGAGGAAATTGAAGGAAAAAAAAATCAAGCTTAGTTTACCAGAATGAACATGATCAAATTAATTGTGTTGTGCCCTTCTCAGTATATTCAATACCATCATCTTTGCAGGCTATGACTTGTGCTTAACTACAGTTGCCAGGTGTTTTACATACAGTTTTATTGCAAAATGAGGCATGAAAATATGGGACAAGACTTGAAAACTAACAAAAACACCACACCCTCCTCCAGCTTTAACACTTGGCTAAAGATTTCTCCAATATCCCATCTTTCTAAAACTAATGAGTAGCAAAGCCAAAGGGACTACAAAGTCCTGTGGCTCAATCCTTATAATTTGTACTGAGATAGCAGATTTCAGGCAGGCCAGTAGTCAGTTACTGCAATCAACTTCATTGTCCTGAGTTAAAAGGGAAAAACTTATCACCCCTCCAAAATTCAGTGGGGTGAAAATCCATCTCGAGCAGTGTCAGATCAGCCGTTTGCTATTTGCAGTGACTACATATCTAATTCCGTCGCAACCAATGAAATTAAATATGTGATGCAGCATTGACGGATGGTCAATAAAGCACTGCTTTGGAAATGACAAATTTCGACGTCATACTGATTTCTGACGGCAGTGCTCTTCCATTCGCATTGGTGAGAACAGGACAGTTCAATTTCCCAAATCCCTCAACTCAATCATGATGTGACATTCCCCTGAAAGCTCTGAGGTGAACAGCGATCTTGTGAGCACTGTATTGAGGACACATCATCCTTTGAAGGAACAGAAAATGGTGAAGTGGAAACTAGAATAGTGGCTAATAAAAAAAATTTGCAAAAGTGCTTCACAATGAATTTAGCCAAACATACTGCCAAATTAAGCGAGTGGAACTTTGGTTAATACAAAAGAAGTAAGCACTGTGTTAAGGGTAAGAAATCCAAACGTAAATCCTTTATTTCATCTTTTAAAATACAGTTCACTGGAAGATTAAAAAAGAGCAGTTTCCTCTTTGAGCATAACTTGTGGCAAATTTGAAGCATTAAAATTTTCTCCAAGTTTCCATTCAAACTGATTTGCATATTGCCAAATACAGCATCTGCCATAAAAGTGTGATCAGGCAATGTTTTAATGCTTGGTTTTAAATAGATATAAATATTCCTTGATATATGGAGTGGTAATTTAGTAAAGTTGTTAAAGTTTAATTAATACAGCTAAAATAAGTTTATCATGACAAAAATAAACATTTAAATCACATGTCAATCAACTATATGTAACTATCATGATTTAACGTTACTAAAAATTATTCTTAAAAAGTATACAAAACAATTTTCTGGTTAGGTTAATGTATACTGATGAGCTCTTTAATTTTTCTTGCCTCTTTCTATTCTTGTGCAGAAACGATCCAGCTTAATATTTGAAACCTCCCTGAAGTCCTGAAAAAGAACACAATTAGTGGAAACTCTCAAGGGTGAATAATTCACCCTGGGTGTGGCTTAGTTTTGTGAATGAAGCCAGTTTCCAGTATGATTGTTTTAAAACTAGCACATAAAGATTATGAAAAATGGGTTATCGTAACTGTAATTTTCATGTAAAATTCCATGAATCTTTGCACTAGATACATTGATAATAGGGGAATTGAGTCATAAAAGCCAACAAAACCCAGCAGAAACAACCGGCCATAATGACTAACCAGCAGGGGGTGCCATATTTGAATCACCGTTGCTGTCCTGGCTCCAGGAAGTGAAGAAATTTCATAGCCAGGATGACTATTAGTATTTATGACTGCTCATATTACAGGTACAGAAGTCATGTACATGTGTTGCAGTGTTGTGATTGTTCCACAGTATAAATTATGGAAGTGAAAAGAAAGAAAGTTCATCACTATACAGCAATTGCTTCATTTTGATATAAATGCAACTATCCTGATTGGTAGATGTGAAACAGCTGCTTTCATAATCCACTGCCATTGAACAACGGTGTGTGATAGCCCCCATGCTGATTATAATTTACCTGCAAATGGCTTTTCACCTCTTCCAAAATCAACAGTCCTTTAACATCAGTATTAAATGCCAGAGATAATAGGTACTGCAGATGCTGGAGAATCCGAGATAACAAGGTGTGGAGCTGGATGAACACAGCAGGCCAAGCAGCATCATAGGAGCAGGAAAGCTTGACATTTCGGGCCTAGACCCTTCATCAGAAATGGGGGAGGGGAAGAGGGTTCTGAAATAAATAGGGAGAGAGGGGGAGGCGGATAGAAGATGCACCTTGATGGAAAGATCTTTAACCTGCATCACCTCTATATTAAAGGTTACCTAATCACCATAGACGTACATGACCTACTGTACGCAAATAACTGCATTGTTGTTGCCCATTCACTGCCAGATTTATAGGTCAGTACCGATCTCTTGAATTTACAAAAATCAAGAAACACAGCCTGACCCCGAATGCTGCCATAGCAATCTCACATATTAATCTAAATCTGGTCAGTCAAATATTCCATGCCCTCCCTGCATACTTCTGGGAAATGCTGAGCATTTCCTAATTGGCAGTCATCTCTCTCAAAAGGGCCACATTGATGAGGAGGTCCGGCATCAAATCAACAGTCACGGCTCAGCTTTGTACAGACTACTGCAGTGGGCACTTAACAACAAAGGCTTCCAACAATCTACAAAAGTTTACACAAAGTAATCATCTTCACTTTCTTTTACTACAGTGAAACCTAGAGGATGGATCAGCAGCATGTAAATTTGCTAAAGAATTTCTATCAGTTATGCTTCCTCTTCATTCTCTGATTCAATGGAAGAACCATTAGGCAAATGCTAATGTCCTTCTAGAAATCAAGTGCGTGAACAATCAAGTAAAATCCTTGCAAAATTAACAATTAACTGTACTGCGTCCTGACAACTGATATATATCTTCACCACCAGGTACTTTTTCTCAACACTCAAATGGCCAGTATTCCAGGCGAGGACAGACAAAATTCTTTAAAGGCAGCCTGAAGTACTTCTGAAAGTATAGCAACAGCAACATTAACACTAATGAATGGGAGAGCTTGGTACAAATTGTTCAACATAGTGGCAACTTATTCATCCAGCTGCATAACACTTTGAGCCACAATGTCTCAGTGATGAGACAGAGTAGTGGCAGAGAGGGAAGGAAAAAGAAGCAACTCTATCGGCCGAGGATCAACCGCCTGTTTAGTCACATGAAAATTCATGTCAGAAACCTATGACTCTGACTAGATGTCATCATCAAATCAAGGGACAGCAGATTATTACAAATCTCCTCAATAAAAGCGAGGGGTGTGGTTAGGCAACATGACAGAGTCAAAAGATATGCTTAACAGTGGGCAATTAAACAGAGTACAGGAACATGTATTTGGAAGAAAAGTAGAAGTGAAATTTGAGAGAAAGTCTTCATTTGGCGACAGTTGCAATCCTTCAGGGGCATGATCGATTGCTGGGTAAATGAAAAATAAAATGGCCAAGCAGTTCTTCCTGTTGCCACTGGAAATATATGCTCTCCTTTGGCTTGTACATAAGCAAAATAAGTTGAGCACAATTTCATAAAGTCAACAAAAATTATATGCAAATTTTGAAGAAATGGTGAGATAGTTTTATTTTTTAAGTTAAGCTGAAACTTTGAAAACAATTGCTCATGGGAGGAGAAAAGGATTTTCATGAAATTTCTACCAAATTTGACTCATTGCTTCAGGAACACATTTTTATATCTTCAAGAAAGACATTTGCCAGAAAGTCACAAGACATAAAAATTATGGCATTGGACACTATTGTATTATTTACACTTGACAAGGTTGTGATAATGATACTCATTCCTTCTGTTTCTTTTGCCGTCAATCAAAGTATTGTATATAAAATATTTTGTCAGGAAGAAAGTGTCTGTGCAGTAATTACTACCCAACTTACAAACTTTGCTTTCTAGTTTATTGTTGGAACTTGGAACATCATTACGTACTTGCAATTGACCAGGGCTGTTACCTTTATGCAGTAATAGACAATGCTAGGGTGATTTTCCTGAGGTTCTTGGAGTTTGCAGGGTTCATTTGTCTTGAAACAGATTATGTTACACTATAATATGTAATCAGATGGCTCGTAACAGGCTAGAAAGGAAAGAAGGTTTGGCACAAATAAGTGCTTTGTATACGTAATGGGTAATGACCTGAATAATTAATATCACCATAAGAAGTCTACGTTGAATATTTTGCTAGCAAATGACTGAAGCGATAGCCAGTAAATGCAATACTGGGCATTAACGTATGAATGAGATACTAGGGTTCCTTTGTAGAAACACAGGACAAGATAAATCATACAAAAATCTGTTTATTTGCAATATTCTTTGGTGACACTAATAGCTAGTGATTTTTCTTAAACCTCAGGACATATTCTTTTTCTTTGTACTCCCAAATGTGACTCTTAAAAGCATAATTTGAAAAAGAGTTCTGAACCTTAACCTTTCTGGGTCACACAGCAGTAAATGGGTTGAAGAATAGTTCTCTTTGTGTCAGCAACAAAGGGAAAGTCTAATGCTATCATTTCCCAGGCAAATAATGTAGCTAACTGTTAATAATGTTTTGAGGTGATTTGTTTCATACAGATTTTTTTTGGAAAAATATGAGTAACTTATTTCTCTACCATATTAGCATTCACTAACAATTGTAAGTATTGGGATGTGTGGTTTTGACAGAGACACTTCCATAACTGTGATATTACATGTAATTACAAAAAAGTAACAGCCATTCTTCATTCACCTGAAATGATGACCCTTTAAGATTTTTCAAGTGAGGAAAATAGCAAGGAATTTTGCAAATACATTGATACGCAATAGTGGAGTAAATACAACATTAGATGAAAATTGTTTCAAAGAATACTGAGGGTGACCTGACAAGCGTACTTAATGTCATGAAGCAACAACAACTTGTATTTATGTAGCCAACTTTACAATGTATCATGGCACTTCACAGGATTGTCATCAGACAAAGCTAAAACAACAGGCTATGAAAAGTAGCAATAAAGATTATGTACAGCTATGAAGGAAATTAGCTTGAAATTTCACCAACCATTCTCTTAATAGTCCAGCCAGCTTATGTGGCAAATAGTTAAAACATGCAAATTATAAAGGTCCATAGTGCAATCCTTCATCTCAGAAGCATTCAGAACTGAGGAACTATATATGTAAATATATAAAAATATATTATGTTGATATAAAGCAGGTGTAATGCAGTAGAAGTGAAAGTAGTAGAGCTATATCGATTGCGTTATAGTGAACACACAGCAGAATAGAGTTTCCATGAGCAGATCATCCTGTCTAATCTGTATTTTTGTGTTTAAGAGAAAAACTGGAGGAGGACAGTATTTACTAGCTAATCAAGAACTTTGGGCAGAATGTTCCCCTCCCTGGTGGGGCATTAGCAATGGTGAGAAACCTGGGAAAACATCAAGGGAATTAAAAAAATCAGAGTCTCAACGGTTGAGAAAGATTTTTATGATTTTCCCCTCAAGCTTTAAATAGCAACTTCAAAAAAACTTCAGAATCTTACTTTCATAATTTGCATCCAGTTAAAGTTGCAACTCACTTTATTCATATTTCCAATTCTCCTTTCTTTCCCCGAGAAACTGGATAGTGCAAATTCCCAACATGCAAGTCAGAGCAGGTTCCTGGTGGCTGCAGCTCACCAAATGCTTATGACAGTAATCATCCAACTGCTTCCTCATAACAAAGTCCCTGCATGCTTCATGGCCACCATGTTCCTTAATACTTCATCCACATAAGTCAGCATCATATTTTAACTGTTCTTGAACTGTCTCACATATCAGTCCAGCCCTTCAACACAATACTTTGAAGTTCAGGGACACCTAAAACTAGTTTCTGTTTGTGCAAGTCACTCTGTGCGCAGGGATTCACACACATCTCATGCATCTATGCAAGGCGCATCCTATGGTTCTCAGCTTGTTTTCTTAGCACTCACTTTCTTTGTGCTTACTTGCAGACTGCCAGCCTCTGTCCATTTCACATTGTTTTCTTAACACACACTCACTGACTTACAAGCTGCCAGCTTCTGTACGGGTCACATTGTTTATTTAGTGCTCAGGGTTTTCAGTGCTCAGTTAAAAGTTGCCAGCTCCTGTGACTTGCAATGCTTTTTTAGAGCAGACAGAAAGGGGGCAGGCAAATTATGAAGGTTTAGAAGTCTGAGCAGTCAAGAGCATGCAGCTGCGCAGCTCCATAACTGCATCAATGTCACACCTACAACATGTGCCAGCAGGTTAGACAGCAAGCGTACTGCATGTGCTACAAGCAAATGGCTGCGCCTGAAAGTCAAAGCAAAGCTGACCTTGGTAGGGTGAAGAGGATCTATGGTCGGTCAGGTGTTATGGATGTGGCCAGTCAAGGGGCTCAACTGATTTGAGTCCATGGGGCTGCCACAATCAGTCAGGTGCTTGGTCCCTCCAGTGTTGGTTGATCTATATTCTTGAAGCCTTGGGATTGAACCACAATTATTCCGGCAGGCCAAGTGCAACCAGTCCACAGGTTACAGCTAGGTCACTTGTGAAGATATAAGTCCCGGTTATGGGCCAATGTTCCCTGGAATGAGACGAAGGGATGCATTGAGTAAGATGGAAGTAGATGTAAGAATAGTTAGTAGTGATGCAGGAGGAGGAGAGGTGGTGAGATGTCCCCAGTCAATGAGTAGGAAGTGTGGAAGGCATGAAGGGTTAGTAGTTTGGAAGAATGGGTTGAAGACTGTTGAATGGACATGATGCAGACAATAATGAGAGTTATAGTTCATGAACCTTGATGGGAGGCATGTGTGGTGGCAAAGTTAAAGTGAGTTGTGGTCCTGTGAGTGTGAGGTAGCAAAAAGAAGGTGGCAGCACTTACACTTGTGGAGCACAGAAGATTATTGAACTTCCAGCACTGTGGGCACCTCTTTCACCTGAGACAAAGCGTTAAATCAGGCTGCAATGTGGGACCAGGCTGATTTGGTCTGGTGGTGTGGTCTCCTGTAGTAGGCCACAGGAAAAAGTACTGCTCTCTTCTCTGCCACCCTATCCAACAGAATCTCTGAATCTTTGTCCCTGACACAGGAAGTGAGCTTTCCTTGACTCTGCACTCTGTCCTCAGTGATTATATTCGAGGACAACAGCTTGAGACATTCTTCCTGATGTACAGTGCCTGAAGGGGTGTGTAGCTGGGTCTTAAACAAAGCACGGAGGCATGAATGTCACAAAGTCCAAGCACCTCCACCTCTCCAGCCATTAGATTCCTCAAGAAGGAGTCTGAATGCAGAATGAACGAGAGGAAGAACGGAAGATTGCATGAGAAAAGTG
Source organism: Ginglymostoma cirratum (assembly GCA_024137785.1). Lineage (NCBI taxonomy): Eukaryota > Metazoa > Chordata > Chondrichthyes > Orectolobiformes > Ginglymostomatidae > Ginglymostoma > Ginglymostoma cirratum. The sequence continues at coordinate 19,335,239 of JAHRHZ010000087.1, forward strand.
TTCAAGTCAGACCAGACCCGTTGTCATGAATTTCTCTTGGCAAAGTGTTTTAACTGAAAATGGGAAGATTCTGCACTTTGTGTAGAAGTTTATTCCTGATAATTGATAATTTAGCTCATTGTGATGCAAGAACCTGCATTATGATCATTTTTAAAATTAGCATAATGTTTTACTTCTTTCTAGGAAGGCCTTCCTCAGCATCATTAAAAATCATCAATCAGCACTTCACAGATATTATTCCATGTAAAAATTAATATAAATAACATCTTTCCGAGGGAATAGTTTATATAAGTCCTTTCACCTTGCCAGGATGTATCTCAGACAAGCAGTAGGTAGTAATGTGAATTGGATTTTCACTGAATAATGCACAATAGTGTATGTAACATGCATTAATCCAAATGGCTAAGTGAGCTTATTATATCCCGTCAGCTCTCTTTAGAAAACAAGTTGGACTACTAGTGCTGTTAGACACAATGAAAGATCACTCACCAGAGCACTATACATTGCCAATTCTGTTCCTCTCAAAGCCGGGTATAAGTGCAGATGCACTTCCCGTTCTGGGTGATAGTTGTGAAATTTGAAAAGGGAATAGGTGTGGTACGTTAACGGCCCTGCTTGGGTAGTGTGGACGATGTTAACAACGTAGAAAGTAAAATGTCAGTTATGCAGAAAACTTGATCTGACTGGAACAGGAGCATACACTTCAGTGGCTCTCACCATTTCAGCATCTTCTCTTTATCACGAATGATTGTACTGGATCAATCCAATTTATAAACAGCTTTTTAATCCGCACTGAAAAAAGCAACATTATACATTATATCTTCTAGACCATAAAGTCCAGCCTCTCTTCATTCACTGACGCATTATCCTGACTGAGAAGTATATTACCATTTCCTCTTTGTTGTTGGGTCAAAATTCTGGAACACCTTATCTTGCAGTAGGAACACCTCTTTCAAACAGATGCAAAATATTTAAGGATGACAGAGTTAGATGATTGCTCACTCAGAAAATGAAGAGACATAGAGAGTGTCCCGGAAAATAGAGTTGAGACAGAAGATCTGCCACAATTTATTGAATAGTAAGCGAGCTCATGTCCTACTCTTGCTCCTATTCCTTATGCACCTGCGTTCTCATATTTACCATACATGTGGCAGACAGTCCTGCATCACAGAACTGCTATGTCCCCATTCTCATGTTTTGCACATATAGGAGCATGTATATCCCATTTCTTTGTTTCATGTAATGTTAATGCAGTTCAAAATGTCTTGTCTTCTTGGGCGAAAAGTTTTAATTCTTCTGGATTTTCCCCTTTATCCCTTCCGTCATAAGTTCACCATTTCTCATCTGTGAATAAATATAGAGAAAAGAAGATCTGTTCAGCTGGAAAGTGCTACTATTCTGACATGTCAAATAACGTAATTCTTTTCTAAATATATATCTCCAGTATTTTACTAACTGAGTTTTCAAAATATAATCTGTTCTGTGTGGATTTTATATCTGTTTGACATTTACTTTTAATGTTGACTGTCATCTTCATAGATAGTAGGAACTGCAGATGCTGGAGAGTCTGAGATACCAAGGTGTAGAGCTGGATGAA
>JAHRHZ010000087.1:19337235-19379297 GCA_024137785.1 Ginglymostoma cirratum
TCAGCTTTCCTGCTCCTCTGATGCTGCTTGGCCTGCTGTGTTCATCCAGCTCTACACCTTGTTATCTCTGTCATCTTCAAAGGTTTGATTACATTCATTTTATCCTTTCCTTTACAGTTTTTGATTGAACAATATCTTGGCCAGTACCATTGATATAAAAGTTCATTAACTGTCCACATTAACATATCAATATTTAATCAGTACATTAATAGAATCATTACTGTTTAAACTTTCACATCCAGCTGTCCCATAGACCACTCTTTAGAGAATATACAGATGTTCATCTCCTGTATAGCGATGAGTTTAGATTGGTTTGGATCCTATCCACCTCAATTTCCCTCAAGGCTCTTCTTCTGACTGCAAAGCCTTCATTTTCATGTCTGTAAACAGCTGTCAAGTCAAACTTAATCTTTTTGACCTGGAAGGTAATGGTATCTTTCAGAAGCAATTTCCTTTCAGGTCCTTCTCCTCTCTATGGCATGAGTTTTACTGAATCTTCAAAACCGCAAACATAATTTATCAGACAATTAGCCAAGCTTAATACTTTTTGATGGGTTATGTTTCATTCCAATAGCTTTATCCCTGTTGGAGTTTCTAGAGCAGTTTGCTTTATTGAGAAGTAGCTTGCCTATCATTAGCGTATGAATTGTATTAATTGAACAAATGAATTTAAAGCAGATTAAAGTGAGCTGCAGTGGAATGGATTGGAAGAATTACGCACTATTGCTAAAATAGCAATGCAAATTCTGATATTTGCTCTACTTCAAGTGAGAATGCCCCTAACATTTACTATTGTTTCATTCAGGGGAAAGGAGGTTATGTAAAATCTAATGCACAGAAACTGTGAATCTCCTGGTGGGTTCAGTAATTTACTCACTGGGTTTCTAAGTCATCTAGGGCCGTGTTCTTAGGTTGAATCCCTGGAGAGCTGAATTAACTGATATCAGCCAGTATGACCGTGGAAGTGCTTTAAAGTCCCCACTCAGGGTGAGGTAAATTGTCTAGTGTTCTCATCCTGATAAGTACTATACAACTCTTGTGAGCAAAGCATGTACTTAAATATCAGATAAGGACAAAGTCAGGTTTATCTGTAATACTGAAGTTTTCTTTTATATTTTTATTCAACCATGATTGGACAAGCTGTTAACAATGAATGTCCAGGTTCATAGTTGAAAAATATTAATTTGGATTGAGATTGAGGAGATTAGAGAAGCAGGAAGGTCAGGAATCTTTTTTTAAAAATACACTCACAAATTTCCGACTTGGTCTCTGTTTGGGCAAATGAGGAAGTGACTGCTAGGTTTCTATTGGGTTGGACAGAGGGAAATCTAATTACAGTATTAAGAATTGTTAGGGAATTCAATATTATTATTATTTTTTAAATCTATTGTAGTGACTTGGATAACACAATAGTAATTAGATTGGTGAACTAATTTGGCAGTTCCTTTTAAACAGATTTAATTGTTTTTACTCTTCCAACCTTTTGATGCTGGAAGATCATAGTAATTCAAACTGAATGTGATCTCTCATTGCCCACTCAGTTTTGCTTTAAACTAGTCCGTATGGCCGTTGGTATCAAATTACCAAGCCAGCACATCCATGTGTTATAGTGTTTCTTGAGCTAGAAACAGCCAGAGTGAAATGAGACTGTTTACTCTAACTGTTACAAATATGCAGAGATAATGCCAATCAGAATTTGAAATGTATTGGCTTGTAACCAGCTCTAAATAGTCCAGTAACGTCATTACCTAAGACTAGCATTGAAGTAAATGACTGCTCTGTTTGCAGTTTTACTGTTAATCCATTCTGTTCGCCACAAATGGGAAGTGAGAACAGCAATGTAAACAAGGCCAAATTCTAAGAAATAGGTCATGGACAAAACATTACTCTGTTACAGATTTTTTTCCTTCAAAAGACGATTAATCTCGATGGAGTGCTGTGACTATACCGCATTTGTTTTTCCAGTTCGTTCCTGCAGAATTTGTGAAACTTTTTGTTTTTTCATGTTTTCTGTTTCCTCTCGGCTTCCTCTTTTTTTAAAATGCTGCTAAGCTTCCTTTTCTGGAAATGCGGTTTATTACTGTTCAGTGCAGAATATTGGCCCAGATTTTGAGGTAGTGATGACAGTGAAACTGTCAACGCTTGCTGTCATTATTCCTCTGAGACTAACATCAACTTCTGGACTTTGCCAAAAAATGGAATGGTAAAAATATCCAAAAGTTGTGATTAGTTTTTTCTAGGCTTTTTTAAAATATAGTGTGGGCTGCTGGTATCTGCTGAGACTGAAATTTGACTAAAATCACCGAACTGATGAGGACATAGTGACACTGTCGCTAGACTAGAAATCCAGAGACTCAGGTAATGTCCTGAGGTCAGGGGCTCAAGTCCCACCATGGCAGATGGTGGAATTTGAATTCAATACAAACTGAAACAAGAAGTCTAATAATGATTGTGAAGACATTGTTGTTAAAAATTCATCCAGTTTAGGACTGTCCCTTAGGGAAAGAAAATTGATGTCCTTATCTCTTCTGACTTACATATGACTTACAATCCCACAGCAATGCGGTGACTAATAACTGCCTTATGAAGTGGCTTAGAAAATCATTATGTCACTAAATAAGTCACTAAAAAGTCTCAAAAAAGGAATAAAACCTGACAGACCAACTGGAGTCAAACTAGATACTGGAAATGCTAATGGTAAACTCAGCTCTAGTGGACCTGCAAAGTCTTCCTTACTAAGGACCGGGACAAAAATCGGGACTGTTGTCTCACGGGCTAGTTAAGCAACAAGCTGAGATAATCATACTTACAGAATCACATCATACACACAGTGTTCCAGCCCTGAAAACGTTCTGGCAATTGTTTTGAAGACTTATGCTCCAGAACTTACCATGCCCCTAGCTAAGCTACAATACTAGTATCCATCCAGCATTGTGAAAAATTGCCCAGGTACATTCTTCACACAAAAAGCAGGGCGAAGCCAATCCGACCAATCATTGTCCCATCAGTCTACACTCGATCATCAGACCTAACCTGTTTAGTCATTCATAAGTCAACTTTTCATCCCAGGAATCAGTCTAGATAATTCCTTTTGGACTACCTTTAATGCCACTATATCTTGTGGGGGTTAGTTAACTGAATGGATAGTTTGCAGTGTAGAGTGACTAAACAACATTGAGGGTACAATTCCTGTTCTGGCTGATGTCACAATAAAAGTCCCATCTTTTCAACCTTGCCCCTCACCTTCAGCATAGTGACCAACTAAGGGGACATGCATTTAAAACTGAGGTGGAAAGGAATTTATTCTCACAGATGGAGAATTCTCTAATCAAGAGAGCTGTGAAGACTGAATCACTGAAAGTCAAAGAGTCCTACAGTGTGGAAACAGGTCTTTCAGCCCAACAAGTCCACACCGCCCCTCCGAAGAGCATCCCACCCAGACCCATTCCCCTACCTCTGCATTTTCCATGTCTAACCCACTTAACGTAAACATTCCCGAGCACTAAGGGGGCAAATTAGCATGGCCAATCCACCCAATCTTTGGAACTTGGAAGGAAACCGTAGCACCCGGAGGAAACCCACACAGGCACGGGGAAGAACGTGCAAACTCCACACAGACAGTTGCCTGAGGGTGGAATCGAAGCTGGGTCCCTGGTGCTGTGAACCAGCATTGCCAGCCACTGAGCCACCGTGTCACCCATTTTTAAGGAGACGGTAGATTTTTGAAATATCAGATAGTTGAGAACTATGAGGATCTAGCTTGAAAGAGTAGTTGAGACCTGGGATAGATAAACCATGATCTTATTGAATGGCCAGCTCTATCCTATTTCTTATGTCTTTTGAGGTTCATTGTGCTGGGTCACTGAGGAAATTATCACTGTGATAGGAAACAATTTTATTTAGAAATGTGCAACCAATTGCATAGAGAATAAGAGGGGACTGCCAGTTCTGGAATAAAGGTACAAACAGGTCCAACCACCTCTGGCCTGTGTATGTGTGAATGTCTGGACATCAAAGGCAGGGGAATTTCCAAAGCATGGGTCCAGTGGTTAAATTAGGTATGTTAATTGCAATACAAAGGTGACTTCACCTGACGAAGGAGCAGCTTTCCGAAAACTGGTGATTCCAAATAAACCTGTTGGACTATAACCTGGTATCATGTGACTTCTGACCTTGTCCACTCCAGCCCAACACCGCCACCTCTATGCTATGGCAATACAAAGGGGCACAGGGTAGGCTGAAAGGATATCATGGTCATGGGGTCAGGAAAACACCAAGGGCTCATGAAATATGGGGAATACCTTGTGTCATTTGCAGGGCCTACAACTCACTCACAAGAATAAGTAGGTAAATCCTTGACCTGTTGGACCAAATATCAAGTGTAAAATACCTATGCAAAATTGATGATGCTGCATGCAAAGTGGAAGAAGTAAGTTAAGTTTTCTTTAGTCTTTGGGGGTAGAATAAAACTCTGTGAATTGGAAGATTTGCTTTTTCTGCAATTGCAGAATTCATTCCACTACTGATTCAATAATGTCACTCATTTGGCTTCAATTACACTTTAGCAGCATGACATTAATTGTCCAAGAATGGTTTTAGTCTCAAAAGTCTTGGTTTCAAGTAATGAGGAGCATCATATTGTGCACAGTAATTCCATCTTGTCACGTCAGTGAAGCAACTGTCAAAAAATGTGTCATAGGAATTTTAATGTTTCCCTGAAAATGCAATGGGACCTCATTTTAACATCTCATTTGGAAAATAATGATGTTTAGTTCAATGATGCAATGGCATGGGCTTTCACTCCTAAGGTAAGGTATCAGGAGCTAGAAAATGTCAAGGCTAACAGCTTCAGGGAAAATGTGCTGGTTGGAGGGATGTGTGCTGGTAAAAGATCCAGGGCTAGTCCACACACTGCCCCGACCTCAACCTCAGAGGTAGCTACATGGACTGCAAAATGGGCTGTTTAAGAGGCTTACTTAATCCCAGTTGTTTCTCAAATATTAAGCCCTCTGATTGATTGACAGCTCTTGGACTACCACCAAAGAAACAATTTTCAGTCCCTTTATTGGATGGGCAGCAATGGAAGATACAGTGGAATTGGACCTGATTGATGTTGCTGGCACTTCAAAGTGTCAACCACGTCTGCCCATATGTGGCACAGGGAAAGGGTTGTTCATTGCCACCAATCCTCCATGATCTAAATTCCTCCAGGGCCAGTCTAATTATCAGTGATAGAGGATATACTGCTGATGAGTCTTTACAGAAGAGGTACTTGTCTTAGATCACAAGATGGTTTATTGCATGATAGCAATAAGTACAATTTATGTTGCTAGTCAGGTCCAATCACTAAAGACTCTCAGGAACAGAAACAGAAATTGCTGGGAAAGCTCAGCAGGCCTGGAAGCATCTATGGAAAGAAAGCAGACTTAACGTTTCGGGTTCAGTAACCCTTCTTCAGATCATTAACTGTACTTTCCCTCCACAGATGTTGCCAGACTTGCTGAGTTTTCCCAGCAATTCCTGTTTTTACTTCTGACTTCCAGAATCCTCACTTCTTGTGTTTTTTTGTTTAAAGACTCTCAGGAGCTGTACTGAATACACTGATCCCCTATGAAGGCTAGCATAGAACTCCCGGTCTCTAGCCAAACTTTTTTTTATTTGTTCATTTGATGTGGGCATCAGTGGCTAGGCCAGGCTTTATTGCCCAAACCCAATTGCCCAGAGGGCAGTTAAGAGTTAACCACATTACTGTGGGTCTGGAGTCACATGTAGGCCAGACCAGGAAGGGATGGGAGATTCCTTTCCCGAAATGATATGGGTTTTTACGACAATTGACAGCAGTTACATTCTCACCATAGCTTTTGATTACAGATTTTTTCAATTTAATTCAAATTTCGCCATCTGTCATGGATGAGTTTGATTCAACGTTCACAGAGCACTCTCCATTGCATCCATACCAAAGACCCCACTTTCACTGGATTGTATCTAACATGTCCTTCTTCTCCCTTAATCAAGTATTCCTCCCCATCATTGTTGACTGGCCCTCAGCCATGTCTGACCCACTTCCTGCACTTCTGCTTTCGCCCTTTCCCCTAATTCCCAGAACAATACTAGCTTCCTCTTTTCATCATTTTCCACCATCAGCATTCAAAGGATCATCTTCCATCATTTCCATCACCTCCAGCAGGATTCACCAACAAACACATGTTCTGCTCTCTTCCACTGTCAGCATTCCGCATTGATTTTTCCCTCTGTGACACCTTGGTCCACCCCTCCATTAAACTTAAAACATCCTCATTGGTTCCTCCCCCCAACATCACCTTCCCTTGCAATTGCAGAAGGTGTAACACTTGCCCTTTCACTGTCTCCCAGAAACAGTTTCCAGGTGAAGCAGCATTTTACTTGTGCACTTTTCAATTTAGTTGACTATTCACTGCTCGCAATGTAGTTTTGGCAAGACCAAACACAGACTTTTCTTATTTCTAAACTATACTGTATTCATAAAAATCTTTATATACGTACATTGTCACTAAAGCAGTTCAGTTCTGTATAGGGTTTGCAGGTGAAAAAATCAAATAAACTTTGGAGTTTGACTTTCCCAACAGTTCCAATGAATCTAAGGCATATCATACTAACGCAAGATACTTTGTACCTATATTTAAGGCAATAAGTGGGTCCGATAACTGGCCGGGCCACTACTGTACTTTAGCAGAAAGACTTTAGATGGTGGTCGTTCCCCACTCTGCCTTAGCAGCAGCAGGCCCAAGATTTAGTGCGTCCCTCAGCATGCAGTCCTGGATCTTGGAATGTGCCAGTCTGCAACACTCAGTCAAAGTCAACTCCTTGTTCTGGAAGACCAACAAATTTCAGTCAGACCAAACCCACTGAGCTGATCGTCCTCCAGGCACAGTTGATGTTTGTCTCAGTGTGTGTACTGGGGACCGAGCACAGAGTCCTGCATCACGGAGCTGCTTGGGACAAATGATGACAAAAACAATTACATGTCTCACCAGAGATAGTACGAACTGCTGATACTGGAATCAGAGTTAACACAGTGTGAAGCTGGAGGAACACAGCAGGCCAGGCAGTATTAGAGGAGCAGGAAAATTGACGTTTCAGGTTGGGACCATTTTTCAGAAATCTCTCTCCAGACTTCCTTTGCAAAGGCACATTCCAGCAGAAGATGTGTGACAGTCTCTAACCCCCACAGCTACTTCAAGGGCAGCATGTGGTGACACAGGCTGAGCAGGCAAATGAAGGATCTCACTGGTAGTGCCCTTCCAACCACCAGCCAAGCGATATCTTAGTGCTTTTGGAAAGTTCTGATGATGAGGCATTCTTTCAAATAATTTTACCAGTTTGCTCAAGGAACATCCCAACAGGATACAGCTTCTCCTTTTCCGGTAGAGTCTCGAGGATGCTTTGAGCTGATCACTTCCAGATGGACTTGATGTCAAATGTGTTTGCCCTTGCAAATTTCTCAATGAAGAGCAAGTGATATGGAATGGTCCAACTACTTGAGGCATTCTATGGCAACAAGACCAGTCCCATCCTTTGAAACACCAGGGACAGGTAGAACTTCAGTATGTTTGCATACCAGGGTCTACGCATAGCTTGATGCAGTCCCATACAAAGGTGGCCATCAAGATGAGGGTTCCAACAAAAGCAGAAGTTGCTGGAAAAGCTCAGCAAGCCTGGCAGCATCTGTGAAGAGAAATCAGATATAACATTTCACGTCCAGTGACCCTGCCTCAAAGCAGTGTTGGGTACATTCTTTCCCATTATCCAGAGCTTTGTACATGGTATCCCTGCAGACATGGTTCATCTTAGACCTCCAGATGAAGAGTAAGATGGTTCGGGGGACTGCAACAGCGGAGTTTTGGGGAATAGGCCAGACCTGTGCCATGTACAACAACATAGAGAGTGCCTTACAACTGATGACCAGGTTTTTACTCACAATGTAGAGAAAGTGGTGCTCTCAAAAGCCCAGTTTCTGCCTCACATTGGTGATATGCTTCTCCCAAGATTTTGCACACGACCTCCGAACCATATTCCCAGCACCTTCAGATAACCTGACCTGACGGTGATGGGGATAATGGATCAGTTGACCCAGCTCCCAAAGAGCATGGCCTTATTCTTGCCTTGATTTACCTTGGCTCCCGAGGCCAGTTTGAATTGGTCGCAGATGCTCATGGGTCCGTATGCTGACAGCAGATCCCAGCAGAAATTGGCAACATTATCCATGTACAGGGAGGCTTTGACCTACAGGCCTCCACTGCCTGGAATAGTCACGCCTCTTGGGAATTGAGACTGCACTAACAATGTTGGTGTAGAAAGGTGAGATCATTATGGATTCCCTCCCCAAAGCCCAGTTTGGAGAGCACGTCCCATATGTAGATGTGCAATATCCCACCAAAGGCCTTCTCCTGGTCCAGGCTGATGAGGTAGGCAATCCTGTCCTGCACGTAGGCAATCATATCCCTGAGGAACACGAGATCATTCTGCTGGGAAGAGCACAGGTTTGGTCAGGATGAATCACTGCTCCCAGAGCAGACCTGACCCAGCTGGCAAACACCTGAGACTGGATCTTGTCATCTACATTTAGCAATTATATTGGCTGCCAATTTCTAATTTCTTCCCTCTTCCTCCTCCACTTGTAGTTGAGGGTGATGATACCTTTCTTCAAGCAATTGCACATGGTACGTGCCAGGAGCATACTGACCTACACCTCCAGCAGGTCCTGCCCAATCAAGTCCCACAGAGTGAAATACAACTCAGCCAGTAAGCCATCATTTCTGTGAGTTTTATTCTTTTCTAAGGACTCAAGGGCCTTAGTCAGCCCATCCAAAGATGATAACTAGTCCATCCTCTCCCGCGTGCTGTTGTCTATGACCTCCATGATAGAGGACGGGAAAGACTGGGAAGCCGTGCTATCTGCAGGCTTCGCATCATACAGTCTGCTATAAAAGGATTGGCTGATCCTCAGGATGTCAGACTGAGATGACGTTACCGAGCCATTTTCTTCCTTCAGGCTTCTGGGCGGCATGGTGACTCAGTGGTTAGCACTGCAGCCTCACAGCACAAGAGACCCTGGTTCGATTCCAGCCTCGAGTGACTGTCTGTGTGGAGTTTGCACATTTTCCCCAGGTCTGTGTGGGTTTCCTCCAACAGTCCAAAGATGTGCTAGGTGGATTGGCTATGCTAAGTTGACCATAGTATTCAGGGATGTGTAGAATAGGTGGGTTAGACATGAGAAATCAGGGGTGGGATAATGGGTCTGAGTGGGATACTCTTCAGAGAGGTGGTGTGGACGTGTTGGGCCGAATGGCCTGTTTCCACGCTGTAGGGATTCTATGAGCCCCGAGCTCTCCCTGTGCACCAACTGGAAGAAGAAATGTCATTCTGCTCCATGGTGTGCACCCCGGGCCAGAAGATTATCTTGCAGACCTCTGAGGCAAAGAGGGAGGCTTTCTGGCTCTTCATCTCCTGGAGATCCTCTGTGACATCAACATCCATTGCCTGTAGTAGGAGCAAGTTCTGCATGCTTTCCTGGAGTTTGGACAGTTTTCCCTGCCTCTCTCTCACCTTCTGATCACCTTTGAGGATAAAGAATCACTTCATATTTCCCTTGACTGTTTCCCACCAGTCCAATGGGCACTCAAAATGGCGCTTCACAGTTCTGGAACCTGTGCAGTCCTTTTTGAGCTCCTCGATATTTTCTGAGTCAACATTTTCACATTCAGCTTCCATATTTCCTTGCTGGCCATCCTGTAGGCGACAGCTGGCCAGCGGAAGGCAGTGGTCAGAGAAGAACACCAGCTTGGCGTCAGTGGATCTGACCGAGAATGTGTGGGAAGCAAACAGAAAATCTATCCTTGAGTAGATAGAGCCGTCTGCCCAGCGACTGGGTGTATCTGTGCTGCGCACCATCTGCAGGGGTGCTGCAGCTTGGTGACTTCCACCATTTCCATAAGGAATCTGGACGTGGAGTCCAGTTCACAGTCAGCCTCTCTGGATCTTACATCCACTGTAATGATACACTTGAAGTGTCTGGCCAGGGTGACTGGCTTGGAAATCGCCAGCAGCTGCAGGACGGCCAACCGCTCGTTCTGTACACTGGGGTGTACACGTTAATCAGTCTCAAGAGATGTCTTCAGAGCATGACTTCTGTCTTCCATTCTGATTGCAATACCCCTCCCTCCCTCTTACATGGGCCATGTTTTGTTAGTGTCTTACTGGCTTTTTTTTCAGGAAAGTGCACCCATTTTCTCACCTATCATTTACACCAATTTTACATCTCCAACTCTCCTTTACCTCTATCAGCATTCTCCTTGTCTTTTTCACTCATTCCTCCTCCTCCTTTACCAACAGCATAAAAGTCACCATGTTCAAGCTCCTTTTAGATCTATGAGCCATATTGATCTTGAAACATTCTGAGGAAGGGTCACTGGACTCGAAACGTTAACTCTGATTCTCTCTACAGATTCTGAGCTTTTTCATCAATTTCTCTTTTTGTGACTCGAAACATTAACTCTGTTTCTCTCTACACTGATGCAGACAAACTTAGTGAATTTCTTGAGCATTTTCTACTTTTATTTCAGAATTCCAATTTGGTTTTATTCCCAAAGCAATAGTCTGAGACTCTGGATTAATAGAACTCTTTCAGAACCACTACTTTAAATAACAGACACCTCACTCAGCAAGAAGCTTGTGCACCTCATGGGACTCAAATCATGTTTATTATTGAGGCTCCTGACAGAGTGTGAGAGATCAGAATAAACAGATTTGCATTCATATTGTGAATGAATATCACTTTTCTCCCCACTATTATAAGCTTAGAGATTTCATGTTTGCAGTGGTAAAAATCTGAATGGGCTTCATGAAATATTCTTCTGTAACTTATTGTTTACAAAAATACTCCATTAAAGATGAACTATTTTGATTTGGACAGGGAAGCATAATTAGCAGATTAAATCACTTAATTGAAGTCTGCGTCTCAATAAATTCCAAATCTATTCTGAATCGTTGTTGGTTTATTTTTCAAGCTTAATACTTAAATCAGTAAGGAAGTAGTTTTCCTTTGTACGCTGAGTGTTTCTTTTTGTCCAGGGTAGAGAAGGGTTAAACACAAAAGCAGGGAGTGATTGTATTTATCCTTACTTAAAAGGTTATAGAAGATTTTGCTTGCAACTGCTATTTGATTGAAAATAAATGCTGGCTCATACCCTAAATAAAGAAAAACCATCAAATGTTTCATTGTTTTGTAACCCTGCATCATATACGTTTGCTGTAGCTCAAGTTATTTTCGCAAGCATATGTCAGCTATGTTGAAAATATAAACAATGCCAATGGTTTTCCATGGAAGTAATGTACAGCACGTACAATAAATATACTGAAGTAAATATAGAACTGGCCAAGTAACAAGAATGATACATGAAATTTTAACATTACACATCCACTCTGCAAAGACTTAGGGGAAAGCCAGGTCAACTGCAAATTTTATTAAGGCTGTACAACACGATTTTCTTCAAGATGACAGATGACAAGTTGTTGCCTAGAAGTTAGATTATTATCCATTTTGTCTGGCATGTGCACATACACAGATGTGAACCATTCTTACATTTTGACTTTGAAATTTAGGGCCAAGAACTACATTTTGTTTCTCTTCAGCAATACTCAAAATTTGGGTAACTAGATTAATAATCAAAGGATTTCACAAATTTAAGTTTAAAGGACACAATGTAATATTGATGTTTTTGAATTTTGCTTTTATTAAACAATTGGAAAGGATGTTTGCTATTATGTTTGGCTGTACTCTCCATAAACATCTTACATTCATTGCAAATTTAAGTGGTGCAACTTGCATGGCAGCATTTACGCTTATTTTGAATGAAAGTTGTCCTGGAAAACATTCTGTGCTGTTTATTTTAGCTGTGTACTCTTTATTTCAATAAACCAATGAGTTCCTTTTTTAAGGGGTAATGGAAAATTTTAATGCAATAACCAATAATAATATTCAGCAAGATATAGATGTTTTTAAGGTCACCTTCTTAGAAGTATTTTATCGATTGAAATATGAATTTTACTAGATTTAGCAATACCTCAGTTGCAAATTCAGAAAACAAATCAAAAGGCTTAACAATATTTGACATTATGTTCAGATACATTCCATCCCATTGATTGGGGTGAGGTCTTTCAATTAATCACAACATTATGTTGAATTTATTCTGCTGACTTTGAACTCATGATTCAGAGGAAAGAATGTAGCCTGTATTAAGAGTTAGATTTGTAAGAGAAACTTATTTTATTACAATTTAAATTATATTTAGGGTTGTCGGACATGATGCAGTGATAGGACTGTACTCAAAAGCAGTTTCTAATTTTAAAAAATGCAGAATCATATTAGAGAAAGTCTCTGTCCATCCCACAATATCACCATAAATCAATATATGAAGTGAAGTATTTACCTGGTTTTCTGTGATCTTTAAAGTTCAATTAATGTCTACGCAATTTGTAACTTTAAAAGCTAGCTTGCATTAAAAATCAGTAGTACTGTCATGTCTGAAGGTGACTGCATACTTTTGTAGATTCATTCCTTTCTCAACCGCTCCTCCATACTTAAGTGAAGAAAAGAATTGGAATTTTTGATACTGAGACATAAATTGCTGTTTGCTCAAATTATTCACTTGCTTTTGAAATAGCGGCTGTATGGCACTCTGCTAGAGTTTTTGCAATATGCCTATATCTGGATTGTTTAAATAATGTGGCCTTGAAATAGTTTCTTCTATAAAAGGCTGTACTATCTGAGCATTTCAGAAATGGCGATTATGAATAGAGTGTAAGACATAATCTACTCCAGTCTTTGGCAATGGCAAGTGATCATACTCTCTATTGATAACATCTAGAGTTTTACTGGTGAAGTGTTTACATCGTTGAATTTATACTAAGTACAGACTAACCCCACGTTGCATTACATAACTAATGCATAAACATTGAACCATTTTCAAGGTTTTGACGCAAACCATTGATACAAAATCATTCAAACCAGAAAAAAAAGCAGCTGAAAATTTAGATTGATTTGCATCTCCACAAAATTATAACAAAGACAGCACAGCATGGTTCAGTTTGACTTTGAAAATTCGAGATTGCACCAAGGTCACGCAACCACATTTTTAGGAAGACATTTTGACTGAATTTGTTGCTGTTATTTCCATTCTGAAAGCAAAGTATTAGCCGAAGTTAGCAGGCTGTGATTTTCACACAAGTTGTTAGTACAATTACTTTTACTGCTCCCATCAAGGTGATACAGTTCCCTATATCTGGTAGCTGATGCCATCTGCATATTCAACTATAATAAGACTCACTAATTAACAATAACAATTTGTCGTCATATAGCACATTCAACTTAGCAAAATTTAGAAGTCAGGCCTGAGCAGGGTACCAGAGGCTAATGGAGGTATCTGGAATTGCAATTGAAAAAGTAGGTTCCAATAAGCATTTGCAATTGGGGAGAAATAGAATCATAGAATCCCTACAGTGTTGAAAGAGGCCATTTGGCCCATCGGGTCTGCACCGATACATCGAAGAGCATCTCACCTAGGCCCAGGACCCCATCCCCTTAACCCCACAATTACCACGGCTAATCCATTAAGCCTGCATATTACAGAGCAATTTAGCACGGCCAATCCACCCAATCTGCACATCTTTGGACTGTGGGAGGAAACCGGAGCACCCAACGGAAATCCACACAGACACAAGGAGAACGTGCAAACTCCACACAGACAGTCACCCAAGGCTGGAAGTGTACCCAGGTCCCTGGTATTGTGAGGCAGCAGTGCCAACCACTGAGTCATCGTGTCACCCTACATGGTGGAAAGTGCATGGGTAAAATGACTGTAGGCAAGAAACGAAAGAGTGGCAGTGTCTGAGCTAAGATGCAGAGATGAAGGTGAGTTCCTTTATGATTGTACATGTGGACAAGATGCATTCTTGTTGGCTGAAATAGTTCAACGGGCTTCTTCATCAGACATTACCTCCAGCTTTGTAGACTTCAACAGTGTTCAAACAAATTCCTGAAACTCTGCTGCTACACAGGAGTTTGGTCATGTTTGTCATGTCAGATAATGGGAGAGGGGCATCAAGAGAACCTGTGCATTATTCTTCATTGATAGATGTAGGGCCTCTGAAAATATGCTGTGCCCATCTTTATAGAAATTGGGTTTTAATTTTCTGTGAGCAGTGTTAACCCATCAGCACTTTGGTGATGAATCAGTGGCTTCCAGATGGATTCCAGATGATTGTAAAATTTCTCCCAGTCTTTGTGGTTGGCATATATCTGAAGATCTTCTGTGCTCTTATTCAGCCTGACACGTCTCTGAGCTTCTACTGGATACTCCTGCCGATATTTGGATAGGAATCATGCTTTAATGGTGATGATGCCATTGAGCAAGATCCTGTAAAAGGCAGTGATTCTCCTCCAGTAGTTTGCGTTAGACAGTCTCATTGTTTTCTATCAGCCAAACTTGATGCTTACAAGATTCAGGGCCAGGGTTGAGTGCACCTGAAGGTCACACAGTCATCCTTAGAGCAGTGAGAGTCCATTTTCATTGAACAAGGGCAACTCCCAAGTTACACCAAGAAAATTTCCTTCATGATTACGTGTTTGAGCTTCAGGTTAAAATCTTATTATCTGAGCGATATGGGTTCTGGCAAGATTTGTGGCACAATCAGACGAGAAGTCCAACTGGATGGATTTTGGTATCAGAAGCATCTCACAGTACTTTTAACACTTTTCATAACAAATGTGGAGAGTTTTTGGCTGGACAATGGCAAGTTGCCAATTGAAAGGGTGATTGCTTGTAAACTCTACGACTGCAGTTTGCTGCACAACTCACCTCGTCAATATTCAGCTTTCTACCTTACTGACTTGGCAAACAAGCTAGATGTTGAGAAAATCCAATATGGAAATCAGAGTAAATTCAGCTTGTTGTTTGCTCCAAGAATCCTCCATGTTAGACACTGGGTGCCAAAATGTCAGGTCCCGCTCCATGGAGACCTGCCATGCACCACCCAGATCACAGGCACTGGCATCTGATATATGCCAGCCTCTAAGAATCTTCATGATACATCCCCAATCCACTAACAGGGCATTTCTGCACTTCAATGCTGTACCTCCAGCAGTACCAGCAACTACCATTTTAACATTGCTGCAAGGACCCTATGCATTCAGTGAGACACACCCTGCTCATGGACTGGACCAGCTGCCTCTCTGGACTCTTTGTTCACTGTCATAGCGCTCACTAAGTCTAAGCCTGCAAATGCAGCCCTGCCTTATATTGCCTAGCCTAGCCTTTTTGCATATTGCCTCCTCTGCCAGAGATATCAGATTCACATTATTTCTGTGCAGACACATAGCCAGGAAAATTATTATAGATGTGAGCAGGTCTCAGTTAAGTCAAGCAAGATAGCCTTCACTCAGGGATTCCCGGCACAGTAGGTCAATGATAACCTCCAATACCGATCCAGGGCTTGGATGCAGTCAGTAAGCCACACGGGGAAGTCAGAGTCAGGGACGATCCCCACATAACGGGTGAGGAGCCAAATTTCAGGCAGTCCACCACCCATCTTAGCTGTTTCTTCCTACTGTAGGCTGTTTTCATCCTGGAAAGAGGGGAAGGGAGGTACTACAGGAAATGGAAGAGGGTGACACAGTTGTAACTTTGGGTGCAGATAGGGAGGCCCTGAGCAAGAAGTTGGCATCACAGAGGGAATGCAGGGTTAATGCTGTCAGAGGCTGGGGCAGGTGACAGCAAATGAGGGAAGATGTTGCCGGCAACATTGAGAATGGCCCAGCACGGTCCTTGCTAGTTGGTGGGTAGAGTAATGAAGACAGAGTGAATGTGAGATATCAGAAAGAAGATGGTGACATTTATGCTGATAGAGTCATTCTTCATACATTGCTATGTATTCCTCTGGATGGCTGAGAGTGATTTAATCCAGGTAGCAAACTCGAGCCAGGTTGACATGCATTGGTGTCGTGGCCTCCACTCCTGGGCCTGGGGCAAGAAGAATTCCTGCATCTACACCACCTCCACGTCCCTGCCCGCACAAAGGGATGCCAATTTCCTCCTGCCTGCCATGCCCAGGGCAAATAGCAAGAACTGCACAGAGCAACTCCAGGCTGAAAGTGCTTGTCCTGGTGTACAATGCTCTTTTAAAGATGGTGCAGGCATAAGGAATGCTGATGAACTCTGGGATATCTGCTGAGTGACAAGTTGTTCTGGGAATGGCATGTGGTAAGATGGGACAGGAATTACATCTGAGGGACTCACCTGGGGCATGGTAGTTTGTTATGTGGTGAGTTGTTAAGGTGAAATGAATAAATTCGTTTGGCATTGCTATGGAAATCCCTGCCAGAAACCTTACATGACTCAGTCTCATGCAAAATATGTAAGAGTCAGTCATTGAGACATTTCTAGACCTTTACGCCCTGGGGATTCTAGGGGGGCATATCTTGATATTTAGCATTAAATAATAAGATGATGGTCAGTCCAGTAGTCCATGAAGCATAAAACTCATATTACGCATATTACGCTCACATTCTGCCTGTCGTTCTGCTTGCTGGCAATATCATTGATATGATGCCATTCATGGGTACATCCATATGTTAGGATTAGAGAGGCAGAAACCTGCGCTGGGGATAAAGAGTTCATGTTCAGCAGACATCTTCAGCAAGTGAAGACCATTGCCATTACAACCGCCAGCCTCGTTTCCTCCAATGGCATCTTCCCGTGCCTGGTGATCTGCACCAGGTCTTTCATTGAAGTCACTAGGAATGATGAGTTTGTTCTTCTTTCCCATGGCCACTCCAAAAGAACCTTTACCTTCAGCTGACCATTTTTGGGTAGATGAATCTTGCTGGGTGCACTGACCAACTAGCCACCACAGATAAGTGCAGTTCTTCTCTAAGTGCTGCTTACAGTGGTATTGTCCATGAGAGTGAATACATTCCAGACATCAATGGTTATTGGAAGAACATTTACTTTCTGTTTTGAAACTTATTTATGACTGTGTTGATAAGATCCTTGAGGTCTATGCCTGCTGACTCTCATGGAAGTCAAAGGAAGCACAACAAGAACACTCAACTTTGAGTCTTGGGAGAAGTTCACTCAGGATCACCGAACCTGGGCAATCAAACTAACACAGTGCTTCTTCATTCACTCATGGGACATGGGAGTCACTGGCTGTCTAATATTTATTTCACATTCCTAGTTGCCCTGGAGAGGGTGGTGGTGATCTGCCTTGTTAAAATGCTACAGTCCACATGGTGTAGATTGACCCACAATGCTCTTTGGGAGGGTGCACCAGGATTTTGACTCAGCAACAGTGAAGGAACGATGATACATTTGTAAGTGAGGATGTTGCGTAGCTTGGAGGAGAACTTGCAGGTGGTATTGTTCCCATGTAACTACTGTCCTTGTCCTTCTAGTTGGAAATGGTCATGGTTTTGGAAGGTGACGTCTAAGGATCTTTGATGAATTTTGGCAAGGCATCTTATAGATGGTACACACTGCTGCTACTTAGCATTGATGCTGGAAGGAGTGGTCGCTTGTAGATGCGATGCCAATCAAGCAGGCTCCTTGTCCTGGATGGTATCAAGCTTCTTCAGTGTTGCTGGAGTTGCACCCAACCAGGCAAGTGGGGAGTATTCCATCACACTCCTGACATATGCCTTGTAGATGATAAACAGGCTTTGGGGAGTCAGGAGGTGATTTACTCACCATAGTATTCCTAGCCTCTGACCTGCTCTTGTAATCATTATGTTTATATTGCGAGTCCAGTTGAGTTTTTGGTCAATGGTAACCCCAATGAAGTTGATAGTGGGAGATTCACTGATAGAAACACCATTGAATGTCAAAAAAAAATCAATAGCAACCCAATTTCAAAGGAGACATGAGAAGAGGAAATTCCAAACCAGTGTCTCACCCAAAACTCAATCTTCTGTGATATCCAGTCATATTTTCTGTGGAATCTCACAGGTTGAACTCAGCTTAGCGGTCACTGATTGACTCTCCAGAAGCCTACCGAATACTTCAGATGATCAACATTGTCATCTTTGTTTCAGAAGATGAACAAGAGATCAGGATGCAAGAATTTGCGCATGGACCTCAGAGGTCTATGTGGCAGCAGGAAACATTAGAGGGAGCGTAGCTCGCTAATCACCCCTGTGTTGCAGGCAACAGGTTTCTCTTGTTCTGAGTGCTAGAAGCAAGCTAAAAAGCCAGCCAAAAGGAAACAGGATAACAGAAGGACTTTCTCACTCTGAGTTCTGTTAAGCCACAACAACCAAAGGAAACATGACAACATGATTTCAACTAACCTGCAAAAAACAAGAATCATGAAATCTTGACTGTTCAACTATTATCATTTCACTGTCTACGCTTCACAAATGACTGAGAGCAACCGATCCATATATCTTTCAACTTCTATCTTTTTTTGGATTCTTGTCTTATTCTAATGAACTTGTTAACTCAAATAAACCAAACTAATTTGGCTCTTTTAAAATATCAATTCATTTGGTCTGGGAGAAAAGCATCCACAAAGAAGAGATCCTTTTTCAATTAAAGTTGTAATCACCTGAGGAGTCAAGTGAATGAAGTAAGTTCCCTCTGTAATGACTTGGGGTATCCTATCCTGGACAATAATAACTTGGGAAATCTTGCTTGGGTTTAGGTCATAATACCCACCTGGGATTAACTAATTCAAGTCTGGAACCTCACTGTTTCTAATCATTCTATGAGTCAGTTGCTTATTAAGCTCAGCTCTTCAGAAATTAGGCTAGTTTTATTTTTTTAATAGTTAATGGATTATTGTCTAGTATTTCTCTGGCACCTACTTGGGATTTGTTATAAATCATTATTTTCATAATGCATATTTAGTGATATGTGACTGCAGCCGTAATTTATTTAATGTGAATGAATACCAGAATTATCACATGGAAATGTTATCCTTGAATCTAGTTCCACGGCACTTCGTTTGAATAAAGCTACAGGCATATGAAGTAAAAAAAAGTGCTCTACTTTCACAACTGGTATCATAATTCCTTTTTTTTGTCTTGTCACGTAAGACTCCTCCAAACTATTAACAGGATCAATGTATCACCAAATTAAATGCAGGGCCCGGTGTTTCATTTTCATAATGTAACTCAAAACACTGCGGTATAATATCCTAGTGCAACTCTCCACAGACTGACAGTACAAAAGAATATAGAAAATACAGAGGAGCAGAGGACAAAAAGAGAAATCAATTTCGTGGAACAATGTCTTGCCCAGCAGCCCATGTTGTACATCAGATAGGGCAGCAGAAAAAATCAGTTTGATCTGGGGCAATGCAGATCTGTTGAAAGAAAGAGAGGAAATCTTGACATTCTCGTACAAAAGTGCATTTATAAATTGCATAAATGCTTGCAGCTGCTTATTGCTTGCTAATACATGAAGCATTTACAGCTGCAATGGGAACAGGTGCTGGATTACTTGCTTTCAGACCATTCACTGCTAGTTACCCTGCAAATTGCACACTTATGTGCACGTTCTGTGTTTCATTCGGGAATGGCATTTGATTTGTGGAACTGAACGAAAACTATTTGTACGGAAGATGTATTTTATTTTAAAATTCCTATACTTATCTGAAATGATAAACGAATGAACATCAGCCATTTAGTCACCAGTACAATTATCCCACAATCCAAACTTTCTGCAACACTCTTGATTCTCAGTCAGAAATCTACGGGTTCAAGCTTACTCCAGTAACTTCAGCAAGCTTATTATACAAGATATGGGTGTGTGGAAGTATGGAAAATAGGTTAACATGGATTGAGGATTGGAAAATGGACAGAAACACTAGAGAAAGTGTTTGCTCAGTGCATTGACTATAAGAGTTGGGAGGTCATAATGCTGCTGTATGTTACATTTGTTAAGCCCTTATTGGAATACTGTGTGTAATTCTGGTCCCCCTGCTGTAGGAAGGATGTTGTGAAACTTGAAAGGGCTCAGAAAAGATTTACGAGGACATTGCCAGGGTTGGAGGGTTTAAGCTAGAGGTACAGGCTGAATAGACTGAGGCTACTTTCCTTAGAGCATCGAAGGCTGAAGGGTGACCTTTTGGGGGTTTATAAAATTGTGAGGAACATGGATAAGGTAAAGAGAAAATGTCTTTTCCACAAGGTGGGGGAGTCCAAAACTAAAGGTCATAGGTTTAAAGTTCGAGGGGAAAGATTTAAAAGGGACTTATGGGACAACCTTTTCACACAGAGGAAGTGGTGGAGGCTTGTACAATTACAGCATTTAAAAGCCATCAGGATGGGCATATGAATAGGAAGGGTTTAGAGGAATATGGGCAAAATGCTGGCAAATAGGATTAGATTAATTTACGGAATCCAGTCGGCATGGACGAGTTGGGCTGCAGGGTCTGTTTCTGTGCTGTATATCTCTGTGACTCTAAATGCAACTGTGTATATTACACTAGCTAGCTTGCTGCAGTGATGTAATATTCACCTCTGCTCTATTTGTTTTCATTTTAGTTCACGACTGCCATTAGACACATTACCTGAAACATGGCCAAAGCATCCTGCTGTGGTTGGGTGAATTTGAGCAACGTCTGCAGAGTGGCTGAAGATGATGACCCAAAAATTCAAATTTCAGAAGTAAGGTTGAGGCTATATGACACAATGGTATTCATCCCAGTAGGACAAATGATGCTAGGAGCCCAATGCAATGATGTAAATGATGATCTAGAGTACCAAAGTAGATGTTAAGCAAAATTGACTCATCTTAGTTGAAGTAAGTCCAAAGCATGAATCAGTAACCTCAAATGTCCCAGAAGAGATTTATAGTGTTTAGCTGGTCTTGAATGTCTTCCTGGGGAACATCAATGTAAAATAGATGAGCTTGTGAGACCAACTCAGAATCTGCTGAGGAGACCTCCAGCTGTCTGTACAAATACAGCCTGAAAGACATAATGGAGAAACCACTAGCCTCACTGACCCAGGATGTCAAATTGTTCTTTGAGGAGTTGGCAACTAATGATGAACAAGTGAAAGCACAAAAGTTAGAAGTCATCACTGGACAGCACAAGAAAAAGTGTGACAAGATGAAAGAAGAGAAAATGACGATACCTGAAGACAGGTATGTGCTGTCAGTGAAATGACAAGGCAAGAGCCATAGCAGAGATTCAGCGACCAGCAGGTATGAAACAATACAATGATTTGTTGATTCATGAGACATCCAGTAAACTTCTTGCTTAATTTGTGATCAGAGTGTGAACATCTATGCAAGCTCGCAGCTAAGGATGTGCAATGGGATGAAGACACAGACAAGATGCACCTTTCATTTGAATCAAAGAAAAACTAGCAGCAACAATTCAACATTTAGAAAGTAAAACTTGGACATGTCATCAACCCGGCAGTGACATTGAATCTGAAAGACAAGCATCTTGTTCTGATTAAGATGTCACCTAGGAAGGATTCTTACTAGTGAAGAAACCACACCTCAGAAATGAGCAGATACCAAATTGAAAACAATAACTCATGCGCATGCCATTAATGGATTTGTACACTTGAGATATAATGGACAAAATGAATGTGCAGAGAATGGTAAAAGTGGGGCAGACTAGAATTTTCATAGTTCTATTCATGAATGATGTTTTTCTTTGTTGTCGTGCACACTGTTTTTGTTTTTAGTTTTTATGAAAAGGGAATGCTTACAGAAGTGCAACTGTACATGTCGTACTGGCTGGCTTGCCATAATCATGTGACCTCCAAGACTGTTGTAAATTCTTTCACTTTAGTTTGTGGCTTCTCAACACTTGAAGCCGGAAGAAACGGTCATTTCCACGACAAAAGGATAAAAACAGTAGAGTGTCAGAAGCAGCAGTACTTGAGCATCGGCTGTTTACAATCTCTGAGGGGACACAGTGTAAAATATCTACACTTGCAGGCAATAAATATCACCATAAGAAATTAAATGGTGAGGAGTCATAGACGAGGCTGCAAAAGGATACAAATGGTTTAGATGCTAATGTTCAGAAAGATTAAGCAGAGCAATGGTTTTAAAGGTGAGAGACCAGTAAATATTGGAATGCCAAGGGATTTAGATGTTCTTGTAAATGAAGTACAGAATATTAACAAGTGGGTACTGCAAAAATTAGAAAGATATATGATGTTAGCCAGTAAAAGAGGTTGCAGTATGGAAATCCTGCTGTAATTGTATTTTTGAGGCCACTTGGAGTGTTGCATACAGTCTGGCCTTCTTACATAAGGAAAAGATAATTGCAGTTAATTTGGGGTTAGTGGGGTTGGCCCTGGCAGTGGTGGAGTGGGCAGTACGGGGGAAGGGACAGAGAGGCATGCAATGACTTTCATGTAATCACGTCCTAGAATGAGAAAGAGGTTCCATTAAGAGAGATTAAGTAGAATCAGCCTAAATTCTCTCCTGTTTAGATGAATGAGAAGAGATCCTAGATAACATTTTTACAGGGGTTTTTGAGGATAGGTGCCGCTAGGTTTAATATATCTGAAAAGTCTAAATATAGAGGGTATAATTTCAGGATAAATGGTTGGGTAGTTAGCACTAACATGAGCTGAAGTATCTTAAATCAGAGAATTATTTATCTCTGGAATTCTCAATCCCAGCGGACTGTGGATGCACAATTGATGAGTATGCTCCAGATGATTGAAAGATCATTAGTCACTAAGGGAATCATGGGATAAGGAGATTGTGTGGGAAAATAGAGTTGACATAGAAATTTAGCTTTGGTCTTGACTAATTCAGTGTCAGAGCAGGCTCCAGGGGCCATATGGTCTATTCCTGCTCTATTTCTTACGTGTTCATAATCCAGGGAGGCTAATACTCCACCACAGATGAGATTTAAAACTAAGGTCACGTTTGCCCTCTCATGAGAACATAAAAGATCCCATGGCACTATTTGAACAACAGGAGAGTTCTCCTTGGTATCCTGTCTAAATTTATCCTACACCCACTACCAAACAAAAACAGATGATCTCGTCATTACCTCATTGCTGTTTGTGGATGTTGCGGTGCTTAATTACAGTGGCGATTGCACTTCAAAAGTACTTCTTCGGCAGTAAAACATTTTGGTAGGTCTTGAGGTTAGGAAAGGTGCTAAATAAATCCACAGTAATTTGTTGCAATCTTCCTTTCCTTAGCTATTAGAACAAATGCAGAAGTATGCACTTAGATCATTCATTTCGAATCACATTGTGACTTGTTATTCTTTGTAGCTTTATCCCTGTTTTAATACTTTCATTAAATTGTTACATATGGTGCTGTGGCACTATCAAACTGAATTCAAGCCATGCTACCTCCAGTACCACTTTAATACAATGCTCGTTCTTGATTTGATTTGATTTATTGTTGTCACATGTACCTAAGTACAGTGAAAAGTTATTTTTTGCCAGCAGTAGAGGCAGATCATAACATACAAGGTCATACAGATCATAGGGTATAGCAAGAATTGCAGATGCTGGAAGTCAGAGTAGATACAGTTTGGAGCTGGAGGAGCACAGCGGATCAGGTAGCATTAAAGGGGCAAGGCCCTAATGAAGGGTCTCGACCTGAAACATCGACTTTCCTGCTCCTCTAAAGCTGCCTGACCTGCTGTGTTCCTCCAGCTCCCCATACTGTATCTACCCAGATCATAGGGTGTTTAGACAGTCCTTATCAGCAATAACACTGAAAGGGGAGAGACAGAAGCTGTTTTATTTTTGCTAAACTCAAATTTTCTGTTTTGGATGTCAGCCGTAGTTCAGTTGATCATATTTTTGCCTTAGAGTCACAAGTTTGTTGATTTAGGTCCCAGCACAAGAGGAAGTGCTTAGTCCTGCACTAGTCAGAGATGCTAATTTTCAGATAAGCCACTCTGGTGGCATTATTTCAAAGAAGATCAATGGGGTTATCCCTGGTGTTCTGACCAATACTATCCTTGAGTCACAATCTCAAAGAGAAGATTATTTGGTCCCTGTCACATTGCTGTTTGTGAGAACTTGCTGCACACAAATTGGTTACCTTGCAATGTGGATAACAGGGGCTGGTTAGTTCATTTGGCTGGATAGGCTGGTTTGTGATGATGCTAATGGCATGTGTTCAATTCCATTCTAACTGAGGTTACCATGAAGGACTCTCTTTCTCAACGACTACCAGTCATCTGTCTAATGAGAGAGCAGCCTTATGGTCTGGTAAGACTATGGCAACTTTGTTTTGTCTTAATGTTGGATTCTGCTTTGGAAGTACACTATTAGCTATAAAGTATTTTAGAATAGACAGTGATTGCAATAAGTGCCACATAAATGCAAGAGATTTTGTTTTTCATTTTGATGATATTCCCTTCTTTCCTTTTCCATGTTTTACAAACCAGCAGGTAGCACCAATGTTGGGAGTGTGTATGTGCTGTGGACGGGTGGGGAGGGTGGGGTTATACAGATTATAAAACATATCCTTCAGAACTATATTGATCTCCAATTCTCTGAACATTAGAATGTGCGTCAGTTCATCACTTGTACATTGCAGCTGCTTTTACATTTTGACATAATTCATTGCGTGACAGATTTTGAGAAATTTTGTTACGTGAGTCACTATATGTATCAGTGCATTTTCATCATTATTACTTTATATAGAAAAAGCAAGCTACCCAAAACAGTATAGTTTAAGACTAGGTCATACCTCTGGATTGTCACTGTAGCTGCTGTTGATAACAAAGCTCACAAATGAAGCCCTTTTGGCACAAGACAATTATAGAGTTAATTCCCCTAAAAAACACTTACACCTTAATTGGTTCTTCTTTAATGTTCAACGAATAAAGTCATACAACACATTGTTAAAATCAGCAATGGCATTGAGAAACAGACTTTTAATCTACCCATGGAGTGATGGCTAGGTAAGAATAAGTTAAAATGAGTATATTGTTTTGTTTGAAGCTAAATCTTACACATATAACTTCTAACAGATTTTGTGTGGCTTATGTTAAGTAAAATGAAATGCTGTGTTATAAGGGCAGCATTTTGTACCATCTAACAGACAGCATGTTATTAACAGACCACAGAATTGATAATACAACTTATGTTCAAGTAAAATAAGTTTAACTGTTCTTTGATCAGATGATTTCACAGTTTGGATAAAGGCTTGTAAGATTCAATGTTTTATATATAATACAGATGAATGCAGGACAATAATTCAACTGTTGATTCTTGTCAGTCACCATGATTCCTTTGTTGAACATATGGTTCAGATTGTAGTCTTCCTTAAGTTTTGCCATTAGAAGGCCAGTTGTCTGACCCAAGCTGCGAGGTGGTGGGACGGATTCAGGATTCTATATCCCCACAGGGGAGTTTGCAATGGATGATTTTGTGTCATATTTTGATGTTATATGAGTATGCGACCTACAAGTTCCCTGCCTGTATTGGGCATGGAGCCAGGGAGCTGGCTGATTGAGAGTACAGGATATCCTGCATCGTAACAGCTGGAAGGCAGTTGTTGCTTCTATTTGAAGAGAACCGCTGTGTATTGTTACAAACTGCTGCTTTTGTGCTGTTGGAGTTCAGATAGTGGAGGAAAGATAATTCTACTATCCCATTTATAGATGCTGCATGTGAAGTGTTTGCGCAATAAATACAGCAAAGACATTTTTTTTTATTTTTGAAACATAGGAACACATTGCTTTGCATTACAACAACCCACACCATATTGGAGGACGTGGTCAATAGGGTGAATAAAGACTGTGGAAGCAAATGAGGAAGATGTTTCCCAATCTCTGCAATACTGCAAAGAATAATTTTCAAAGTTCGTGGGCAAAGAACATTCTTTCAAAGTGATGCAACATGATTAAGGCTGTACACTAAGCAGCTAGTCAAATGTTTTAACCCTCTCATTCATACAACATTGAATCATAGAATTATAAAGTACAGGGTGTCTTCAGCCCAACTAGTCTGCACTGACAAAACTACTTTAAATCTACACTAGTCCCACTTTCCAAAACCTGGCCCATGCCCATGAATTTTATGACACTTCAAGTGCTCACCAAAGATTGAGGTTTCCTGCCTCACACAGTGCACTCCAGGTTCCCACCACCATCTAGTGGAAGTTTTCCTCAAATCCCCTCTAAATATCCTGTCTTTCACCATAAAATTATGCTCCTTTGTTATTGACCCTTTGATTAAGGGAGACAGCTCCTTTCTATCCACCCTGTTCCTGCCCCTCATAATTTTATATACCTCAGTCAGGACCCCCTTAGACTTCTCTGCACTAAAGAAAAATGCAAGCTTATCCAGCCTCTCTTCTTAGTTAAAATGCTCTATCCCAGGCAGCATCCTGATGAATCTCCTCTGCAGCCTTCCGGTCATGCAGTGACCAGACCTGCACACAGTCCTCCAGCTGCAGCCAAACCAAAGTTTTATAAAGTTCCAACACAACCTCCCTGCCCTTAAATCCATACCATGACTGACAAATACATGTGTTCCATTTGCCTTCTTAACTACCCTAGTAACCTATCTTGCCATCTTCAGAGATCTGTGTGGACAGGAACCCCAAGATCCCTCTGTTCCTCTGAGCTTCTGACTACCCTGCCAATAATTGAGGACTCCCTTATCTTGTTGCTTTTTCCAAAGTGCAACACTTTTCAGGGTTAAATTCCATATGCCACTGATCTGTCCATCATACCAATCCATCAATATTCTTCTGTAGCCTAAGATCTTCTTCCTCATTATTAACCACATGGCCAATCTTAGTGTCATCTGTAAACTTACTTATCATTCCATTCACATTATCCTCTATACTGTGTATATATCACAAACAATGAAGGACCCAGCCCTGAACTCTGGGCTATGCTACTAGACACTGGCTTCCTGTTACACCACCCTCTATCTCTGACATCTAAGGCAATTTTGGATCCAAGTTGCCAAATTACACTGGATCACATGAGTCTTTACCTTCTTTATCAATTTCCCGTGAGGGACATTGTCAAAGGCCTAACTGAAATCCATATGAACTACATCAACTGCGCTAACCTTATCTACACACCAGGCCACTCCTCAAAAAATTCTATCAAATTTCTTAGGCATAACTTCCCTTTGACACAGCTGTGTTGACTATCCCTGATCAAATCTTGCCTCTCCAAATATGGATCAACTCTTGTCCTTCCGAATTTTCTCCAATAGTTTTTCTCCCACTGATCTCAGACTCATTGGCCTGTAATTCCCTGGTTTACCTCCACCACCCTTCTTGAAAAATGGAACCATATTAGCTGTCCTTAAATCCTCTGGCACCTACCCTGTACCCAAAGAGGAATTAAAAATTTGGGTCAGAACCCATGCCTGGGATACAACTTATCCAGACCAAGGGATTTGTCCACATTTAAGCTCTCCGAAACCTCCAATACCTCTTCACTCCATTTGTCAATCTGCTCAAGAACCTCTCAGTACCTCGTCCTGAATCCTGTGCCTACATCCACATTCTCCCAAGTGAAGACAGATGTGAAGTACTTATTTAAAACTCTACTAATGTCCTGTGGCTGCAAGCACGGATTATCCCTCGGTCCCTATTCTTTTTTTTAGTTATCCTCTTCCCCTTGATGTACTTGTACTTGTAGAATATCCTGGGATTCTCCCTAATCTTCCCCACCAATGTTTTGTTGTATTCCTCTTTGCTCTCCTAATTGCTGCTTAAATTCCCACTGAACTTCCTATATTCCTTTTATACCTGTTAAAAGCCTCTGTTTTCTTTCTTATATATTCCTGAAAATTCCCAGACTTCCAAGGTTTTCTGGTTTTATTACTCCTACAATTCACCCTAGATCATAGATCACAGTGTGGAAACAGGCCCTTCGGCCCAACAAGTCCATACCGACCCTCAGAACATCCCATCCAGACCTATACCCAACCTAATCTACACATCTCTGAACACTACGGGCAATTTAGCATGGCCAATCCACCTAGCCTACACATATTTGGACTGTGGGAGGAAACCAGAGCACCCGGAGGAAACCCACGCAGACACAGGGAGAATGTGCAAATTCCACACGGACAGTCACCCGAGAGTGGAGTTGGGTCCCTGGTGCTGTGAGGCAGCAGTGCTAACCACTGAGCCACCGTGCCACCCTAAAAGGAGTATGTTGGGTTTGTATTCTCCCCAGTTGCTTTTTGAATGCCACTCACTGTTCTGCTTTAGATTTACCCGAAAGTAGCTGTCCCCAGTCTCCTTTGACTAGATCCTGCCTTATCTTAGTAAAATCTGTCTTCCCCCAATCCAAAACACTTTTATGTAAACCATCATTTTCCTTATGCATAACAAACTTAAATTATACTGAGGAAGGGTCACTGGACCCGAAACGTTAACTCTGTTCTTTCCTTCACAGATGCTGCCATGCCTGCTGAGATTTTCCAGCAACTTTAGTTTTGTTCCTGATTTACAGTATCTGCAGTTCTTTTGGGTTTTGTCTAAATTATACTGTGTTGTGACTGCTATCACTAAAACGCTCCCCATTGCCACCTCAAACTCTCTGGCTTCATTCCCCTGAATTAGGTCTAACACTGTCCCATCATTTGTTGCACCTTCTACATATTTATATGAAGAGCTCTCCTGAATACATTTCAAGAAATCAGTCCCCTTTAAACCCTTTACACTATAACCAGCCTAATTAATATTGGGGAAGTTGAAATTTCTGAATATAATTGCCTTATTATTATTTTACACATCTTAGTGGATTCATACATACCTGCTCCTGAACTGCCTGCTGACTGTTTAGGGGCCTATCTACACTCCCAGCAGTGTAACTGGCCCCTTTGTATTCCTAAACTCTAACCATAGTGCCTCATTTGAAGATTCTTTCAAGATTTTGTCCCTCCTTACTGCAGTAACTGATTTCGTCATTAATAATGTAGCACCACCTCCTTTTCTACACTTTCCTCTGTCCTGCTTGATGATGCTGTATCCTAGAATGTTCAGTTGCCTGTCTTGCTCCTCCCTCAACCATGTCTCTGTGATGGCAACAACATTGCACATATCAATCTGTGCCCTTAACTCATCTCTCACCGATGATACTCTTAGCATTAAAGTAGGCCTTCCAGCCTCAACTTACTGCCTTGAAACTCAACATGGCTGAACTAGCTCTGCCTTAGTTCCTTTATTAAAGTATGCTGTGTCCCTTTGAGCTAATACTCTGTATCCCTTTCCCTTGTCAAACTGGTTTAAATTTCTCCAAACAATGCTAGAAAACCTATCTGCAAGGATGATGGGGATATTTAAGCTCAGATTGCTATAGGGCAAATTTTGTTGTTCTGAAATATACATCTATCGTAACACTTAACTCTCCATTGTTGCAGGACAAAGTTCATGTACACAGCTCAGCACAGGCACATGATACATGCACACAAGCTGTGTTGAAGTTGGTATTTGAAAGTCACTATTTTCTCCTCAAACCCCCAACGTCTTAACACTTTAGGGACAATTTTAACACCCCATCAGAAAACAGGTGAGATCAATGCATTGCTGGATTTTTCTCCATGTAAATTGATGGAAAATATTATTGAGTGGGTGCAAACTCACTCCGATCCTTGATCATCCTTTGCTTGTTCCTCTCTCACATTACTCACCCACTCACTCACTCACTTAGTCATTCGGCAAGACAGATATTCACAGCACCTGTCAGAGCAGTATAATGCATAATATGTTTTTTAAAGAAGAAGCACACAGTCAAAATGTTTCATCTTGCATGCATTAGTGCAGAATCACAAGAATACCAAATCTCAGATCACAAATTATACTGCATGAGAAGTGGACACTGAACTCTATTGGGTAGAGGCATTGTCATGGAGAATGCACCAGGGAAAAGTTAATTGCCAACCATTTGTTTAAACTCAAAGCAGGGAAGTCGACTCTGATTGGTTAAGGCATTGCTGTGGGGAATGTGGCAGGAAAAGGCTGTTGCTCCAAGTTTTTGTTGTGTTGAGAAAGGCGCGATGGGTGGACATGTACCTTCAGTTTGAAAGGATAAGGCATTGCATGTGAATATATGGAATTTCCAAGATGAGTAAACAAACAATACTGCAAGCCTGACTGGTAATAGTGAATTGGTAGTTAGTGTAATTCAAAGCACAACTGATGTTGTTTAGCAAATAATATTCCAATATGCAACCACATCTAATGTTGGCTCCCGATGGCATGCATATATCCACTTAAGAGATAGCAAGAACTGCAGATGCTGGAGTCAGAGTCAACATAGTGTGGAACTGGAAGAACATAGCAGGCCAGACAGCATCAGAGGAGCAGGAAAGTTGGCATTTCAGGTCGGGCCGAAATGTCAACTTTCCTGCTCATCTGATGCTGCCTGGCCAGCTGTGTTCCTCCGGTTCTACACTGTGCTGTGTCTATTTCCAATTAAGTTATTTTGCTATGCTGGAACTATATAAACACTGGTTAGGCCACAATTGGAAACTGGGTGCAGTTCTGGTAGCCACATTATAAGAGAGACATGACTGTTGTAGAGAGGTGTAGAGGAGATTTACCAGGATGCTGCCCAGATTAGAGGATCTGAGTTATGAGGAATGATGGAATAGGCTAGGGTTGTTTGTCTTGGAGCACTAAAGGTTGAGATTGTAATTGATTAATGTGTATAACATTATGAGGGGCATTGGTAAGGTGGATAGGAAGGTACTTTTCCATTAGAAAAGGGGTCAATGACAAGGCGGCATAGATTTAAATTTGAAGATAGAAAGCTGAGAGGGGCATTAAGGAGAAATGTTTTCACCGAGAGAGTGGTGAGAATCTAGCACTCAATTGCCTGAAAGGGTGGCTGAGTCAGAAACTCTCTAAACATTGAAGCAATATTTAAATATTCACATGCATTGCCATAGCCTCCAGGGCTATGGGCCCAGAGCTGGAGAAAAGGATTGGTGTAGTCAGATCTTTGTTGACTGGCATAGACATTTCGAAGGGCCTCCTTCTGTCTGTGAACATTTGATTCTATGAGCGCTGTATATAACATTAATGATTTTTATGGCTCAGTGACTGTGTGCTGTATTTCTTCTTGAAATTATTTTACTCCTCATTCTAGGTTTTTCCATAGTGGAAGGAGTAAATAAGTGAGCTATTTGGTGTGTGGGTACATTTGTGTGATGCCAATGGTCTCACCTTGTTCCGCGAGGACAAGGGATGGTCCTGGAACTCACTAGTATAAACGTGAGGCGTTGCATCATTGTTGCTCTTGAAGCATCTTACATTGATCCATATGGAAACAGACTGGTGGTTAGTAATGAACAGTGTGAAATCCTTCAACGAGCCACTTTCAATTCTATTGACAGAGTCCAAAGCCCATTTTCTCTGACACCTGTAGGGTTCCTGTCTCTGTTGTCTGGGGTCATTTTGGAATGGATGTATCCCTGTAGTGATGAAA
The DNA here is from genome assembly GCA_024137785.1 of Ginglymostoma cirratum. Lineage (NCBI taxonomy): Eukaryota > Metazoa > Chordata > Chondrichthyes > Orectolobiformes > Ginglymostomatidae > Ginglymostoma > Ginglymostoma cirratum. Next base: position 19,368,691 of record JAHRHZ010000087.1, read on the forward strand.
CAAGTCAAACGTTGGTACAGCTTCCCGGCCTAACAAGTATGGGAAAAGGTGGATCATTCCATGGTGGAAATTCCATGGCCACTTGTAGCGGAGCAATAATGGCCTTAATCTGGGTTGCAATTGAATTTCTCTCCTGAACTCTCTAACATTGAAACACTAAGACTAGTATCTATCTTGTACAGATTTACCATTGTAAATGGTGGGGACGGCACCAGTTGACATAAAAAAGGGAAAAATATAGGTGACTGAATGGAAGCAAAATATAGGCATCAGCGGCAAGGTTGAATCCTTCAGCTTATGAGACTGTGATTTAACACCTCAAAAACACCATTTGAGCACCAATGCTTTCTGAAATAACTTAAGAATGTGTAAAGCAGCGGGAAGGTCGAAGTGTAACTGTGGAAGGATTCATTGGTCTTGACTTGGTGGGCCAAAAGGCCTGTTTCTGCGCTGTACTGTTCTTATTTCCCACTATCATCAGATCTCGCTCATTTCAGCACTACACACAATTGACAACTGATGGACGTATAGTGCACCTTGGCCTTTGTAGAAATTCCATGGCCACTTGTAGCGGAGCAATAATGGCCTTAATCTGGGTTGCAATTGAATTTCTCTCCTGAACTCTCCAACATTGAAGCACTGAGACTAGTATCTATCTTGTACAGATTTACCATTGTTGGACAATAGAATTGAAAGTGGCTCGTTGAAGGATTTCACACTGCTCATTACTAACCACCAGTCTGTTTCCATATGGATCAATGTAAGATGCTTCAAGAGCAACAATGATGCAACGCCTCACGTTTATACTAGTGAGTTCCAGGACCATCCTTTGTCCTCGCAGAACAAGGTGAGACCATTGGCATCACACAAATGTACCCACACACCAAATAGCTCACTTATTTACTCCTTCCACTATGGAAAAACCTAGAATGAGGAGTAAAATAATTTCAAGAAGAAATACAGCACACAGTCACTGAGCCATAAAAATCATTAATGTTATATACAGCGCTCATAGAATCAAATGTTCACAGACAGAAGGAGGCCCTTCGAAATGTCTATGCCAGTCAACAAAGATCTGACTACACCAATCCCTTTCTCCAGCTCTGGGCCCATAGCCCTGGAGGCTATGGCAATGCATGTGAATATTTAAATATTGCTTCAATGTTTAGAGAGTTTCTGACTCAGCCACCCTTTCAGGCAATTGAGTGCTAGATTCTCACCACTCTCTCGGTGAAAACATTTCTCCTTGATGCCCCTCTCAGCTTTCTATCTTCAAATTTAAATCTATGCCCCCTTGTCATTGACCCCTTTTCTAATGGAAAAGTACCTTCCTATCCACCTTACCAATGCCCCTCATAATGTTATACACATTGATCAATTACAATCTCAACCTTTAGTGCTCCAAGACAAACAACCCTAGCCTATTCCATCATTCCTCATAACTCAGATCCTCTAATCTGGGCAGCATCCTGGTAAATCTCCTCTATACCTCTCTACAATAGTCATGTCTCTCTTATAATGTGGCTACCAGAACTGCACCCAGTTTCCAATTGTGGCCTAACCAGTGTTTATACAGTTCCAGCATAGCACTACTGCTTTTGTATTCAATGCCTTCTTAACCCTACTACCTTCATGGATCTGTGGATATGCACACTTTCTGAAAAATAAAATGATTGCACTTTATTTCAACTTCTCTATGCTTCACTCCTGACAGGGAAGAATAAAATAACAGGTAGGATAATAGTTAAAGATGAGCATGGAAGTCATTGGGAGGTAAAGCTGAGAATGCAGAGGTGGGCATTTCTACAGCTTGGCTTAGCTGGAGCCTGATGGATGTTAGGATGTCAAACTAATTGAGTCACTCTAATCTCTGGAACGGCAAAGTGGGCCCCTTGAATTTGAAACTGTGCCCTGTACACCAAGGTCTAAGGTAAGAAATATCAGAAAAAGCATTGATATCAGCACTGATCCCGAGTGGATTCCATTACATACCTTCTCCCAGGCCAAGAAACGTGCATTCACCATTACTCTCTGTTTACTGTCACAGCCAATTTTCTATCCATAATGCTATGGATCCTTTTATTCCATGAGCTCTACTTTTACTCCTCAAGCTGTTATGTCGTAATGTATCACATACCTTCTGTGTAATCCTCTCTGTTACCTTAGCAAAGTCTAGCAAGTTAGTCAAATATGATTTTCCCTTATGAAATCAATCCTGGCTCTCCTTTTTTGAAAACAAAATCTGCAGATTGTCCCTGTAGCGTAGAATGATATAAACTGTTGAACTTGAGGAGGATGTGAATCACAAATCACTGACTATCACAGCATGAATGGAGGCCAGCGCCCCATCAAGGCTGCACTGGCTCTTTCAAATGGCAATCCAGATAATCTTGTTCCCCAATCCTTTATCCATATCACTTCATTTTCCTTGTCCGTCAAATATTCCCTTTTGAAAGTTTGCTATTGAATCTGCGTTCACCACCATTTTAGGTATTGCATTTCAAACCCTATCTATATGCTAAGTGAAGAAGCTTTTCTTTATGTCTCCGCAGTTTGCTTTCATCATCATCAAAGAATCCCTACAGTGTGGGGAAGCAGACCATTCAGCCTATCAAGTCCACACCAGCCCGATGAAGAGTATCCCACTCCCCTACCCTATAACACCACACTTCTCATGGCTAATCCACCTAACCTGCACATCCCTGGACACAATGGGTAATTTAGCATGATCAATCCACCTAACGAGCATGTCTTTGCACTGTGGGAGGAAACCAGAGCACTTGGAGGAAACCGACACAGACGCGGGGAGAATGTGCAGACTCTGCACAGACAGTTGCCTGAGGCGGGAATCAAACCTTGGTCCCTGGCACTGTGCAGCAGCAGTGCTAACCACTGAGCCACCGTGCTGCTCCTTTACTCTTCAGTCACCTTAACTCTCTGCCCTCTCGGTATCAATCTTTCAGTGATTAAAATAAGTTTATGCTTATTTCCTCTGTCTTAGCTCTTTGTAATTTTAAACATTTCTGTTAAATCCTCTCGCAGTCTTCTCTGCTTTAAGAAGAACAATTCCAGTTTCTCCAGTCTATATAGCTATATAAATGTATTCTTTCATCCTTGCAATCAACAAAGACCTTGACCAAAGCCTTACCATTCTACATATTGCCCAGAATTAGGCACAATACTCAGGTGGGATCAAACTTGTATTAGATCTAGGTTTAGCTTACACTCAAAGCTTTTGTTCTTTGGTAACTCTATTTATCAAGCCCAGAGATCTCATTATGCGTCAACAATAGTTTTGATAACCAAATAAGCCACCTTCACAGATGTGTAACCAACATGTCTGTCCTTTTGAAGTTTAGTATTACTTTCTTCGGTATTTATTACACTTCTGAGTTTTGTTCATCCACACATTGTGCTCCTATCCAAGTCATTAATGTATATCAGAAATAGCATAACTCCTGATACTGAACCCTAGTAACTCCATTTTATTCCTTCCTCCAATTCAGAAAACGGCCATTCATCACAACTTTTTGTTTTCTATTCCAGAGCCCTTTTTTTTCTCTTAATCTACGCTACAGCTGCTCCGTTTATCCCAATGGTTACACTTTTTTCTGACAGGTCTGTTATGTTGTGCTTTAACAAGTACACTTTGAATATTCATACAAAAATAGGTTCATACGTGTTCATACATATCCTCATTTATCACATTACTCAAACATGATTTACCATTAACACGCACCCTATCCTTTTTCAGTGGGTGACAGATTGCCCAAATGGGGAGGGGATGGGTGTTGAAGATGTCCCCGTGGTGTTGCTTGTGCTTGCCTGCTCAACACAAGTGAAATGCGCACTTGCTAACCTAGGATTCTCTGACAACACCTCTGTTGGAAGGCAACAGTGAGCGTGAACTAACATAACATAGGGAACACAACTCCAGGAATTCCAAATCCTTAATCATTTTTATTTTGGTTCACCTCAGGCAAGATATCGTCACTAGCAAAACACTTAGAATTCCTGGTCAGTGATTATGTCTGGATGTCATGCCACATTTTCAACATCAGTATGTGTTTCATTAATAACATCTTTTAACAGAATAGCCACATGCAAATACATCATTTCCTAGATAATACCACTGATAGATGAATGGATTAGTCATGAAGCTGACTAGAAGCTCTTGTTAGCAGGAACATGGTCAACTATTCAATGTCAAGTATGTTCACTCAAGGTAAATTTGGCCTCTAGCTATAATAATTTTCAACATTCAACACATCATTTAATATTTATTAACACATATTTTAATATTTAACACTTAATACACAAACTATAAGATTGTATTTCTGAGATACTTTGTACTTTGTTTTATTGGATTTCCTTTAACTTTACAATTCATGTCTCAGCCATTATCTTGTCAAGTTCAAATCCACCCTCGAGTGACTGTCTGTGTGGAGTTTGCATATTCTTCCCATGTCTGTGTGGGTTTCCTCTGGGTGCTCCAGTTTCCTGTCACAGTCCAAAGATGTGCAAGTTAGGTGGATTGGCCTTGCTAAATTGCCCATAGTGTTCAGGGATGTGCACGTTAAATGGATTAGCCATGGGAAATACAGCGTTGCAGGGATAGAGTAGAGGGATGGGTCTGGGTGGGATGCTCTCCAGAGAGTCGGTGTGGGGTTCTATGATTTGTCATAGAGTAGTCTGGCACAGAAGAATGTGCTTCATTAATTTGTGCCATCTCTTTTTAAGATCCATCCAATTTGTCTCATTTTTCTGCTTTATCCTGATATTGCTGAAAATATTTTCTCCATGTATTTATCCTTTTTTTAGGGCTATGAGTTAATTTGTAGTCACCAACCATGTACCTTCACCTATCTGAGACCACTTGTTGCAAAAACCCTGCTGCATGCCTTTGTCAACGCTCTACTGGGTAACCTCAAAACCTCAGCATTCTGTAAACCTCAGGTCATCCACAACTCTTCTGGTCATATCCATAAGTTCCACTCTCCTAGCACTCCTTGTCCTCACTGATTTAAGTTGGCACCTGGTTCGTCAAAGATTCAAATTTAACATTCTGCATCTTATTTCTAAATCACTGCTTGTGCACACCTTTATCTATCTCTGTGAACTCTTCCAAACTTCCAAACCCCTGAAGATCTATTCCACCCACCTTCACTACCTTTGATCTCTCTAATTATTCCTGCTGCAGACTCCCCGAGGTCCATGTATAGCAGCAAATTGCAGAATCGATTGCCATGTGTGAATTCTTATTGATTGTTTACTTTCCCTCACATTCCATCATTACTGGTTATGTAATGTAAAAAGAAATTACTGGAAAACCCAACAGCTCTGGCAGCATCTGTGGAGAGAAAACAGAAATAATATTTCAAGTTCAGTGATATGTCTTCAGTCATCTCAGTTCTCTGCTCTGAAATTTTCTTGTTCAACTCTTTTCCCTCTCCATCCACCTCCATCATTAAAAGCCATATCTTCCGCTAAATTTTTGGTTAACTCTCCTGATGTATCCCCCTTTGGTTTGGCATGCATTTTCTGACATATGTCCTCAGGACATTTTTAATGTCAAATACGCTGTAATTTTCCAAACTGTGCAAAGGGATAAGGGAAAATGGGGCTGCAATAATGGCAGGGAGTTACAATAGGTTAAGGGTCATCCAATGATCAACCTGCCGGGAGACTGACAGAAGTGGCGGAGACTGCCAATGAAGACCAACTGCATAAAGCTGTTCTGATAGCCACAGATCAGTAATGTGTCAGTGACATCACAGAGATTAGTTAAGACTGTTACTTCGTCACTTTTCAACTTGCACTTTTATTCTTCGTATTTAGTGGTTACTTCATAAATTAAACAACAATCTTCTGAAAGCAACTGAAACCAAGGAAATACAGTAATACAGTAATTCTTACCCAGTTAAATTAACCTGATTGATTTTCACAGTACCAGAGTGAACCAATTAAAATGAGGAGCTAATTTATTTTCCTAATATGTAATTGTTTTTCAACAATTAATCTGCAGAAAGCTGGGCTTTGAGCCCACACTGATCCAATCAGAAAGTTCTTGCATGAGATAGTAGGAACTGCAGATACTGGAGAATCTGAGATAACAAGGTGTGGAGCTGGATGAACACAGCAGGCCAAGCAGCATCAGAGGAGCAGGAAAGCTGAAGTTTCGGGTCTAGACTCTTCATCAGAGATGGGGGAGGGGAAGGGGGTTCTGAAATATATAGGGAGAGAGGGGGAGGTGGATAGAAGACTGATAAAGGAGAAGATAGGTGGAGAGGAGACAGACAGGTCAAAGAGGCGGGGATGGGGCCGGTAAAGGTGAGTGTAGGTGGGGAGTTAGGGAGGGGATAGATCAGTCCAGGGAGGACGGACAGGTCAAGAGAGCGGGACGAGGCTAGTAGGTAGGAGATGGGGTTGGGGCTTGAGGTGGGAGGAGGGGATAGGTCGGAGGAAGGACAGGTTAGGGAGGCGGGACAAGCAGGGCTGGTTTTGGGATGTGGTCGGGGAAGGGGAGATTTTGAAGTTCTTGCATGAGACTTCAGATTATTACTTTGGTTACCTGCAATCACTTATCCCTCTTCTCAATTCGTCATGGGGCCAAAGCCTTGTGAGAAACTGATACAACACAGAGATAACAAGGTGTGGGTCTGGATGAACACAGCAGGCCAAGCAGCATCAGAGGAGCAGGAAGGTTGACGTTTCGGGCCTAGACCCTTCTTCAGAAATGGGGGAGGGGAAGAGGGTTCTGAAATAAATAGGGAGAGAGGGGGAGGCGGATAGAAGATGGATAGAGGAGAGGATAGGTGGAGAGGAGGCAGACAAGTCGAAGAGGCGGGGATGGAGCCAGTAAAGGTGAGTGTAGGTAGGGGGGTAGGGAGGAGATAGGTCAGTCCATGGAGGACAGACAGGTCAAGGGGGCGGGATGAGGCTAGTAGGTAGGAGATGGAGGCGGGCCTTGAGGTGGGAGGAGGAGATAGCTGGGAGGAAGGACAGGTTGGGGAGGTGGGGACAAGCTGGGGAACGCCTTGTGGAACACCTACTCTCGGTTCGCAACAAACAACTGCACTTCCCAGTCGCGAACCATTTCAACTCCCCCTCCCATTCCTCAGACGACATGTCCATCCTGGGCCTCCTGCAGTCCCACAATGATGCCACCCGAAAGTTGCAGGAACAGCACCTCATATTTTGCTTGGGAACCCTGCAGCCCACTGGTATCAATGTGGACTTCACAAGCTTCAAAATCTCCCCTCCCCCAACCGCATCCCAAAGCCAGCCCAGCTTGTCCCTGCTTCCCTAACCTGTCCTTCCTCCCACCTCTCCCCTCCTCCCACCTCAAGCCCCAACCCCATCTCCTACCTACTAGCCTCATCCCGCCCCCTTGACCTGTCTGTCCTCCCTGGACTGACCTGTCCCCTCCCTAACTCCCCACCTACCCTCACCTTTACTGGCTCCAGCCCCGCCTCTTTGACCTGTCTGTCTCCTCTCCACCTATCTTCTCTCTATCTTCTATCTGCCTCCCCCCTCTCCCTATTTATTTCAGTATCCCCTTCCCCTTCCCCATTTCTGAAGAAGGGTCTAGGCCCGAAACGTCAGCTTTCCTGCTCCTCTGATGCTGCTTGGCCTGCTGTGTTCATCCAGCTCTTCACCTTGTTATCTCAGATTCTCCAGCATCTGCAGTTCCTACTATCTCTGATACAACACATAAATGTTTCTATTGTTATTTGTACTGTACTAACCCCTTTGTCTGATGTCAGCGAAGAGGCTATTTCTGTAACATTAAAATTATGTTGCCTTTTAACTACTGAATCTGTCAACTTTGCATTTTCTAGAAGCGTTTTTCTCCATTTGAGGTAGGTAATGGAGGCGTCACAATAAAATAGGCATGTTGACATGAAACTACTTTTGAAATGAGATTTTACTGAAAACAAATCACTAAATAATGTCATAACGAAAATATTTATCCTTTGTGTAATATGAATGACATTCTACCTTGAATCTATATATGAAATAGTGGCTGACCAGGAGTGTGTTATACATAATAATGATGATTCCAACAACATGAATGAAACATTAGCAGTTTATACATTAATCAAATCTTCCAGCCTGTAATCGCTCCTATCCTCCCAATCATCTGGTCTAGATTATACAATATGTTAGTATATTATTCATTTAGTGTTGCAACTTAGTGTAAGATGTACTTCCTACTGTCTCACAATAACACAGATAGATCTCTACTGTGTAACTTTAATTAATTCAAACATGTGTTGCTCCACTATTGTAAAGAAAATGCAGCATAACTGAACTATACAGTTGTATCCCATAGAGTATATCATTTTACTGCAATGTATATCATATATGACCAGCTTGTGTATACTTAAATGTTTCTCACAGTCTCAAAGTTGTTGAACCTTTTGAAACAGAAGTTTTATATCTGTTCTGTGGATGCCTGCTGCACCTCACTATTTCAGGAATCTCAGCAAAGAAAGATGGTGCTGGATCTCCGCCTTGAATAGGAGTTTCAGTCAGGCCTCATGAGACTGGGACTTGTCACATTCTTTTCCCATCGGAAATCCAGGGGGAAAGTTGAAAGTAGACACATTGAGAGGAAAGAAGTGAACTATGCAACTAGGGCCCATTGAGATGGAGGTAAGGTAGGTGGTCAGGGACAGGACATTACTGAAGCCTGGTTCTCTGAAGATGAGCGAAATTTAAGATGAAAGTGACATCCTAACCTACCCAGCACCCTTTGAAAGGAGACAATCTCATTTTGCTTTCTTGATTCTAACCACAGGTAGCACTTATAAATTACTCCGTAGAAATAGCTAAACTCTACAGCTTTTGCATTTTCAATATGTCTGTCCACTGCCTATATTAATAGACTAAAATAAATGCCTGAAATAGGCCTAGTACCAACACGTATCTAGTCAATATTGCAGTGAAACTCTTGCCATGGAGGAAAGTTTAATATATAATTGCAGGGATTAGAATAAAATATTAATTTCTGAGTTACTCAATACAACCCCCAACCAGGTCTTTCTATTTCAGTCAACAGGAAAATAGAACAGGACATGGGACAGACTAATTTGCACTTCTCACCGCTCCCTCTTACATAAGTCATCATAAAATGATATATTGTGAAGCAATGAAGTCAATGACTGCACTTTACTCCTACCAAACATAAGTATTACACAGTGTTCAAAGAAATGCATGTTTACCCTTAGTGGGCTGGCAGGTGCACTGTAGCCATATGAACTCTATCACTGCTCTAAGTGCCTTTTTGTGCAGTCAGTGGGAGCCATTAAATGCAGCACATGTCACCAACACGATGCAGGTGGAAATGTGTGAATTTTCAGAGCTGGAAGAGAGGTTTGCCGCAGAAAGAAACAGCAAACAGGGCACCGACACCCTCATCCGCCTAGCCGAACTCGTCCTCACCCTCAACAACTTCTCTTTCAATTCCTCCCACTTCCTACAGACAAAGGGGGTGGCCATGGGTACCCGCATGGGCCCAAGCTATGCCTGCCTCTTTGTAGGTTATGTGGAACAATCCCTCTTCCAGACCTACACTGGCCCTAAACCACACCTCTTCCTCCGTTACATTGATGACTGCATCGGCGCCGCCTCGTGCTCCCATGAGGAGCTCGAACAGTTCATCCAATTCACCAACACCTTCCACCCCAACCTGAAGTTCACCTGGACCATCTCCAACACTTCTCTCTCCTTCCTGGACCTCTCTGTCTCCATCTCGGGCAACCACCTAGAGACAGATGTCCATTTCAAGCCCACTGACTCCCACAGCTACCTGGAATACACCTCCTCCCACCCACCCTCCTGCAAAAATGCCATCCCCTATTCCCAATTCCTTCGCCTCCGCCGCATCTGCTCCCAGGATGAGACATTCCAATCCCGCTCATCTCAAATGTCTTCATTCTTCAAGGACCGCAACTTCCCCCCGACAGTGGTCGAGAACGCCCTCGACCGTGTCTCCCGCATTTCCCGGAACACATCCCTCACGCCCCGTCCCCGCAACAATAACCAAAAAAAATCCCCCTCGTCCTCACATACCACCCCACCAACCTCCGGATCCAACGCATCATCCTCCGACACTTCCGCCATCTGCAGTCAGACCCCACCACCAAAGACATCTTTCCCTCCCCACCCTTATCTGCCTTCCGGAGGGACCACTCCCTCCGCAACTCCCTTGTCCGCTCCACACTCCCCTCCAGCCCCACCACACCCGGCACTTTTCCTTTTAACCGCAGGAAGTGCTACACCTGCCCCCACACCTCCTCCCTCACCCCAATCCCAGGCCCCAAGAAGACTTTCCACATCAGGCAGAGGTTCACCTGCACATCTGCCAATGTGGTATACTGCATCCGCTGTACCCGTTGTGGCTACCTCTACATCGGGGAAACCAAGCGGAGGCTTGGGGACCGCTTTGCAGAACACCTGCGCTCAGTTCACAACAAACAACTGCACCTCCCAGTCGCGAACCATTTCAACTCCCCCTCCCATTCCTCAGATGACATGTCCATCCTTGGCCTCCTACAATGCCACAGTGATGCCACCCGAAGGCTGCAGGAACAGCAAATCAT
>JAHRHZ010000087.1:19379397-19390298 GCA_024137785.1 Ginglymostoma cirratum
GGATCCAACGCATCATCCTCCGACACTTCCGCCATCTGCAATCAGACCCCACCACCAAAGACATTTTTCCCTCCCCACCCTTATCTGCCTTCCGGAGGGACCACTCCCTCCGCGACTCCCTTGTCCGCGCCACACTCCCCTCCAGCCCCACCACACCCGGCACTTTTCCTTGTAACCGCAGGAAGTGCTACACCTGCCCCCACACCTCCTCCCTCACCCCAATCCCAGGCCCCAAGAAGACATTCCACATCAGGCAGAGGTTCACCTGCACATCTGCCAATGTGGTATACTGCATCCGCTGTACCCGTTGTGGCTTCCTCTACATCGGGGAAACCAAGCGGAGGCTTGGGGACCGCTTTGCAGAACACCTGCGCTCAGTTCGCAACAAACAACTGCACCTCCCAGTCGTGAACCATTTCAACTCCCCCTCCCATTCCTCAGATGACATGTCCATCCTTGGCCTCCTACAATGCCACAGTGATGCCACCCGAAGGCTGCAGGAACAGCAAATCATATTCAGCCTGGGAACCCTGCAGCCCAATGGCATCAATGTGGATTTCACAAGCTTCAAAATCTCCCCTCCCCCAACCGCATCCCAAAACCAGCCCAGCTCATCTCCACCTCCCTAACCGGTTTTTCCTCTCACCCCAAGCCACACCCCCACCTCCTATCTGCTAACATCATCCCGTCCCCTTGACCTGTCCATCCTCCCTGGACTGACCTATCTCCTGAGATAAAAGGTACTGCAGATGCTGGAGAATCCGAGATAACAAGCATGGGGCTGGATGAACACAGCAGGTCAAGCAGCATCCCTACCCCCCTACCTACACTCACCTTTACTGGCTCCATCCCCGCCTCTTCGACTTGTCTGCCTCCTCTCCACCTATCCTCTCCTCTATCCATCTTCTATCCGCCTCCCCCTCTCTCCCTATTTATTTCAGAACCTTCTTCCCCTCCCCCATTTCTGATGAAGGGTTTAGGCCCGAAACGTCGAGTTTTCCTGCTCCTATGATGCTGCTTGACCTGCTGTGTTCATCCAGCCCCATGCTTGTTATCTCGGATTCTCCAGCATCTGCAGTACCTTTTATCTCTGAAAAGAAAAATAATAGTGGGCAACTTTGAATGAATGGGCAAGTCAAAATAACTGCATTTTCCACTCCCTCTTACTGTGGAAATAAAAGGAGATAAGAAACAGAATTGATACATTTTTCCACTCTCAGTAACAGAACTATGAAATAGCAACATAATTAATTAAACTGCATTGCAACCTAGATCTCACTGAGGAGCAGAAGAGCCAGAGAGGATAGATTTCACAGGTTCTGAAGATACACCTTGAAAGGTATTTATTCATGGTATTTGTTTATACAGTCATTGAGATACACAGCACAGAAACAGGCCCTTCGGTCCAACTCGTCCATGCCAACCTGACTTCCTAAATAAATCTAGTCCCCTTTGCCAGCATTTGGTGCATATCCCTCTAAACTCTTCCTATTCATATGCCATCCAGATGCCGTAAACATGTTGTAATTGTACCAGCCTCCACCACTTCCTCTGGTAGCTCATTCCATACACGCAGCACCCTCTGCTCTGTTTTAAATCTTTCCCCTCTCACCTTAAACCTATGCCCTCTATTTTTGGACTCCCCAACACTGGGGAAAAGGCCTTGTCTATTTACTTATCCATGCCCCTCGTGATTTTATAAACCTCTATAAATTCATCCCAGCCTCTGACAGCCACAGGTGAGGTGTAGGAAGACTGGAGGTTGGCTAACATAGTGCCACTATTTAGGAAAGGTGGTAAGGAAAAGCCAGGAAACTATAGACTGGTGAGCCTGACATCGGTGGTGGGCAGGTTGTTGGAGGGATTCCTGATGGACAGGATTTACATGTATTTGGAAAAGCAAAGACCAATTAGGGATAGTCAACATTGTTTTGTGCATGTGAAATCATTTCTCATGAACTTAATTGAGATTTTTGAAGAAGTAATAAAGAAGATTGATGAGGGCAGAGTGGTGGACATGATCTACATGGACTTCAGCAAGGTTTGACAAGGCTCCTCATGGTAGACTGGTTAGTAAGGTTAGATCACATGGAATACAGGGAGAACTAACCATTTGGATATAGAACTTGTTTGAAGGTAGAAGACAGAAGGTGGTGATGGAGAGCTGCTTTTCAGACTGGAGGCCTGTGACCAGCGGTGTGCCACAAGGATCAGTGCTTGATCCATGCTTTTCGTTGTGTATATAAATGATTTGGATGTGAACATAGGAGGTATGGTTAGTAAGTTGCAGATGACATCAAGATTGGAGGTGTAGTGGACAGTGAAGAAGATTAACTCAGAGTGCAACGAGAGCTTAATCAGATGGGCCAATGGGTCAAAGAGTGGCAAATGGAGTTAGATAAATGTGAGGTGCTACATTTTAGAAAGGCAAATCAGGGCAGGACTTAAACACTTAATTTTCTTTATTCATTAACTGAATGAAGACATTGCTGGCTAGGCAGTATTTATTGTCCATCCCTAATTACCTAGAGGTCAATTCAGAATCAACCACATTGCTGGGGATCTGGAGTGACATGTATGCCAGGCCAGATAAGGATGGCGATTTCTATCCCTAAAGGATATTAGAGAACCAGACAGGTTTTACCAACAATCAGCAATGGATTCACAGTCATCAATAGGTTCTTAATTCCACCATGTGCCGTGGCAGGATTCGAACCCTGGTCCCCAGAATGTTATCTGGGTCTCTGGATTAACAGTCCCTACCACAAGGCCATTGCCTCCCCATACATGGTAACTGCTTAGTGGTAAGGTCCTGGGGAACAAAAACAAAGTTGCTGGGAAAGATCAGCAGGTCTGGTAGCATCTGTGAAGGAGAAAACAGGGTTAACGTTTCGGGTCCGGTGACCCTTCCTCAGAACAGAGGTCCAGGGGAATGTTGCTGAACAAAGAGACTTTGCAGTACAGGTTCATTGTTTCTTGAAAGTGGAGTCACAGGTTGATAAGATAGTGAAGAAGGTACTTGGTACGCTTGCCTTTATTGATCAGTGCATTCAGTATAGGAGTTGGGAGGTCATGATCCAGCAATTCTGGTCTCCCTTGAATAGGAAGGATGTTGTGAAACTTGAAAGGCATCAGAAAAGATTTAAAAGGATGTTGCCAGGGTTGGAGAGTTTGAGCTATAGGGAGAGGCTGAATACGCTGTGGCTATTTTCCCTGGAGTGTCAGCATCAGAGCTCGAGGGAAGATGGAGATTACTAATCAGCTGAATCTTCAGAGTTTGGACAATTTAAAGATGACTTTATCAATGATAGGATTATCTTAACCATATGGGATCCTGGCATGACAGCAAATCTGCTAAGTGAGGATCAAGTTACTCTCAAGAATGAAAATGATGAATAGAAGCTCTGAGGTTGTCAATCAGCAACTAGAGTATATTAATGGGAGTACAGGTGAGGCTTTACATCATACTAAGAGAGAGTCTAATCTGAATGGGAACAACATATTGGGGAATAAAAAGAAATATTTGCTTAAAATTCAGCAGACAGAAGCATCTTGCCAGATGAGCCTGAACACAAGAAGGATGCATGAAATCAACTTTGTATGATATGTATTGACAGCAAAAGGCCTTCGCCCAGAACCTAACAAACTGACAACTGCAATAGAAATGCAACAGCCAAATGAAAGCAATGCAGGGATTTGTTGGATTTGTGAATGATTTCACAAAGTTTCCATTTAATTGTCATCAGTGTATGAACCTGTATGCAAGCTTGCTTCTGAGGACATGTAGTGGAACTGGGGCATAGAACGAGCAGCAGATTTCACTGATTTCAGACAATTAGTGGTGTCCATACCAATGCTGAGATACTATGACGTCAATGATAAACTCACTGTGGCATGATGCCAGCGAGGCAGGACTTGGGGCAACCCTAATGCAACAGGGACAACCAGTTACAATTGTATCCAGGGAGTTAACCAAACTGAACAACACTACACACAAATAGAGAGAAAGGGCCTACCACAGCCTTTGCTTGCGAATAGTCTAATCAATACCTGTTTGCAAGAGAAAAAGTTACCATGAAATTCATTACAAGCCACTTCAAAGCATTTTCCTGAAACCACTTCTATTTAATCCAAAGCGTCTTTGTAGAATCTTTCATCATTTGCAGGGATATGATCTGAATGTGACATATAAGCAAAGGAAACAAATGTAAATTTCTGACATGATATCAAAAATACTTCTCCCTCTGAAGTAAGGTGAGAATGCTAAGATAGCGTGTAAATCTTCTAGATACAATGAAGAGCAACATGTTGATTACCTCCGTGACTCATCAATTCAACAGATGCATTAAAACTGAGGGACAAGCACCTTGCCCAAAACCAAGCAAACCATGAAACAAGATGTAACTCTCCAAATTCTGCAGGACTATGTAGTGATGAAAAGTTGGCCTGAAAACATCAAGGATATACCTATTATAAAATGTTGCTAGAAAAGAGTATTAGACATATAGAGATGAAATAGTAGACTAAGATGGCATCTCGTACCAGGGACAATACAACTATTACCTATAAGGAGATGAATAAAAAAATGTTGATACACATCCATGCTAGCCGTCATAGAAGGAAAGAGAAGTCCTCTACTGGCAAACATGAGCAATGAGATTAAGGACCACTTAGCCAGTGCAGTGCCAGTAAGGAATCCTGGAAAGACCATGGATAAAGTTTGGAGTAGATCCTTCATTCTCACAGGAACTGATTATCTTGTCACTTTCAACTACTACTCTGACTACGCGGAGCTAGACCAGTTGACATCAATGATTACCAGCAAGGTTATAGAATAACTATAAAAACACTTCCAATTCGTTTGGCACTCCAGAATTGTGATGAGCCACAATGGCCCTCAACTCATGAGTGTAGAATTCAGACACTTCATAACTTATCGGAGAATTCAACTACCTACATCATCTCCGCATGGATCCCAGTCAAACAGAAAAGCTGAGGTGGCAGTGAAAATTTCCAAAGGGGTCACAAAAAACCAATACAGACATATATGAAGCAGTTCTTGAGTGGAGAAATGCACCTTCTGAATGTATGCAATATAGCCCAGTCGAAACACTAATGTGATGTTGTATTCAAACATTTCTTCCAATAGCCAAAAAACTACTAAAGCCAGAAGTAGTAAGAGGTACGCATGACAAAATTAAGATGAAACAATAGAAAGCCAATTTCGCTTTGATAGAACTGCCAAAGCATTGCCCACCTGAGCACTGGAGAGCTAGTCAGAGTGCAAGAGTTCAATGCATCCAACAAAAGTTAGCCTATGTGGAGTTTTCTGCCATGCCTGGACCAGTTGACTCATTCACATTCATCTGTGAAGAATGTGAATGAGCAGATACATTGTTAAATATACACAAACATATATGTACAGTAAAGAAATTGTTCCTTCACTGCAGACAGTGGTCTGGAAGAATTGATCTCATGTTCAGCACAAAGTACAGAACAACCACAAGTGGCAGGGGTTTATTGTTACCTGACAATGGAAATAGATCAACAACAACAGTTACCACTGCAACAGCTCTTGCCAGAGAAGCAACATACCCTGGAGAAGGAATATTATCGTTGGAATGAGTAGATACCAGATGAATAGACAATGACACTGTGCTTGTTTACCATTGGGAGACCTGCAAAATTTAAAGATAAGCAGAGATTGTCAAAAATGGAACTGACTACAGTTAACAACAATGTTTTGTTAATGCATGATAATTTTCTTTGTGACCACATATGCTGAACAACTTGCATAACTTTAATTGCAAATCATACTGCTTACATTATTTTTATGAGATTGGCGAAGTTTAGAGAAAGCAATCGTACCCTTAGTGTACTGCCTTGCCATTGTCATGTCTCTGCTGTAAGTGCCTTTGTGTGCAGTCTGTGAAAACCATTATTTACATATGACTTGCAACATGAAGGGACAGAGGCTGTTGGATACAAGAGAACCTGGGTGAGGGGAACAAATTAAGTCATATCTTTAAAAATCCCCCTGGTCTCCAATGCCTACTAACTCTCTGGAAATCCCATGTGTATACAGCTTTTATTACAAAAATACACATTGAAACCTTGATAGGTGCTTTTCCTGCTAAATTTGTACTAAGCAATTGCTGGCAGTCAAGATCAAAGTGTTCTTACAATAAATGAGCAATCGCCCATCACTGTGGGCTAACTACAAGAATTAGTTAAAAAATTCCAACGAAGTACAGATGGTATATTCTAGTTGTGGCATGACGAATTAGATATGGTGGTGGAATTTATTTGGTGCCATCAAACCAACAAAAAAAGAAAATGCTTAATAGTAACCACTTCTCCAAATATCATTGTGTGACATGATACAGGTAAGGATACGATAAGTGCGACTAACCATGTTCTGTTAACCTTTTCACTATTATTGATGCCTGATAATATGCAAAAAAGATACTCAATGCATCAGGTGACAGTGTGGGCAATATTAGTGCCACGTCCATTGTATCATTAGGGTTAAAGGTAAACAGATGATTGATTGATTAATTCACTTAGATTATCTTGTGGTGCAGTGGTTATTTCCCTGAACCAAAAGGCCTGAGATCAAGTCCCAACTGCTCAGTGGCATGTAGTACTATTTCTGAATAGGTTGATTAGAAAATATCTTACAGTATCCATGCCTCTTGCGGCCCAGCATTATTGTCCCTGACTCTGAGCCTGGAGACCAGGGTCAAGTCCCACCTGCTTCAGAGGTATATAATATTATCTCTGGACAAGTTGATTTGCAAATATTTTATAGTATCTAATGGGGACTCCTGTGGTAGTGACCCTACATCTGCAAAATGAGTTCTCCCAAGGGGTGTGATAACATCTCTAAACAAGTTGATTAGAAAATACCTAGAAAATAGAAAAGGGACTGCTAGGCCTCCGTAGGAGTAATCAGGAGGCAGAGATCTGTAAAATTGCAATCTCTGAATAAACCAACTTTCATGATTAAATTCTGTGTCTTGTTTTTAATTTCAACAATTGGCTTGGAGCCAGTTCAAAAGAAATTATGCTACAGCTGTATCGCACCCCCTCAAAAAATATGTACATAGTGTGAAGATCATTGTCCTTGACTGAACTAGAGCACAAGTTAACAGAGAACAAGAATCCTTCCCAATCCTTTTTCTGTTCTATGAGCAATTGGCATGGTGTTCAATGGTAGTTTAAAACAGCTCTCAGCACAGTCCAGGATTGTACCCTGGGGCTACCTTCTTGCTCTGAATGCTCGAGAGCGCATATGGAAGGGAGCTTCAGTAAACAAAAGTAGAGATCCATTGTAATGATATACAAACAGGAGTAGACCATTCAACCCCTTGGAAAAAAATAAGAAACAGTATCAGTCAATAAACATAAGTAACTGGAAGAAAACTTCATAAAACTTTTATTTGCAGAGATCACATTACAAACATGTATCTCTTAACCTCGCAATAAGTCTTTCAATTTGTTCCTAGTCTTAGGGGCACATGAACCCCCAGTAACTGTCAGTCACCTGTGTATAATTAAGAACACAATCAACAAGTGTAAGAGGTAGCACTGGTGATGCTGGAGAATCCGAGATAACAAGCATGGGGCTGGATGAACACAGCAGGTCAAGAACCCTCTTCCCCTCCCCCATTTCTGATGAAGGGTCTAGGCCCGAAACGTCAAGCTTTCCTGCTCCTATGATGCTGCTTGGCCTGCTGGGTTCATCCAGCTCCACACCTTGTTATCTCCCTGTGCCTGTGTGGGTTTCCTCCAGGTGCTCTGGTTTCTTCCCACCATCCAACGATGTTAGGTTAGGTGGATTAGCCATGCTAAATTGCCCATGGTGCCTATGAATGTGTGGATTAACTATGGGAAATGCAAGATTATAGGGATAAGATGGGTCTGGGTGGGATGCTCTTCAAACAGTCGGTGTGGACTTGATCGGCAGGATGGCATTCTTCCACACTGTAGGATACTATGAAGAGCTGTTTGAAAATTGATTTGAAAATAAAATGGCTTTGGTTCAAGATCCCTCTGACCAATAATATCACTAGTACCCAACTGAAAAAGAGGCAATCACTATTAAAACATTCTCACATGTCATGAGTGATTAAGGCATTAATTACAAATATTGGGAAACACATTGTCAGAATTTTGTCTTTGAGTTGATGCCCTGACGTCGAGATCCAAATGGGGGTCATAGCACAGCTCTGTATGGGGAACAGTTTCCTGGCAGTGATTTTCCAAATTAGCCAATTAATGTTGAGAGTGCAGGTTCGCTGTCCAATTAAGGGCAAGAAGTAGGTTCTTAATGTTGGAGGGCCATTAAAGTCCCTTTAGCTAGAATGGAGGAGCAGCTCGTTTTTCAGGTAAGAGGCATCCTCTGCAGGTTAACACCTCCCTTCCCATCCCTCAGCTGATTCCTTCAAGTTGAACACTACATAGAGGATGCACTGAGATTGGCAAAGAAATTTAACATGCTCTGGGTGCAGGACTTTATTGTCCATCATCAAGAGTGGGTTGGTAGCACCACTTCTCATCGTTCTGATCAAGTCCTAAAGCACATAGTTCCTAGATTGGACCTGTGGCTGGTGTTGAGGGAACCAACAAGAAGGAAAACATACTTGATTTTATCCACACCAATCTACTTGTAGTAGAAGCATCTATCCATTATGACAGCAGTGGGAGTGACCACTGCCCAGTAATTGTGGACATAACGTCTCCCATTCACATTGAAGATACACTCCATTATCTTGTGAGACATTTCTACTGTGCTGATAGATTTTGAACAGATTTAACAACACAGAACTGTTCATTCATGAGGTACTGTGGGTCAGCAACAGCAAAATTATATTCAACCATTACAGTAAATTTAAGCATATCTCCCATCCTGTCATTGCCGCTAAGCCAAGGGATCAACCTTGGTTCAATGAAAAGTGCAGGAGAACATGGCAAGGGCTGCACCTGGCATACCAAGGGACTAGATGTATGGTCAAGCTGTAAGACGGTACTACATGCAGGCCAAGTAGTGTAAGTAGCATGCAATAGACAGGGTAAGTGATTCCACAAGCAGATGGTGAGCCTGACACCAGTGATGGGCAAGTGTTGAAGGGGATTCTGAGGAATAGGATTTATATGTATTGGAAAGACAAGGACTGAACATGGCTTTGTGTGTGGTGTCTCACTAGCTTGATTGAGTTTTTTGAAGAAGTGACAAAGGAGATTGATGAAAGGAGAGCAGTGGACTGGTTAACAAGGTTAGATCACATGGAATACAGGGAGAACTAGCTATTTGGATACAAAATTAGCTAGAAGGTAGGGGACAGTGGGTGGTGGTGGAGGGTTATTGGGCAATTCATGCAAATTGCTGTGGAGTTGGAGCCACATGTAGGCCAGACTAAGTAAAGACAATAGATTTCCTTCCCTAAACGACATAGTCAACCAGATGGGTTTTTAATGACAATCGAAAGTTACATGCTCATCACGAGGCTATTTTTATAATTGTGATTTTTTAAAAAAAATTTAATTCAAATTTCATTATCTGTACTGTAGTATTGGAACCCATTGACCCAGAACATTAACATCAGGATCTGGGTAACTAAGCCAGTGACACACAACTGGACCACCACATCCCCTGCTTGTGCAGTCAGGAATGGTCACCGAGTCAGGGAAGTAATGACAAAGAGGGATTTAAAGATAAGAGCCAATGCAGGTCAACAGGACAGGATGGTTGTTGAACAGGACATGGTTAAATTTGAGAAATGAGCAGCACGATTGCGGATGAGCTTAAGTTTACAAAGTACGGAAAGAAGAAGGCTGGCCAGGAGATTACTGAGACAATATCATCAGCAAAGCATTGGCATCATCTTCAATCATGACCCTCGTTTATTTGTTCATATATGTGCTTCTCAAGTTGAGGGATGTTGTTGGATCACAGCATCATCCTAAAGTTATGAGCCAAACAGCATAAAACTCCCAAATGCTCCATGCTTGATCCATCAATAGGCAATTGGCGTGACCTTTTCTCCTGTTCCTGAGTGAAATTCCCAAATTGTGCCTAAATAGGAACATTTTTTTGTTCTGTAATCTTATACCTGCTTAGGCAAGTGATCTAAGGCTACAGAAACACATATCATGTTGAATTCTTATAACAGACAGGCATGGGAGACTTTTATTGGTCTGAGGTAGATTTAAACCCCAGTACCAGAGATGAAAGGTGTATAATTCACTGATCGATTTGTGAGACAGCTGACTGGATGATGGAGTGACAATATTGCAGAGCAGAACACCAAGAACTTAAATTCTGATCCATACCATGCTTATTCTGGCTGTAATTTGTTTTGCAATCATTTAAAAAATAATTTAAATCAAAACAAATTAGCTAAAATTGATATCAAATGTGTTTTTAACTAAACCTTCAACATTACTTTGTTTGTTTAATTTGTCTTTAAACTTTTTTTTGCAGTTGATTCTTGTTTCAATATGCACGCTATTATTCAGTCACAGAACCAGATATTTTAACTAATTCGGAACTTTATAAAACATTTTTGAGGTATTACTTATATTCCACTGACTCTGCAAGATAAATTTTATGGCTTGTGGTCAGTTGCAGATGTGTGTTTGAGCCCAGGTTAGCTCTGACAAGCATTTTTACATGAGTTAGCTCTACAAGAGAGTGCACTAAATGCTAATTGTTCTTTTCAAACTTGTCTACTATTTTATATAATTCTGCTATATACAATTCCTATATTTTATATTGTCACAAACCCAATGGCTGTAATCTTACATTAGATTGAGTGGACTGTGAGTGCTTGGCCACTGCTAATGACAAACTGTGTGTGTGTGTGTGTGTGTGTGTGTGTGTGTGTGTGTGTGTGTGT
>JAHRHZ010000087.1:19390308-19402232 GCA_024137785.1 Ginglymostoma cirratum
GTGTGTGTGTGTGTGTGTGTGTGTGTGTGTGTGTGTGTGTGTGTGTGGTGTCATAGACAAAGCATTTTAATAGATGTCCAATTTCAGTTGACAATAATCTGCATGTTCTAATGTGGAAAACAACAAAATATATGGAAAACATTTTGAGAAATTACCGGTGAAAAAGAAGCTGGCACATATTGCTATATGTAAAGATAAAATAATGTAAATTGCCAATTTAAAGCAATTTGCATTCCTAGATATAGTTAGAAACTAAGATGTATCAGGGCTGTTCTGAAGCAGCTGGTGATAATGTGTTTAAAAAATGTGCCACATCAAGGACCTGAACACTGCTTCTATTGTACTGAGCTTACTGCCTGATTTCACCCTGAATAATTGGCATGTAACCTCCTCCATTATTAGTGCAGAGAGACATGTGAATTAGCTAAAAGTCTGCAGCATATGCCATATATTAAGGTACTCCTTACAAATCAAGGCTCTTTTCATTCCTATAACACCTTGTCCAATCCCAATGAATTCTAATCATTATTACTTACAAATGACTTTGCTTGATAAAAATATGCAATGCAAATAATTATTTCAGAATAGCCTGTGAAAAGTGTAACATGATTTTTGATTCCTCGTCTTTTAAGTAATTCTGAACTTTGTACTTATTTTTTAAAAGTCTTATGTCAAGTATACTTTCTAAATGAATAATGTAAATTTGATTCACAAGAACAACTGGTAGCTCACTGAAAGCATGTAGATAGACCAGTTCTTTCAGTTGAATAAAGAGAAAAGGGAAGGATTGTGAAGAGAATCTTATCAAAGCCAGTGTTTATTGTTTAAATGATAACCACCCTGCAGTCCAGTTTAGGCATGTGAAATGGTTGATCTGATCAATTTGCAACAACATATCTTAATTAGGTTGTGTGGAATGAGTCAGAGAACAGTGTTTTGAGAAATGGGTCAAATATCTATCCCAGCAAAGTTCAGTGTGACAGGGAGCAAATATGTGAAATCAACTTGCAAATGTGTATTATTAAATAAATGCCAGAAGTTTTTTGAAATGTTTGCTTAATGCTTCCAAAGCGTTCAAATAATTCACCTATGAATTACTGTGTGTCTAGAAAGATTGTAGATGTGACGGCATATTGAAGAAAATGGGACCACTGTGGAACTGTCTAAAGCTAATATCTTTTGTTCGAGTAATTATTAATTAACGCTGCAACTGTTGAAAGCTTTGATGCTTCTTGCTTTCGTTATAAAATCAATATAAAATAACTGAACTCAATCAATTCAAAATTAATTTGATTACAATGGGATATTTCTTCAGTTGCCTTCGTTTTTAAGATGCTTAACTTATATTTTTGCCCAGTGGAAAATGAAGTACAGGACTATTTTTATTCCTAGCAAACCTTACTAAATGGTTTTAAATCCATTCTTGAGTGCAATGTTTCATCACTTACCAATTTCATTTATTATATTGAGGTGGCAAGAAAGACAGATAAAAAGGTGGAGTGAGAAAATGATGAGCAATTATCATTTTCCTCTGGCAAAGCGAAAACCAAATGGTAAACTTAAAAATTACAACCGAAGCAAATCAATGCTTTTTCTAACATAAATAGTTCGTTGAACTTTCAAAACCCTGCCTAGCTTATCAAAAGGGAAATGATTTGCAATCATTTTAAACTTTTGTAGTTTATTAAACCAAAATGAACAAGCATGAACATTTACCCGCATGATGTGTGTGGTACTGCCATATGTAAGATTTTCTTCCAGACATTTTGCAAGAATAGCAGTTGAATAATGCATTCTGTAATCCTTGTACATCACACTCTAGCACGCTCTCAGTGTTCCTAAATCAAACCAAATAAAATTTAGTGAAATTACTCTTGGAACCAGGATCATAATGTTCTTATAAGCATTTCTTTATATAATTTATCCCAACTTCAAAAGCTACTACATTGTTAAATTCTTCCAATGTAATGCAATTACAAAAAGGTTTAAGGAAGCACCCCACCCCCACATCCCGTGCCACACCCCCCCACACCCCCCGCCACCACCATCTTGAATGTTATTGAAATAGAATAGTATTTCTCCCATCTACATTGTTTACAACTTCGAAATCTGTTGGTAAAATTGTAGTATTGACACCACAATGAGAAACATTCAAGAAATTTCATCCTGAAACAGTTGCCTTTAAAAATTCCTTTAAATGTGGCTTTGTTGAGCATGGATTTCAGTTTACATTGCAATAGGCATGAAATCTGACACATTGTGCCACATATCCACTTTATTACTGTCCCTTTAATCTTCATTTGAAAATATAAAAGGCAGATATCTCCTACTTGAATATTTGATATAAAATTTTTGGCACCAGTCAATAGTTCTTGTATATTCACAAAGCTTTCTCATTTGCAAATTTGAAAAGGGGCAGCTGCACACGTCACCTGACATTTATCTGTGTGATACAATTTGTCACAGTGTGATAAATGTAAATTCATCAAGAAATCTCTAAAGGCCAAATGTTGCATCAATTACCATTGTTGCTACTTGACAAACTGATTGTTGTGATTTGTGCATTGGGGAGACTACAGTTTGAATGTGGACATTATTTGCAAACTGATGACTACACATTGTGCCTCTTTGCTGTTTAGCTTAAAGGCATAGTATACACGTTCTAGCTACACAGCAATTAGAGCCACAATATCTTCATAAGGATGTGAGGAAAAGGCAGAATTAGGCTAAAAGAACTGTATGCATGTGGGAATATTTGACATAAAATGTATCATGTAAATGTAACTTGTAGATGTAGTGAGAAACCTCACAGAGTATCATAAATTTTATTGGAATAAACAGAATTGTATTTCACTTTATGTAATGTTGCAGTCTACTTTTACAAATGTTATTAATAAAGCATATTGAAAAAAAGTTGTTTGCACAACCCCACCACAATAATTTGCTGGCCAAATCCACCATTTTTTGTGGGACTGAATCACATAGAGCAAGAAGGTGCCAGCAGCCAGTTGATCTCAGCATGATATTACAGTTGACTTGGATGACTTTGGAAGGAGGAAATAGAACTACAGGTAGGAGTTTCCTTTCTTTCTTTCTTTATGAGGGCGTGGGCATCTTTAAGAGAGAAACAAGCCCACTCTGGCCATCAAGAAAGCCTGCCAGATCAAGAGCTAATCAGCCAGCTAAGTAATGCCTCAGCAGACAGAGTGGCCAATGAGGTCAATGTTTTTGATGTTATGCCTAACCTTATTCTGCCAGCCAATCAGAGGTCTGTAGCCTCTGTGAAGAACAGTGCCACAGCAGAGGTCCTGGCTGCATTGCAGCTCTGAGGACCAGGAGCAGTGAGAAGATAAGTGATTTTTTTTTGTGAGTGGGAACCAGGATAGGGGGAACGTAGATATGGGATGTGAGTCATGAGAAAAAGAAGATGATTGGGGCAGGGTGTGAAGGCAAGACCAGCAGATAATTTTTAGACATACGGAAAATCCACACGTCGCTAGTTCAAATTTTAAAAATTAAATTCAAAAATAAATAATACGCAGTTCAAATCAAAAGAGGAAAATCTTGGCCCCAGTTACTTTTGCTGACTCTAGTTGTGCGCATGTTAGTTGATGCCACAATTATGCACCAACTTAGTAACCCTATTGAAAAGTGACTGAGACATCAGAATGTGGGTGAAGCTGGGTCCCAATATGAGTCACATACATCTTCAGAGGGAAAAAGAGAATGTGGGTTGAAAACAACATACCACTGAACCAATCTCTAGCTTTCTACCAACTGAATTGTTTAACATTTCAGTAACTATGTTTGACATGGAAAAAATTGAAAAGGTTTTTTAGTACTACATGCAAATAATTTCTTTCAGTAGCCTGTAGCCTAATGAAAACTGGTTTAAAAATTGATCCGTTCCAGATAAATATGCCTGTCATTACCAAAGTGTTACATGAATATGATACATTCAATATAATTTCAAAGATTGATGTCTAAAATGTCATTATGCAAATTCTCTAGAGAACTGACTTGTCCATCTGCCACCCTGTCATCCAGAGTTATCTACTCTGCCTTACCAGGCACATATATGTTGGAAGTAGTTCTATGGACCTATTTGTTCAGCAGAGCCATGGATGAGTCAAAGTCTTCTACAATTGAGAAAATCAAACTATTGTTTTTTGGCTCCTGACACAGGGAATGCACTTCTGCCACTGCCTTCATCATCCTTTTTTGGTTGCTTGGTCAGGTTAAACCAGGCTGCAGAACACCTTAGGGTTCTCACCCCATAATTTAACAACAGATTTCCATTACAACTCTGTCCCTGCCTCTACCGCAGCTGGAACCTTTAATCCCTATCTTTAATATTCAACTTCACAAAAGCTTTCCTTGCCAGCGCCCAACCATTGTTGCTCTCACACTTTTTTACAATCAAGACTGTATGGAAAGCAGCATAATCAAAATCACCACAGTGCTGTTTGGCAAAGTTTTATGCCAGTTGAGCTGACTGTGCATCTGGTGTGACTCCCGTTTCATCTGGACCAGATAGGATTCTGTTCCCAGATTCCCAACTCAATAATCTTGCGTCAATTTGTCAGATGCAGAACATGCACTGAGGATTCTACAGCAAGGGGCTAGAGTAACATTAAATCCTGCAGCCTAGCTCTTGCTATATTAATGAAACTCTTTGGCTGTTCAGTTTATATTATGTGAGATTATTTTACTAAATGAGAAAAATGTATTCTTGGAAGAACTAACCAAGTAGAATACAGAATTAATAGAGTTAAAGAGAGTAAATATTTTTCCATTTTCATCTGAAGTATTAAAACACAATGCACATAATTATATTAAAATATTTTCAAAACGTTTTGCTGCCATAAGTAAACTCACATAAATAACTTGATGTTCAGATCTTGTGTAAAATCAAGACTTTAAGAGTTATTCTATCATAACATTCTCAACAGGCAACTGAAAGAATTTAATGAATTTTATTTGCAAACAGTCCAATTCTTTTCATAGGATTATGAGAAATAGAAGCAGAAATAAACCTTTCAGCCGATTGAGCCTGCTCTACCGTTCTGTAAAATCTTGGTTGATGTGATTGTGACCTTAACTCTTGCTGTCATGCCTGCCCCCTCAACCCCTGATGCACTTGTTGCTCAAAAATCTATCTAACATAGTTTTGAATATATTAATGACTCAGCCTCACCTGCACTTTGTGGAAGAGAATTTTGCTGTTAGAAGAAATTCCTCCTCATCTCAGTTTTAAATCCGTTTTTACTTTGAACGTGTGCCCCCTTGTTCAATATTTCCCCTGAGGGGATACTCCCTCTCATTGTCTTCCCTGACAATGCTTCCTCAGAATCTTATGTGTTTCAATAAGTTCACCTCTACTCCTAAACTCCAGTGAGTAAGGGCACAATTTGCTCACCCTTTCCTTATAGGACAATCCATTTGTGTCAGGAATCAGCCTAGTGAACGTGCTCTGAGCTACTTCCAATGCAAGTATATCCCTCATAAGTAAGGAGGCCATTACTGCATACAATATGACGTGGTCTCACCAATGCATGGTACATTTGCAGCATGTGTCAAGATGAGAGATTAGAACCCTGATTCCAACCTGTGTATTTTAGAAGAGGACTGTTACAGCCAAAAGCTGACCCTCCATGTAAATTATACGATGATCTGGAAGGGTCCTACATAGGCCCAGGGAAGACAAGGCCCAAGACTTCTAAGGTGAGTTGGAGGAGATCTCTGAGTTTCCAACATTGCTGGGTTTGGTGCTCTTATAGCTCTAAGAGTCAAATTCTGTTACGGTTCTGATGGTGAAATGAAGCCCCAGCTTCTACTTGAGTAGGCCACACTTGGATGAGGCAAGTTCCTTCCTGACTCCATTGTCCTTAGCATTACAATAACATTAAGTGGTAAAGCATTTGGGAAATGATTTGAACAACCCACCTTCACCATGTGCACACAATTTTAATGATCTGCTCACCTTATTTAGACTGGATGGTTATGGGTTGCGGCTGATGGCCGTGGCTGATAGAATTATGGAGTTTATGGCCAACATTTCTTGTCAAACTATCATCACTGCAAAACAGATTTTCTGGTCATCTATTTTCTTTTTATTTGTGAGACTTTGTTCAACATACACATTGGTTGCCTCATTTCTCAACATTATAACTGTGTTTATACATCAACATTATTTAGTTGGCTGTGAAGCACTTTAGGACATCTGGAGATCACAAAAACTACTGTGCGAATGTAATTATTCCCTGTCCTTATGAGAAGCTGAGGATAGCAGACAACAAGAATTTGAATTTAAAGATGACTAGTATAAGAGTTTATGAGTTTCACTGGGTGTGAGGAAATAGCAACAGTGGCTGTTATGGGGGTAGAAATATGAAGTCTTGGAATCACATAGGAAACTAAATTTGAAAGTTAGCACTGGCTTGAAAGTACGATGACATAGAAATTTCATCATGTTTCACTCATTTTTCGGGCCATAAATAGCATTCAATACAACTAGCTTGCTCATTATCAGTTGGATTTTCACCACCAACCATATCGATAAACGCGTAAGAGACTAGCCTGAGAAAGGTGTTGGCCTATCACCTGTAAAATTGATACAATAATTTTAAATTTTGGCCACATAGTTACACTAAAAGGAAATAATGTCATTGACAAATGCAATAGATAACATGGAGAAAAGAAAATGCCACAGTCAGGTCGGATTTAGTACATAAACCAAGCTCAAAAGTACCAAATTGTTTTTGTTTCCAAGTTTATGGTCAGTACTGATATTGAGCATTACACACAATTGCTGTGGAATTAAAGGAAGGCGACAACAAAAAAAGAAGAATTTTTCACAATGTTTCAAAGAAACTGCAGACATTTATAGTGACTTCTGCTTCAGTGTGTGTAATGCAGATTTGACCTTTGATAATGTTGAAATACCTAATGTGGGCTAACAATAAAAAGTATATGCTTCATTTATGTGCATTGAATATATCTACTCTATCTAAAGCTGATGCACCTTTATTCCTTCATAAAATAATTGTGACTTGGAATCAAATAGTCTGACAAAATCCAATTCTCTATTTGATTGTTTGGATAACACAACATTTCTTAACTGATCTAGAACAACCCTATAAAACCTTACAGCTGAATAATTATTCACAATAACCTCTTACCCAAAAAGTAGGTAGTGCTGAGAGCTTAATTTGCACTTAGTGCAGAGTAGATATATCATTGTGGGAAACACATTGCATGCACAGTAAATGGAGTCAGAGAAAAATGATGCTGGCTGGAAACTTGTTTGCCACAAACAGTCAGATCTCTAAAAATGTGGTAACAAATGTTTGTATTTAATATTTGAAAGCGGGAACCTCCCTGTCAAATACAGCAGTTTCAAAAATCATGATTAATTTCAACATCTGGTTTGCTGATTTTTTAAAAAAATCATTTTGTATTAATGTTAAGTGCTAATGACACCATAAGGGATCTGGCCAACAGTAAATGTAAGGTGTGAAAGTGTTGATTCAGTATATGCAAAAACCATCATTCACCCCGGGTGCTGGGTGGTTGAGTTGTTTTAACCAAACCACAAAATTAATTTAGCTCAATCAACCTGTCATGGTCAATAACTTTTCTAAGCCACAAATTCCCCCGTCCCCCTCACACCACCATGTCATCAGCATCTACTATTTAAACAAATACACACTAGACCAGATTTTCACTGCCCAGTTGGCATGGAATGGAGTTGGGAAACCTGAAACCTTGACATTTTTGACTATGAAATTTCTCTCCTTTCCCAAACCCATGCTATGTTCCTGTGGCTTTTTACAGATCAAAAAGTTTTATTGTCACAATTTTGCACATACCTCTTAAGAGGTTGGTGTCATCATTGAAATAAATGCCCAGAGGAAATTTTAATTTTCAGACACACACATACACAGGTTACGATTTGTGTGCTGGTGCAGGCTTTGGATCTCATTGAAAAATATGTAGGCATCAGGGGAACCAATGGAGTCAGAAACATTTTGACAGGTGAGCGTTAAATGTTTTACAACTTCAACTGTCACTATTAATTTTTGTGATGTAGATGTGGTTTGACTCTGGCAATTCATCTATGGCTCTGTAAAGTTAAGTTCACTGTTACTTTGCCTAACATTGTTTAGATATTGAGATGCATTTGAGTACTTTTCCCATTTGGAAAACTGATGTAATTTTAAAAGATTTTTTCTAGATTCTATAAAGGCCATTGTTTAAATTTCAAAAATTTTGTTTTGACAGCTGTGTTCATTATACATGTTTACCTGAATTTCAAAATGACATTTGTCCTTTTTTTGAATAAAGAAGAATAGTATTATGTCCTTTTCATTTAAAGAAACACTTTTTAATTAAATGTTCAATATTTCAATAAATACCTCCTGGCTCATGGAGCACCAGAACATTCTTCTCTTCATTGTTTGTCTCAGCTGAATTCTTCTTACAGTATAACACTGTCAGGCTTGTGAGGAAATGACACAGTAATGACTGATTGCTGATCTTGTGTGGGGGACAGGGGTAGCAAGGAAAATATGGCCCTCGCTTCCAAATGCATCAGCAAATGTCATATCATTCACCAATCTCTTTCTGCTCACTCCCTCACTATCCTGTTCCTGTCCTTTCCCCTTTGAACAAAACACACAACCTCTAGACCTTCCCATTCTCCTATAAATTCCTTATGTTACTGATGATCTGCTATGTCATCACTTCAGTTTCTAGAAATATGACTCATAGTTAACTATTAAAGCAGAAATGACCAAAGAACAAAGGACTACTGTTAAACTCTGGTACTGGTGAAATCAGCAACCACACCTCAGTAAAACAAATCAACTTCAGTTAAAGTTTTAACCAAAAAAACATTTTTAGGGTCTTGCTAAATAATTTGTTATTTGTTGTCCACCATGTTTTGAGAATGTCTCTCATCTGTTAATAATTAACTTTGCTATTGCTACGTATTGCTCCATAAAGATCAATTTAATGTATGGAATTACTAATGTTATTATGAAATTAATCCATTTCACCTTTGTTCTTCATAATTTCTTTTGTTTAAACAATTTCCCAAAGTTTTGTTCTCATCCCTTCTTCATCTCAGGCTGACAAGTACTGTAAATTGGCTGATACCTCAGCCAACAATGCAATCCTAAAGTGTGAAGCCATGTTATCCAACCAAAGGAGGTTTTAGTTGTGAGTCTAACACAGTGTGGAGCTGGAGGAGCACAGCAGGTCAGGCAGCATCAGAGGAGCGGGAAAGTTGACGTTTCGGGTCGGGACCCCATTTCTGAAGAAGGGTCCTGACTCGAAATGTCAACTTTCCTGCTCCTCTGATGCTACCTGGTCTGCTGTGTTCCTCCAGCTCCACACCATGTTATCTCTGACTCCAGCATCGGCAGTTCTTACTATCTCTTAAAAAACAGAAATTGCTGGAAAAGCTCAGCAGGTCTGGCAGCATCTGTGAAGGAAAAAAACAAAGTTAACGTTTCGGGCCAACCTGAAATGTTAACTCTGTTTTTTTCCTTCACAGATGCTGCCAGACCTGCTGAGCTTTTTCAGCAATTTCTGTGTTGTTTCCTGGTTTACAGCATCTGCAGTTCTTTCGTATTTTACTTACTATTTCTTAGTTGTGAGTCTAACCTTTTCATCATCCCAACATCCACATTTTTGCGTTTTGTAGCAGCGGTCACTGGGCCACTTATCAATTGACCAGGCAGGCTCAATGACCTAAGCAGTCTACTTTTGGTCATAATTAATATGCCTGTAATCAGCAGTAGAAATAAAGAAAATGCTTGAAATAAACAACTCATTAATTAATAGATAAGGTCAAACTTGAATGGATGTATCCTTTCTTCGGGCCATAGGCAACTGTGGCATTCTAGCTGCCGCCTAGATTGAAATACATGTGATAACCTACTGATTTAATTATTTGGATGAATGCCAGGTGATAAACCAGTGAGAAGCTCAGGAATTTAGTGATGACATATACTTGTGTACTCGGATAACTGCAGAAACAGTCAAGAGTGAACAACATGGAAGAATGGAAAAAGATGGTTGAAGTGAAGGGAAAATAAAATTCAATTTCAGCAGGTGATAAGCAGGTGGTGGAAAATTGGCCCCTTGTTAAACCTGTCCAATGATCTATTCCATCAAAGTGAAAACAAATGGCCATTCCTCTATGCCAGATTTTTTACCCCTTCTGGAGTTTGATTTTTAGCCCAGCAGAGTCTAAGTCCTGAGTAATATTTCAATGCCCATTAATTCACAGGATGATCACTTTAACTGCTGGGCACAGCAGGACATCAGTTGTTTGGCAGTTAATTTCATAGCTGTGCATAATTTAGTAACAGATTTTCACTCACTGTTTGGGCTGGGTGCCAAGTCTTTACTGGTGGAATTCCCCCTCAAGCTGCTCTGGGTGGGGGTGGTGGGATGGTGGGTAGGGAATGAGTTTGATGATATTACCATCATATCATTCTATTCTAAGTCAATCTGAAAACTATGGATTTTTAAAATCCTTTCCTGCTATTACAGAGGTCATCTAACGCAGGATTGACAGGTTCCTGGAACATGGCTGTCTGTGGGAATTCAGAAGGGCAACAATGAATACATTGTTCCACACAGAATACATACATCTACATAGTTTTCTATCTCACTGAAATTAAAGGAAAATACAACTGGACTGTTTTCACTCATAGTCTGTAACATATTGTTTCCATACTGGGCAATTCAAATATATCCTGCAATATAACAAAATATGCAAATAATGCAGCTGATAAATTTGACTCTCACATCAACAGATCTGAACAGAAGTAGAAATCAAAATGAAAAGAAGGATGTAAAGAGAGAGGTTTTAGGTGTTATACTAGAGAGCTGTGTCCAGAAACCTGTAAACAAAATGTGACAGGACAAAATTAGTCAACGAGCCTTATTCGAAGTTAAGGAGGCTGCAACTTCTAGAAGTATATATGTAGAAACCCACAGCTCAGAGATACTAAGGCAGAATACCTAACTGTGTTAGTAGCAGTGTTAGCCTAATGCACAGAATAAAGTATGGTGGCAGCTGGAGTCATAGAGTTGTACAGCACAGAAACAGACCATACAGTCCAACTCACCTGCCCTGACCAGACATCCTAAACTGATCTAGTCCCACTTACCAGCATTTGACCCATATCCCTCTAAACCCTTCATATTCATAAACCCATCCAGTTGCCTTTTAAATGTTGTAATTATACCCACCTGCATCACTTCCTCTGGAAGCTTGTTCCATACATGCAGCACTCTCTGCATGAAAATGCTGCCCCTCAGCTCCCAGTTAAATCTTTCCCCTCTCACCTTAAACCTATATGTTCTATTGTTTTGGAATCTCCCACCCTAGGAAAAAGACCTTGCTCTTCACACTATCTGTGCCCCTCATGATTTCATAAACCTCTATAAGGTCATCCCTCAGCCTCTGATGGTCCAGGGAAAATAACCACAGCCTATTCAGCCTCCCCTTATAGCTCAAACTCTCCAACCCTGGCAATGTCCTTGTGTCAAGTTTCACAATAACCTTCCTATAGTAGGAAGACCAGACTTGCAGCACAGTATTCCAAGTGGCCTAACCAATGTCCTGGAGCCTCAGGAGAATGGAAGGGAGACAGACGGGAAGAAGACATTTGCGCATGACATTGGTGCTTGGAAGCATGCGTTCCCCAATGAGTGCGCATGCATAGTTGCCCATATTTGTCAGTGTCAGCAAACGCTGACAAATTATATATGAGAGATAGTAGGAACTGCAGATACTGGAGAATCTGAGATAACAAGGTGTAGAGCTGGATGAACACAGCAGGCCAAGCAGCATCAGAGGAGCAGGAAAGCTGATGTTTCGGGCCTAGACCCTTCTTCAGAAATGG
>JAHRHZ010000087.1:19410149-19438028 GCA_024137785.1 Ginglymostoma cirratum
CCTGCCCCAGGCTTAACATCACCCCTGTCCCTGCCCAAGGCTTAACTTCACCCCCGTCCCTGCCCAAGGCTTAACTTCACCCCCATCCCTGCCCAAGGCTTAACCTCGCCATCGCCCCTGGGCTACCTGCTCCCACTCTCACCTCCATCCGCCCCTGGGCTGTCTGGTCCTGCTCTCACCTCTGTCTGCCCCTGGGCTGTCTGCTCCCACTCTCACCTCTGTCTGCCCCTAGTCTGCCTGTTCCCACTCTCACATCTGGCTGCCCCCGGCTGCCTGCTCCCACTCTCATCATTGCTCAGGATGACTGCCATCGATGGGGACCTCTCTTGGGCTCACCCTTCCTGCGCTGGCTCAATCTCCACCAGAATGATCTCCTCTGCGTTGCACAAACTCACACCTCACGTAATGTAAGTAGATTAAACCAAGAAAAAAACATTGTGAATGAAGAAGAAGAGTGAAAGAAATAAAAGTAAAAGTGGACACAGCAGATGAGACCCCAGCAGGAACCTGCACGCTGCACTGCCACTCCATAGTTTTGTGCCACATCAGTGCTAAAACAATGGAGATAATAACATAACTAATGGAAAGTTGGCCCTTATTTCAAAATGGTTAGATTACAAGAGTAGGGGAGTCTTACTGCAACTATACAAGGTGCTGGTGTGCCCACATCCAGAATATTAGATACAGCTTTGATCTCCTTATTTAATGAAAGATATCATTTCTTTGGAAGCATTTCAAAGAAGGGTCAGTCAGGTTATCCCTGGTATGGAGGAACTGTCTATGAACAAAGGCTAAACAGGTTGGCTCTCTACTCACTAGAGTTTAAAAGCATGAGAGGGGATCTCATTGAGATCTGTAGGATTCTTAAGGGTCTTGACAGGATAAATACTGACAAGGTATTTCCCCTTCATGGGAGAGTCTAGAACCAGAGGACATAGTCTCAGAATTAAGGGGTGCCAATTTAAGACTGAGATGAGGGGGAATTTCTTGTCTCAGAGAATTGAGATTCTTTGGAACTTCTTGACACAGGGAGCTGTATGGGTAGAGTCCTTGTATATATTTAAGGTTGAGATAGTTAGATTATTGATCAGTCAGGGAATCAAGGGTTATTGGAAAAGGGCAGGAAAGTAGATGTGAGGAATGTTGGATCAGCCATGAGCGCATTGAATGGTGGAGCAGGCTCAAGGGGCTGAATGGCCTGCTCCTGCTCCTATTTCTTATGAGCTTATGGTCTAACACCAATCATTTTGAAAATAACAGTGATCACAGTTTGTTGCACTAAAACTAATTTCATGTCCACTGCTACATTGACTGGAAAATAATGATGAAGATTTTTTGGTAACCTGGAGTGAGGTCATGATGGAGGTAATTTATTGCTCTATCACTTCCCTTTAAAAATAATTCAATCAAGTGATATTCAATTGGTCTATCACTCAAATATTTTACAGAAAAGGTTTTTTCATTGGGTTTCAAAAATTAAATTGGGGAAGTGGCAAAAGATAACAATCAGGCAGATGACAGCACCCTGGAGGTCCAACTTTTTGAAGATTTTTCTTGGAGTAGAAAGTAAAGTCTTCGTAAAAAAAAACTATTAAATATATGCAATAAAAATTGACTGCATTTTGGTTCTATGAGGATCAGGTAGAACACAAGCTTTGGATACAAGTAATAGATACCCTCCAAGTAATTGGGCTTCTCCAGTTCTGGCCTCCTGCACATATCTGATTTTAATCCCTCTGCCAGAAGCTATGCTTTAAAAGACCCTAAGCTGTGGAATTCCTTCTGTAAACCTTTCTGTTTCTATCTTGTCTCTTGTTTATGAGGCTTCTTAAAACCTCTTTGACCAAACTTTGGCTTATCTGCCTTAATAGCTTATTATGTGGCACACAGTCAATTTTTGTTTGATAATAATTCTGGAAGTATTTTATAATTCATATTCACCCTATTCATAGTTCATAATGATCGTTTTAAGTAGTTCAAGGCATATAAACTATTTCATATAATAAAAATTTGTTGCGGTTTCTACCGGGATATTCAATTTATAATGAAAAATTTTAGTTTTCTAAAAAGCATATTTGGTAGAAAAACTTTCAAATAAATCAGTCGGATTTGTGGGGGAATATTTCTGAAATATCAATACTTCAAAAGCAGAACTGGCACTACTTTTTAATCCTGATGAGGGTTCCTCAAATCTTTCACTATATTGTTCATTATAAAACTCCAAATGCTGAAATCTGCAGATTTAATTCAAAAAAACCAAACTAATACAGGTCAATAGAAACCGATTAAAATACAGACTGCAGACCGTTTTCTGATGACATTTTGCGGATATCTTTGAAGTTAGCAAAAGTCTTTAGTTTAATTTCACAGTGTAATGTTAAGCCATCAAATAAAATTTGCTGAGGTAACTAGTCTAATTCTCCAGGCCACAAATTTTATGAACTGATTTCATCAAAGTAAGAGACTTACTATCGTTTAGACTGAGTGAGTGACACTTCCTTTTCTTAGATGAGTGATCTTTCACAAGTCTCAGTTATACTCAGATTGGTACAAAATTAAGGTTATATCCTAAATGTGAGGCTAAGCAACAAAAAAGAACACATCAGCAGATCTGGCAGCATCTGTGGTGAGAAATCAGATTAGCGTTTCGGGTCCGATGACCCTTCTGCAGAACTGATGGTAGCGAGGAAAATGTTGGTTTACATGCAGAAGATAGGGTGGGAGGAGGGTGTCAGGAATAAATGATAGATGGAGATGGAGCCCAAAGAGAGAGAAGAATGGTTGGTCAGATAAAAGAGTTGATAACGATCTGGCTAGGAGGGTGAATAGCAGTTATTGGGGACTGTTAGGGGCTAACAATAGGTAGTGTGTAATGGCAGACTATGTGATAACAAGGCCTAGTGTGTGGGGAATGGGTCTAGGACATGGGAGAATTCAGGCCCTAAAAGTATTGAGTCCAGAGGGTTAGAGATAACAAGGTGTGTAGCTGGATGAACACAGCAGAACAAGCGGCATCAGAGGAGCAGGAAAGCTTGACGTTTCGGGCCTAGACACTTCATCAGAAATGGGGGAGGGGAAGAGGGTTCTGAAATAGATAGGGAGAGAGGGGGAGGCGGATAGAAGATGGATAGAGGAGAGCATAGGTGGAGAGGAGGCAGACAAGTCGAAGAGGCGGGGATGGAGCCAGTAAAGGTGAGTGTAGGTGGGGAGGTAGGGAGGAGATAGGTCAGTCCAGGGAGGACAGACAGGTCAAGGGGGCAGGATGAGGTTAGTAGACAGGATATGGGGGTGGGGCTTGATGTGGGAGGAGGGGATAGGTGAGAGGAAGAACAGGTTAGGGAGGTGGGGATGAGCTGGGCTGGTTTTGGGATGCGGTTGGGGGAGGGGAGATTTTGAAGCTTGTGAAATCCACATTGATACCTTTGGGCTGCAGGGTTCCCAGGCTGAATATGATTTGCTGTTCTGGCAGCCTTCGGGTGGCATCATTGTGGCACTGCAAGAGGCCCAGGACGGACATGTCATCTGAGGAATGGGAGGGGGAGTTGAAATGGTTCGCGACTGGGAGGTGCAGTTGTTTGTTTCGAACTGAGCGCAGGTGTTCCGCAAAGTGGTCCCCAAGCCTCCGCTTGGTTTCCCCAGTGTAGAGGAGGCCACAACAGGTACATGGTATGCAGTATACCACATTGGCAGATGTGCAGGTGAACATCTGCTTGATGTGGAAAGTCTTCTTGGGGCCTGGGATAGGGGTGAGGGAGGAGGTGTGGGGGCAGGTGTAGCACTTCCTGCGGTTGCAGGGAAAAGTGCCGGGTGTGGTGGGGCTGGAGGGGAGTGTAGAGCGGACAAGGGAGTCATGGACAGAGTGGTCCCTCCGGAAAGCAGACAAGGGTGGGGAGGGAACAATGTCTTTGGTGGTGAGGTCGGATTGCAGATGGCAGAAGTGTCAGAGGATGATGCGTTGGATCCGGAGTTTGGTGGGGTGGTACGTGAGGACAAGGGGGATTCTTTTTTGGTTGTTATTGCGGGGACGAGTTGCGGGAAATGCGGGAGACACGGTTGAGGGCGTTCTCGACCACTGCGGGGGGGAAGTTGCGGTCCTTGAAGAATGAGGACATCTGAGATGTACGGGAGTGGAATGCCTCATCCTGGGAGCAGATGCGGCGGAGGCGAAGGAATTGGGAATAGGGGATGGCATTTTTGCAGGAAGGTGGGTGGGAGGAGGTGTATTCTGGGGCAGGAAGGTGGGTAGTCCAGGGGGTTGCAGGGTCCCTAAGCGAAAAATTAGGTGTTTATCTTCTAGCTTTTGCTGAGCTTCACTGCAACACTGCAGCAAACCTGAGACAGAGAATTTGGCCAGGGAATGGGATAGTGTTTTAAAGTGGCCCGCAACTGGAAGGTCAGGGTCTTTTGGTAGTGTGACATAAAACTGCACATGATACTCCAAATGTGGCCTCACAAGGGTTTTATATAACTGCAACATGGTTTGCCAATTCCTGTACTCCATGCCCTGGTCGATGAAAACAAGCATGCCATATTCCTTTTTAACCACCTTGGGCATCTGTGTTGCCAGTTTTGGGGAACTGTGGACATGAACCCTCAGATTGTTCTGAACATTAATGTTCCTAAGGGTTCTGCCATTAACAGTATAATTCACTCCTTAATTTGATCGTCCAAAATGCATCACCTCGCATTTGTCTGGATTAAACTCCATCTGCCACTTCTGTGTCCAACTTGCCAATCTATACACTTCCTGTTGTATCCCTTCACAATCGTTGGCACTATCAGCAACTCCACCAATCCTCATGTCACCTGAAAACTGGCTAATCAGACCACCCACATTTTCCTCCAGACCATTTATGTATACTATAAACAACAGAGGACCTAAGACTGATCCCTGTGGAACACCACCAGTTACCAATCTTCATTCTGAAAAACACCTTTCCACTGCTACTCTCTGGCTTCTATGACCAAGCCAGTTCTGTATCCATCTAGCCAACCCACCCCAAATCCCATGTGATTTTAGTTTTTGTACCAATCTGCCATGTGGAACTTCATCAAATGCCTTACTAAAGTCCAGATAAGCTACATCCACAGCCCTTCCCTCATCAATTATCTTTGTCACCTATTCAAAAAATTTAATCAGGTTGGTGAGACATGGCCTTCCCTATATAAAACCAAGCTGTCTGTTACTAACATGTAAATTTTCTTTCAAATGAGCATAAATATTGCCCCTCAGTGTCTTCTATAAGAGCTTCCCCACCACAGATGTCAGGCTCACCAGCCTATAATTTCCTGGATTATCGCTGCTTCCTTTTTTAAACAAGGAAGCAACATTGGCTAATTTCTAGTCCTCTGGAACCTTGCCTATGGTCAGAGAGGATGTGAAGGTATCTGCTGATGAACTAATTATTTCTTCCCTTGCTTCTCACAGTAACTTGGGATAGATCCCAATCTGGTCTCAGTGATTTGTCCATCTTAATGTAATTTCCCAAAACCTCCTCCATCAATATATTGCTTTCACTGCTAAAGGACCCATCACTTTCGGCCTTCAGTTCCCCAAGGGTGATAGTTTGGTTTTACTGAACCAGTTCCTGGATGTTGTGGGTATTTGGACACAAATTCTGATGATTCAGAAGATCATCAGCTGCCATTTCCACCACCTCCAGCAAGATGCCACTACCAGACACATATTTGCCTCACCTCCCTTGTCCACCTTCCACAGGGACCATTGCCTCTGGGCTACCCTAGTTCACTCTTCCTTCACTCCCACCACCAACCACGCGCCCCCACCCCCACAGCCTCACAGCACCTCCCCCTGCAACCACCAAAGGTGTAACACCTGCCCATTTGCCCCTTCCTTCCCAGCATCCAAGGGCCCAAACATACCTTCCAGGTGAAGCAGAACATTACCTGCACTTCTCACAATCTGATCTCCGCATTCACGGCTCACAATGTTGTCACCTCTACAATGGGGAAACAAAGCATAGATTGGGCGACAACTTCACAGAACATCTACATTCTGCTCGCAAAAAAAAGCCTAAGCTTCCAGCTGCCTACAACTTTTAACACACCACCCTGCTACCTGGCCAACATCTCTGCCTCAGGCTTACTGCAGTATTCCAGTGAAGCTCAGCGCAAGCTGGAAGATAAACACCTCATTTTTCACTTGGGGACCCTACAGCCCTCTAAACTCAATATCGAGTTCAATGATTTCAGAGCTTGAACTCTCCCATATCTTAACCCCCTACTACAC
This sequence comes from Ginglymostoma cirratum, assembly GCA_024137785.1. NCBI lineage: Eukaryota > Metazoa > Chordata > Chondrichthyes > Orectolobiformes > Ginglymostomatidae > Ginglymostoma > Ginglymostoma cirratum. Next base: position 19,416,400 of record JAHRHZ010000087.1, read on the forward strand.
ACATTAGGCCTTGTTATCACATAGTCTGCCATTACACACTACCTATTATTAGCCACTAACAGGCTCCATTAACAGTTATTCCACCTTTCTATCCAGATCATTATCTACTCCTTTGTCTGACCAACCATTCTTCTCTTTCTTTGGGTCTATCCCTACCTATTGTTTACACATGAACCCCTCCCCGACTCTATCTTCTGCATTTAAAGCAACATTTTCCTGGCTAGCATCAGTTCTGAGGAAATGTCTCCAGACTTGAAACGTTAACTTTGATTTCTCTTCACAGATGCTGCCAGACCTCCTGAGCTTTTCCAACAACTTCTGTTTTTGTTTCTGATTTACAGCATCCGCAGTTCTTTCAGTTTTTAAGAAAGAATACTTGACAAGCAAATTTTACATCATACATAATGTGAGATACTGTATGATGGTTCTCTTTACTAATTCACTCACAAACTCTCTCTGTTTACTATACCATGTTTCCGTTCATTCATTCATAAAACTGCATTTTTGAATTACATTTTACTCTTACAAAATAAACTAAATTAAACATCCCTTCCTGGGGTGCCAACGCATTACTGTTTCATTACATCTTTCAATTTTTATTGGCCCCATACTGCAATCAGTGTTCAGACTGTTTCTGCATCAAAGGCTACCCCTGAATAAGTGTTAATGCTGTAACCTACTCAGAACAATGCCATCCCCACCATCACATCTCCATAATTCACTCGAAACTATGGAAAGATTGTAATATTAATTAGCCCTTAGTTACCATCTCTAGGGACCTGAGTAGGCTGCAGAACATCAAATAGGTTCTTCCACCAGCATATCCCTAAAGTCTGCTGCTTTTTAACTCTTTGAAATTTCCTTATACGCTACCTATTTCTGTAACGCTGTACTACCTATTTCTAACTTTTATTTAGGACTACCATCTTGTAATAACATATGGATTTATACCTTTTAGATGCATATTAAATAGGGCTATTACCCCTTTTAAGAAACTTACTATCGAACAGAGCTTCCAACTGAGTGGCATGGTGGCTCAGTGGTTAGCACTGTTCTTGTTGAGGTTGGTTGGCTCTCCAAGCCGTTTTGTTGTTCCGCAAACGTTTCGTTACCGTGCTGGGTAACATCCTCAGTGCAGCCTCCGATGAAGCGTTGGTGTGTTTTCCCGCCTGGTTTTTAAACTCTGGGGTCCCTTGCGATGGATTGCCTCACTTCCGGGTTTCCTCCGTAGTGGAACGTATATGGGGTCGAATTCAATGTGTTTATTAATAGCCTGCTTCGTGGAGTGCCATGCTTCCAGGAATTCTCGCACTTGTCTCTGCCTAGCCTGTCCCAGGATCTTGGTGTTGTCCCAGTGGAAATCGTGGTTCTCCTTGTCCATGTGGATTGAGATGAGTGGGTATTGGTCATGTTTTTTTGTAGCCAGTTGGTGTTCGTGTACTCTTGTTAGTTTCCTTCCTGTTTGTCCGATGTAGTGTTTACCTGCACATCTTTGGACTGTGGGAGGAAACTGGAACACCTGGGAGAAACCTACATAGACACAGGGAGAATATGCAAACTCCACACAGACAGTTGCCCAAAGTTGGAATTGAACCTGGGTGCTTGGTGCTGTGAGGCAGCAGTGTTAGCCACCATGCCACTGCTAACGTCAACACCCACAACCCGAGCTACAGATCTACTCCGAAACCTTAGTTAGCACTGTTCCTTCACAGCGCTAGGGACCTGGGTTCGATTCCAGCCTCGCTTGACTGTCTGTATGGAGTTTGCACATTCTCCCCGTGTCTGAGTGGGTTTCCTCCCACTGTCCAAAGATGTGCAGGGTAGGTGGATTGGTGATGCTAAATTGCCCATAGTGCCCAGGGATGTTTAGGTTAGGTAAGTTAGACATGGGAAATTAAGGGAATAGGTCTTGGTGGAATACTCTTCTTCAGAGGGGTGGTGCAGACTTGTTGGGCCAAATGGCCTGTTTCCACTCTGTAGCAATTCTATGGGAGACTGAATGAATGTACAGGAAATGTCAAAAACCAGCAAGAGTAGATGAAATCTCACAACCCAGCTGCAGGAGATCAGTTTAATATCCTCTATACTTTTATTAATGACAGGTATAATTTTTTTATGTGGATCATACAGACCAGTATTTCTACTAACATTACTAACTTTAAAGACAAAAGGACTAACACCTCTTAATTATGCAAACTCACACCAGACAGATATTATAATCCCATCAGGAGTAACAGTCAGCATTTAGCAAGTGCATAAAGTGCATAAGTTTATGCACTTATCTCCTGCATCCCCAGGACAGCTGTCACGCAAACATGTGTACAATAGATGCAACTATGTAACAGCACAGTGCCAAAATTTTAATGTGTGTAAAAACTGTGTATAAAAGAGGCTACTTTAAAACTGTACTTTGGATTCCATCGCCACTTCGAATTGTGCCACTGCAGATGCTCAATAAAGAGACTATTTTCACCACTCACCAATCTTGGCTGTTATTGAACACGATCCCATACTTATCTGTCTCACAATTGCAGGAAATTCTAAATTATTGGGTTCTGTCGCGTTAAAAAGGCAACATAAACAGCTACAAACAGAGGATGTCGTCTACTTAGGAAAATATGAACCAGTACTTATAAAGAAAACAGTACATTGTTCTTCTTGTTACTTATTGCAGGGCAATGAGATTATATTTGACTGGGTTCTTTGATGTGATTTTTTTTAACTGACAGGCTTTTATGACTGAGGTAAAGGGACGACTGAGAACCAGGAGCTTTCAAAGCTCTGATAACGAGAGTTCAGAAGCATGGCATTCCTGTTAGAGTGAAAGGTAAGGATGGTAAGATTAGGGAATGGTGGATCAATAAAGATACTGAGGTTCTAAGAATAAAAAATAATTATATATTAGATAAAGGCAGTGAGATACTAAATAAGTATTTCGCATCAGTGTTTACTGTAGAGAAGGATATGGAAGCTAGAGAACTTGGGGAAATAAATAGTCATATCTCGAAAAGAGTCCATATTTCAGAGGAGTTGCTGGGTGTCTTAAAACACGTAAAGGTGGATAACTCCCGCGGACCTGATCAGGTGTACCCTAGAACTTTGTGGTAAACTAGGGAAGTGATTGCTGCGCAACTTGCTGAGATATTGTGATGTGGAGGTGCTGGAGTGGGCAAGGCCAGAAGTCACATGACACCAGGTTATGGTCAAGCAGTTTATTTGAAATCACAAGCCTGACAAAGGGGCAGCACACCAAAAGCTTGAGATATATGTAACATGGATATCCACAGATGAGGTGCAGGAAGACTAGAGGTTGGCTAATGTGGTGCCAATTTTTTTTCCTTTACGGGATGAGGGCATCACTGTCTAGGCAGTATTTATTGTTCATCCCTAATTGCCCAGACGGCAGTTAAGTGTCAACCACATCGCTGTGGGTCTGGAGTCACATGTAGGCCAGACCAGGTAAGGACGGCAGTTTCCTTCCCTAATGGACATTAGTCAACCAGATGGGTTTTTCCGACAATGGACTCACAGTCATCATTGGATTCTTGATTCCAGATATTTCATTGGATTCAAATTCCACCATCTGCCATGGCGGGATTCGAACTTGGATCCCCAGAATGTTATCTGGTCTCTAGATTAACAGTCCGGCGATAATACCACTAAGCCATTGCCTCCCACTTGAAGGAGTTCGGAAAAGATTTATAAGAATGTTGCCAGGGTTGGAGGATTTGAGCTATAGGGAGGTTGGGGCTATTTTCCCTGGAGCATCAGAGACTGAGGGGTGACTTTATAGAAGTTTATAAAATCATAAGGGGCATGGATAGGGTAAATAGTCAAGGTCTTTTCCCCTTGGAATCCAAAACTAGACAGCACAGGTGCAAGGTGAGAGAAGAAAGATTTAAAAGGGACCTAAGGGGCAATGTTTTCACAGAGGGTGGTAAGTGTATGGAATGAGCTGCCAGAAGATGTAGTGAAGGTTAGTACAATTACAACATTTAAACAGTACATGGATGAGTATATGAACAGGAAGGGTTTAGAGGGATATGGGCCAAATGCTGGTAAATGGGATTAGATTAATTAGGATATCTGGTCGGCATGGACGAGTTAGACTGAAATGTCTTTTTCTGTGCCATACATCTCTATGACTCTATGTCTCTATAACTGGAATCATATAAATTTTTTGAAGAGTACAAAGAGTATAGGGCATTCTTAAGAGGGAAATCTGGAAAGCATTGGGGGAATATGAGATTGCTTTGGCAGATAAGGTTACAGATAATCCAAAGAGATTCTATAAGTACATTAAGAGCAAAGGAGCAACTAGAGAGAGAGTAGAGCCCGTTAAAGATCAACAATATTGTCTTTGTGTTGAACCTCAGGAGATGGGAGAGATAATACATAAATATTTTGCATCAGTTCTTACTGTGGAGAACAAAATGGAGGCTAGAGAACTCAGAGAAATATTTATTTGTGTTTGAAAACAGTTCAAATTACAGAAGAGGAAGTGCTGGAGGTCTTAGAAAACATAATGGTGGATAAATCTCCAGGACCTGATCAAGTGTGTGCCAGAATGTTGTGGAAAGTTAGGGAGGAAATTGTAGGGCCCCAGTAGAAATTTTGCTGGAGGACTGGAAAGTGGCTAACATTGGGCCTTTCTTTAAGAAGGCGATAATGAGAAGTCTGGAAACAATAAACCTGTGAGTCTGCTATCGGCAGTGGGTAAACTGTTGGAGGTGATTCTGAAAGATAGGATTTACATGCATTTGGAGAGGCAAGGACTGATTAGGGATAGTCAGCGTCGCTTTGTGTGAGGGAAATCATGTCTCACAAACTTGACTGAGATTTTTCAGGAAGTAACCAAAAATATTGATGTGGGTAGAGCGGTAGATATTGTTTACTTGGACTTTAGTAAAGCCTTTGATAAGGTTTCACATGGTATACTGATTAGTAAAATGATATCACATGGGTTTCTGGGTGTGCTTATCAATTGAACACAAAATTGACTTCAAGGTAGGAGACAGAGGGCAGTGTTGGAGGGTTGTTTTTCAGACTGTAGGCCTGTGACCAGTGGTGTTCCACAGGGATCGATATTGGATCCGCTTTTGTTCGTCATTTATATAAATGATTTTGATGATGATAAAGGAGACATGGTTAGTAAATTTGTGGATGACGTGACAATTGGTGGTAGCATGGGCAGTTAAGAAGATTATCTAATATTACAAATAGATCTTAATCAATTGATTTAATGGACTGAGGAGTGACAGATGGCATTTAATTTGGATAAATATGAGGTATTGCATTTTGGTAAAACAAACATGGACTGGACTCATACAATTAATTGTACGGCCCTGGATTGTAGATACATAAGGTTATGGTACATAATTCTTTGAAATTTGCTTCACAGGTAGACAGGGTGGTTAAAAAGGCATTTAGCACGCTTGCCTTCATTGCTCAGTCCTTTGAGTACAGGAGTTGGGACATCATTTTGAGGTTGTACAGGACATTGGTGAGGCCTCTTCTGGAGTACTTTGTGCAGTTCTGGATCACCCTGCTATAGGAAGGATATTATTAAACAGAAGAGGGTTCAGAAAAGATTTATCAGGATGTTGACGGGAATAGAGGGTTTGAGTTATAAAAATAGGCTGGATAGGCTGGGGCTTCTTTCACTGGAGTGTAGGAGGTTGAGGAGTGACTTTATAGAAGTTCATAAAATCATGAGGGGCATAGATAAGGTGAACAGCATAGGTCTCTTCCCCAAGGTGGGAGAATTTAAAACTAGGGGACATATTTTTAAGGTGAAAGGATAGCTTTAAAAAGAACATGAGGTGCAACTTTTTTACACAGAGAGTGGTTACCGTGTGGAATGAACTACCAGAGGAAGTGGTGGTTGCAGGCACAGTTACAAGTTTTAGAAGACATTTGATATGGACATGAATAGGAAAGGTTTGGAGGAATATGGGCCAAATGCAGGCAGGTGGGGCAAGTGTAGTTTGGGAACATGTGGCGTGGACTAGTTGTCCAAAGGGTCTGTTTCCGTGCTGTATGACTCTGACGCCACGATCTTTAAACTATTTCACAATGAACTGTTTGCTATGCATTCTCGTGATGCAGACCTATTATAGTATGGTTCATTAAAAATCTTGACTGCTACAGGAAGTGCTCTACCTGAATCAGCTTGAATTTGCAAAGACTGGCCTTAAGAGGCAAAATGTTCAAATTAATACTTCACCTAAAATGACTTAAATAAGTGTTTGCAAGTACTTCTGAAATAAGAGCTTGGAGACCAACTGATTCAAACTAAAATATAAAAAACTGAATAGTCCACTCACAATAATCTGTAAAATGGTCGCCAACCACACTACACTGACTTGATGCACAGGCATCCCTGTCAACTAACAGAAAATGGCAGAAGATAAAGGCAAACAAATCTAAGCTACTTGTAAATTTATGCAGAGGGTTTTATATCTGTATAACTGCAAAGTATACTACACGACTTTCACTGCTTGAAGTTTCAGCTAATTGTTTGCATTTGTTTAATTTTCATTTATTTAATTTGCAATTATAGGGTGTCATGTCCTATTCTGAGGGTGTGCAGAAGTATTTTGCTATTATGTTCAAACAATAATCAAGATTGCATGTAGGAGTATGCGGCACTTAATTTTTACATGGAAAGCAGTTTTACACAGATGGGAATTGAGCTGGGCGACCAATTAAGCTATGCCTCATTCTAAAGATTTGGAAAGAAAAGAACAACTTACATTCATGTAGCACCATTCGTGATCTCAAGACATTTAAAGTACTTTACAGGCCAATAAAGTATTGAAGTCCAGTCACTTTGATAGGATAACACACTCTCTATAAAATTCTTCTACATTACAAAGACAATCTGGAGCAGGGTTATGATTCAGCGAGAATGCCAACAGTTGAGTTAAACTGGCACATACATTGTAGGCACATTACCAATATGTAATTAAGCTTAGACCATGGTTTTGAGTGTACCAACTCAATTCAGATCAATCTCAAGCTCTGTCAGATGTTAAACATGTAAACAATATATAGACCTGAGATAAGTATTATTGAATTTTTCAGCAGACAAGGAGGCTACTTAATTCCTCTTTCGTCTGCCAACTCTTTGAATGAGCGTTGCAATTAGTCCCAGTCCCTTAATCTTTCTCCATACACCTGCAAAGCTTCCCTTATTTAGCACAAAATTGGCTATTTAATAAAGTCAGAGACCATAGTATTGGAGGCAGTGTATGAAAATGGATAGAACTTGGCTAACTAATAGAAGAGTGAGAGTTGGGAGACTTGGATATTTTCAGGATCGAATCCTGTCAACTAATGGAGTGCAATGGTGCCTCAGTGCTTAGGCCACATTTACTTAATATAAACATATATATTAATGACTTGGATAATGGAATTGAATGTGCTGTCACCAGGTTTGTGGATGGCACAAAACTAGATGGGATGGCAAGTAGTAGGGGTGACACAAAGTGGATATAGTCAGTGGGCAAAAACTCGGCTGATGGAATATAATGTGGGAAAATGTGAGGGTATGACATCATGTTTTAAGAATCTGGCACCTGCCTGGGCAGCACCTGGCTTTCCATTGGAGTAAACCTGATGCAGAAAAGAAATCCCATTCCTAAGAGTTCCCAGAAAATCAGAGGCCAGCAATTCAGACATAGTAAGAACTGCTGATGCTGGAGTCAGAGATAACAATGTGGAGCTGGAGGAGCACAGCAAGCCAGGCAGGATCTGAGGAGCAAGAAAGTTGACATTTTGGGTGAGGGCCCTTCTTCAGAAATGCATTTGTGAAGAAGGTTCCTGACCTGAAATGTCAACTTTCCTGCTCCTCTTATGCTGCCTGGCCTACTGTGTTCCTCCAGCTCCACACTGTCTTACATCAGAGGCCGGCAATTCTCTAGTTTCAGGAGATGTGGTCACTGCTGTACTGCACTAAGTCTTTTACTAATGATCAACACTGGATTCTTGGGGAGATGTAAATGGGCTGGGGGAGAATTTTTGGAGAGGTTGTAAGGTTGTGCTTGTAAATAGGATTCAGATGAGGGGAGTTGACAGAAAGGGCAAGGGTTGCTTTTCCACGGGCCCTCCTTTACTGCTGCTGAGTTTCTTGAAAAATGCAAAATCTGACAAACTAGACAAGATTTCCTATGTGACTGTCCCAGCTGCTGGTAGAATTCCAGTGGTCGCCAGATTAGGTCCTGTAGCAAAAGTAAGGATAAATTGACATTGTCTTAACAGATTATAGGACTGCTCTCTCTCATTAGAGACCAGGTATCCAGATTTCGGTTGAGGGGGGAGGTTGAGAAGGATAGCCCATCATGGCAGCCTCAGCTGGCATGGGAATTGAACACATGCTGTTGGCATCACCCTGCATCACAAAGCATCCACCGAACCAATTGAGTTAACCAATCCTTAGTTGGCCTCTGGATAGGAAGGTTGGCCCCCACACTTCTTGCCCAGAGCTTGAACGAGGATATGAGAATAGGGAATGGGGTCTTCATGTCTCACCCTCTCATCTGATTAAATGGCCCACTTACTTTCAAACTCACCTCTGGGAGGGATCATGAAATTTTGCCAACTACTATTTTCCAGAAGTCACATGATAATCATTTTGAAACGGTGCATTAGTTAGCAAACAGATAACACACTTTCACATCATTTTTCCATTTTAACAAGCCAACAAAAATAACCATGTTATGAATTGTGGTGTTTATTTCTAATTAATATTTTATTAAAGCATTTTTCACAACCACAAAGATTCAAAACAACAGGTAGTTGTGTAAAAAACTACCTAAAATGACTCCATGCAATCAACTCACGTCAAGACACTACCAATTGCAATAATGTTTCACAACACAACACAAATACAAACTGCAAAGCTCTTCTTTAAGTGCCAACAGTTAAACTGTATGAACTTTATGAAATATTGGAACGTGTTTTGAAATGTGCATGTACCTCATGCAATTAATCAGACTCAGTTTGCTTTTGAAATTAAATTTGCTAATGCACATCATTTCACCAAAGTTAAATGATTGTTCCTGGTATGAAACATGATTTAACAAGAAGATAGAGAACTAGATTCTGTAACAACTTTATCTGATAGAGTGCAAGCAGATCAAAAGTTGAGGGCAACTGTCTTTCGAAAAGATAAATGAATTGGTAAAGAATGAATGCTGTGGCCCATGCAAAATCCATTTATTTTCTTTTGTAGTTGAATGGCTTGAACTAATTTGCATTTTTGTTCCTTGTTTAGACTGAGATCTAAGGGATGGTTCAGGAAATAAGAAAAATAGAGGCTAAGTAGCATGAGTAGCTGCTATAGTGTAGAAATGAATTAAAGATACACTCTGAGAACTCTTAAATGAATAACTTGCTAAGTATTTATCCATTTTGTCCCATTCAACAAGTAAATCTTTTTGTAGGTGGAAATAGTTAAATGTGGTTTAAAAAGTGATCTTCTTAATTAATAGAGAAAATGCTGTATTTGAATGATGTAAAATTTAAAGTAACAACATGATAAGCATGTCAAATACTTTAAAACCGAATGATTTTACCATCTGGGTATCATCATTTCATGCTCAGTTGACAGAAAAAAAAACTGGGGTTTCCACTAAGTATTCATTTCTCCCTTATTTTTGAGGTCTCCACTAAATCCATCTCTTTCAATACTTTCCTTTCAAACTTTAATACTTTTATGGAGGTAAAACATTTCCCTGCCAACTACAATACAACTGTCAGAACAGCACTGGCAGCATCTCATTACCACACACACCACTAGCAAAGTATTGGCAAATCATTTTTTCATTCCAGCATTAGTCTCCCATGTAGCCATATGAGAAGCATGTGAGCAATTTATATAAGAAGTGGCAGGTATTAGATGTGGTAATGTTGCCTTTTTAGAAAAAATAACATTTATCTTCATATTGTAAAAAGAAGAAAAATAACATGTACAATTGAATGGCTTTGTTTCCCATCTAACATATGTCGTTAATGGAAACCAGATGTTTTATCAATTTAAGCCACTGAAGAAGTTTAAGAAATTCAACCTATTTTGAAGTTAGTACAGTTCCCACCACTAAAACAGCCCTTGTTTAAAACTAGAAAATAATATAGACCAATTTCCATCACCATTATTGTTTATTACAATGTAGTGACTTACAGTGCATTAAAAACAACAGTGGTCACAATAATAATATCAGAAAAAATATTGGGCGGCACAGTGTTGCCTCAGAATGCTAGCGATCCGGATTCAATTCCACCCTCGGGTGACTGTCTGTGTGGAGTTTGCACATACTCGCGATGTTTACGTGCGTTTCCTCCGGGTGCTCCGGTTTCCTCCCATGTTAGATGGATTGGCCATGCTAAATAGCCCATAGTGTCCAGGAATGTGCAGGTTAGGTTGATTAGCCATGGGAAATGTAGAGTTACAGGGATGGGGTAGGGCGTCTGGGTCTGGGTAGGATGGTCTTCGAAGGAGTTGTATGGACTCAAGGGGCTGAAAGGCCTGCTTCCACACTGTAGTGATTCTATGATTCTAGCAAAGGAGTTGGCTATTCAGTCCCTTGGTCTTTTCCAGCTTTGAGCTAGATCATGGCTGGTCTGGATCTTAACTCCATCTACCCACCTTGTTTTGTAACCCCTTAGTAATCTTGACTAACAAATGTCTATTCATCTCTTTTTACAATTTTTAATTGACTTAGTCTCAACAGTTTTGGGAAAATATTTCCGTATTTCCATCCAATGCCATTATAATTGGACGTCCCTTGCTTTGGGGATTATGTCTACTCAAGGTCATGGGTTTCCAGCATGGGTCTTCATATGACTGGACAGCTTGTTTCCAAACACTCACATTGTTTGGCATATAAGGGCAAACCATCCTACGAGACAGTGGGATTTGAAGTACAGGATGTGTTTCTTTCTTTTTCCTTCTTCGCTGCCACTCTGTCTCATCATTTAAGTGTTTAAACTCAAAACATAATTCAACTTGATGCACAATTTATCACCATTTTGAAAGATTTGTAGTTGGTTCCTTTTAGACATAAATGTCAATGCTGCCACACTTCAGGAAGAGCAAGTGTCGTTGAGGCATCGTTTTGTCTTTTCCTGGTATGTTGGCTATTTGTGGGTTACAAAAATAGGAGCTGGCAGGAGAAATGTTTTTCAGCCATCCAGATGGTATCTAGTCCATTCTCGTTGATTTTGCAGGTGTCTTTTTCCCATATGCTTATAAAGCATTATAGCATTGTTTTGGCTGACCTCCCATTGAATCCAGACAGACTCCTTTAGAATTTGTCTAGTATTCTTTCATTCACTGATACACAGTCCACATCTCAGTACAGTACAGGAGTGTGGTGACAATTGCTTTGCAAACCAAGAGTTTTGTTGACTTGCAGAGAGAGTTATTTAATGTTAAACATCCATTGGGGTAGCTTATAAAGATTGAACTGGAAGAGCTAGTCACTGTTTGATTTTTCTGATAATGGTGGCTTATGAGAGAGAGTTGGTTGAAAATTTAGAATGTTCTCAACATATTTTAGAATCTCTCCTTCAACATGTTTGGGAGGTGAAATATTGGGCTTATGGATGCAGAACTGAGCAGATCAAGAGTGGCTTGCAAATTTGGTGCAGAATGAATAACAACACTGCAGTCATGCACATTCTGTAGGTCATCTATATCTATTGTGGTCATATAGTTTAGAGGTGATGGACACTTAACAATTTTCCATCTAGGTAGCAACTCTTGGATTAACCACTATCAGATAGATTGTTAATAGTATGGGGTTGTCACATGGCCTTGCTTGGCACAAGTACAGACTTTAAAGGTGTCTATTGCAGACACTAGCAGTCATAATATCATTAAGTAATGATAAAGTTTCTTGGACATCCAAATCTCCAGAAAACAATCCATACTACCTGCTAATTTGCTGAATCAAATGCTTTAAAGACACATAGAGTCTTTGGCAGTGGTAGGTGATTCAGGGGAATGTGCATCAGTATATTCCATGCTATGGACAACAGCTAGTTTCTACAGTATCTCCGTTTCTCTCATATTAATCTCCCTTCTTAAAGGTAGTTAAAATTGTCACATTCCTGAATTGGCAGTGGTGGTTTGGGGTGGTGGGGGGAGTGCTGTTGTTGAGATTGGAAAGTTATTTTTCTTCCCACGTGGAGTCTTGATGTGAACAAGGGACACCCAGCTTTGAAGAATAATTGGAACACCGTCAAGACTGCAAGCTTTATTGTCTTCCATCCGTTTGATTGCATATTGGAGCTCTCCCATTGATGACAGTCTACCCATTGATTCTACCACAGGGTACTGGGGGATAGCCTGCAGAATATCAATTGCCACTGTGAATTCCCAGTTGAGGAGCTGTAGACAATGCTCTTTCCAATATTGTCATCCTCACGGGGAAATGCGCCATCCAAGAGTGAAGGTGATTTTTTTTCACATTTGACTGTGGTCTATTAATGGTCATTGTAGCTTTGACAAAGCTTTGCATGACATGATGGTCAGCATACGTTCTTCTAACTATTTATCTTTTATGTTCTGGATTTGTTTTTGGCCATCAGCCTCTAGCTTTTGCAATGTTGACTTCTTGATTTGTTGCTTTGAGTTGTTCTATCCGACAATGAAGGCTGCAAAACATGAGATTTTCATTCCTCTTTCCATGATGAAATATTTCCTGACATCACTTCTGAATTGCCGAGCTTTAATTTTAAGGTTATATATTTTCGTTCTGCAATTCTTCCACAAGATGAAATAGTTTCTCTCTTATTTCTTGAGAGCTCCTTTAATAATTTTAAATATCCCAGCTAGACCACCTTTAATCTATATTGAAGAAAATATAAGCCTTCTTGAAACATATATTCTTGAAACAAGTTGTCGCAATTTATTCCTTTTTGTCCCTAGTTCAGGAACAAGCAGGTGTTCCAAGCATTGCTCAGACTTCTTTATTTCAAAATTATCTATTTTTTTCTCGGTTAATTCTACAGGTTTCTTCAGGTCCTTGACCATGTCCTGTCAGTTTGAAAACCACATGAAAATTGCTCAATAAATACAATGAACATTTCACCAGAGAATAACAAAAGCCATTGTGTATTGTATCCATGTTTGCTGATGATACAAAGCTAGATGGAAAAGCAGTAAGGGTGACGCAAAGACACTGGAACATACATCAATTCAGCGAGTAGGCATAAATGTGACTGATGGTATATTATATGGAAAATTACAATGTTATCCACTTTGGAAGGAAAATAACAGAATATGTTTTAACTCTTGAGGGACTGGGAAATGTTTACATATAGAGGAAGCTGTGGGGTCTCATAAATGAATCACAGGAATTTAACATGCAGATATGGCAAGAAGTTCGCAAGGCAATTGATACATAATCTAAGGTAAGAATTTAGAGTGAAGAGGTCTTGCTACAAATATATGCGGCATTAGTGAGGCCACATCTGAAGCATTATGAGGAGTTTTGGTCTCCTGACCTGAAGAAGGATGTCCATAAAGCAATACAAAAAAGGACGTCAGCAGACTGGTCTCTTAATGATGGGGCTGACTTATGAGGAAAGGTTGAGTAGATTAATCCCATACTGCCAGAAGTTCCCTGGAATAGGAGGTGTTTTGATTGAAACATATATAATTCTTCAGGGGCTTAATAAGGTCAGTTCTGAAAAAAGTGTTTCTCCTGGCAGAATATTCTAAAACATTGAGGTCATAGTGTCAGAATGAGGGAGTCACTCATTTAATACTAATTCAATAAAAGATTCCTTCGTTCAATGTGTTTTGATTTTTTTATATCTCTCTACACTTTAGCTGCTCATGGTCAGTCATGGGAAAGAGTGAGTGATTTTTTTTGGCACTGAAGGAATTAAGTGAAATGGGGATTGTACAGGAAGGTGGAATTGATATAGACGATCAAACAGGACTTTGTTGAATGGTACAGCAGGCTCAATGAGCTGAATGGTACACTCCAGTTCCCATTCTTACATACTTAAGTTCAAAATATTATGGAAGACAGCTCAGGATGAATGGGATGTTGGGAGGGATAGTCATTTATTCCATTTTCCAAGCCTGCAAATACACTATTGAAGTTGGGGGGATCTCTACAACTCCCTTCGCCTCTCTCCGGGGAAGCTGCCTAAACCTGAAACATCATATCTGACCCTAAAATCATATTCCAACCCCGTATCTGCATCATCACCAAAACTACCTGTTTCCACTTGTTTGACTCTTCTACTTCTCAGCTCAACTGCTATTGAAAATGTCATCTAGGCCATTGCACCTCTGGACCCAACTGTTCCAACACCACAGTTCCACTCTGTAAACTTGATGCCCTCCAAAACCCCACCGTCAATGTGTTACCTCATACCAAATCCTGGCATCCATCGCCTCTCCCTCCTTACCTCTGTAATTTCCTCCAGCCCTACAATTCTTTGAGATAGCTGTGCTGCTGCAGTTGTGCTAATCCATGTGAGGCCTTTGAACTTGCAACACTGTATCTAGACCGTCAAGGCCTTAAATCAAGGCATAGACAGCCATGGTTATCCGGTCCCACTATCTTCATTAGTCTAGTGATCCTCCTGCTGCCCTGTGGATAGAAACTGTCTCCATCCATTGCCTCTACAAAATGTCCAGAACGTCACTTAAAGACCTTGGCATGTGCTTTCTACCTTTTGCATCATATTAAGTCTTTAGCTTATCACACATACTGGACAATCAATTCCAGCATTTGTACCAGCAGAGATACTGCTGCTTTAAGAGGTGCAAGCTGACATTAAGTAATGCAGCTTTGCTTTAAAGGGTACTTGTGTTACACAAGTTTGGCCATTCTGCTGAAGTGAACAGCTATTGAGGCTGCATGAAGTTATGCAAATGAGGGGATAGTACAAAGCTTGCAGGCCATGACGGAGGCATTGGGTATCATATAATAGGATATAAAGAACCACAGACCAGAGACACTATTGAAATGTATTGAACTAGGTTAATAGCAGTGTTAGCATAAAAGATAAAATGTAGCAATGAGCCTGAGTTATTCACACATGGTGATACCTGGTCCTTTCCCGGGCTTCTATGTAATTTGATGGCCAAAGGTTAATAATTAGTCAGAAATGTGATGATTTCAGTGGAACTCTAGTTTACTTCATTAACTATAGCATCGTTTTAAACTCTTTTATTTAATCAGATTATCCTGATGTTAACTTGCAGCATATTTAAAGGAGCATAATGGTTCTCAACACATCCAAACCAGGAAAAACAGCAGAGTCACTCATCCTGCAGGAATTCTTGAAGCTTCCCCAAGCACTGACAGATGTTTATCTTGTCAACAATTTGAGAGATTTGACACACGCCATTGACTTCATAACTACTTTTCCTAGCTCATCAATATCAGCGAATCATTTTCAGTGTATTTCAATTTCTAAAGAGATTATGTTTATTTTAAGTTTTGTTTTATAATGTCACAGACAGCATACCAATAATAATTGCGTTTTCAAAATATTTAGATTAAGACATATTTGGCAGAATTTTTTGAGGTCCTGAATGATGTGGCCCATGTTCAAAAATCTGGGATGCTCAGGTGAGATGTTAAGTGAGGCCTTCTTGTCATAGAGACCAAAAAATTTGCATTTTCCAGTCACATCCTGGAAGCTGATCCAAGATTTTTGCTCGTGAGTGCCAAGAGGCTTATGAACATTAATTATTGCTCCTTATGGCCCTCATTACTACCTAATCCTGACTCTTTGATATGCAGGCTTCCAATCTGACTCCCACTGGATAGAAATTAGATGCCAATAACTAGATCCTGACATAGACGTCAGAATGGGTACCTGGCAACGCCAGTTTGCCCCTTGCACGTCTGGACTACTACTTTGGACATTCAGCAAAAATATTTCTGGGCAAACTGCATGGGCAGCAACCATATACAGCCCACTTCCACGGATACTGGCATCCAACATGTACCTGTCTCAGCCTCGTGGCACATCTCTGATCTACTTACAGTACAGTTCTGGGCTTTAATGTTATATTTCGGAATGCATCAGCACCTTTCCTTGCAAGTCACTGCCATACATAGATCATTGAGGCTCACACAGCCAGAAAGAAAGTTAGATGGAGCACTGACCATTACTTGTCTTGGATCTTTCTGGCCAATTGTAAGCCATTTTCTCCTGGGATGAGGTAAATGTAGGAATTTTGTGAGATAAAAGTGGGTGGCATAGGTGCTTGTGCCAGTGGTGGTGAGGGAAAGGTGGTAAGGTGTACCATGTGAGTGAGTTGGAGTGCAGTGGTCATGCAGGCTAAGTAATCTTGGAGGATTGGGTGGGTGAGAGCAGATTAAGGAATATGTTGCAGGCAATAGTGAGCTAATTAGAGCTTGAGCCCTGGTGGGAAGTGGGTGCAGTAGCAGAAATGCAGTGAGAGGTGAAGGTGGAAAGAAGATGGAGCTACATACCATGGCAGAATAGAGAAAGTCACCGAGCTGCCTACAGCATTCCTGCACTTTCTTCAGGATGGCTGATACCGCATTGACTCGGGCAGCAGCCTCAGACCAGGCTGGCAGGGTCTGGTGGCCTGGCCTCTTCTTCCAATCCTGGGAAAAGAGGACAGCCTACCTATGCATTAGTTTGTCTATCAGGACAACTGCCAGAAAGCAGCCACCAATTCCCACATCCAGGGCAAATGCCACAGACTGCAGAGTAGATCCGGACCCGATAACATCATTACAGCGTAAGAGGTGGGGGCAAAATGGGCCATTCAGCCCATCGAGTCCACTCCATCATTCAATGAGGTCATGGCTCATCTGATAATCTTCAACTCCACTTTCCTACTTTTTCCCCTTAAGCCTTGATTCCCATTGATTAAAAATCTATTTAACTCATCCTTGAATATACTTAACAATCCAGCCTCAACAGCCAACTGCAGTAAAGAATTCCACAAATTCACTATCTTCTGAGAGAAGAAATTCCTCCATATCTTTTTCTTAAATGGATAATCTTTTATTCTGAGATTATGTCCACTGGTCCTTGACTCACCCACAAGAGGAACAATCTTTCTCATCTAACCTATTAAGCTCCCTAAGAGCCTTATATGTTTGAACAAGATCACTTCTCATTCTTCTAAACTCCAATGAGTACACTCCCAACCTAATCAACCTCTCCTCATAAGACAGTCCCTCTTTACCCTCTATACCCAATCTTGTGAACCTCCTCTGGGCTGCCTCTAATGTCAATATATCTTTTCTTAGATAAGGGCCCCAAAACTCTTCACAGTACTTCAGCTGTGATCTGACTAGTTTTAGCAAGACTTCGCTATATTTAGATTCCATTCCCTTTCAAATAAAGGCCAATATTCCATTTGTCTTCCCTATTGCCTACCAATTTAGCAAGCAAGCTTACAGTGATACATGGACAAGACTCCTGAATCCCCCTGTGCTGTAACTTTGTGCAATCTTTTTCAACTTAAATAATATTCAGCCCTTCCATTGTTCCTACCAAAATGTACAACCTCATATTTTCCCATATTATATTCCATCTACAAGTTTTTGCCCATTTGCTTAACTTACAGGGTCTATATCCCTCTGGTGACTCTTTCTGCCATCCTCACCACTTATCATTCCATCAATTTTTATGTCATCCACAAACCTGGTTGTTGGATAAGGCTGAAAATTACAGGAACTGACAAGAGACTTTACAATAGGCTGTTATGTGAGTGGAATTACACTGAGTCATTCAGGTCTGCTAAGAACTAAGATTGCAAGGAATTAGTAACTGCTGTCTCTACCTAATAAGGATGAAACATTTGGGATTAGTCACATGCACAGATAAGTCCAAATAAGGCACACACTTGGCACAGAGACCTGTGTATAACGCAGTCCAGAAAATCCTTGATTTTCAGCAGTCTTCGAAAAATAACTCTGCAAGAGGTACCCTACGTCAGGAGGCATGGTGAAGATGTCGAGAAGTGTTCCAGCCTGGCCAGCTGCGAACTCTCCAGGGTAATAATATTTGGGGTTGGTTATAGAACCCAGGGTGGTGAAAGGCAGCGATTGAGATATCTCTAGTAGTTAAAAGCATGTGTTATTCGTTGAAGTACTTAATAAATTGAGTTTTATAGACCTCTGTGTCTCTTCTGTATCTTTGTCTATGCATGTACTGTTGTCTGTCAGAGATGGGCAACGCAATGGTGGTACATTTTGAATGGCAACACAATGGACTTTTAAAAATGGCACCATGCCAGGAAACCCAGGATGTCCTGACAATGGCAAGTACTTCCACGTATAGTGAGTGGGAGAATTACGCTTGCATGGAGCAGGCCAAAGGGATATGTTACCTACTTAATAAGGCGAGTTTAGAATGTTAGTGGTAGAAAACTTACCAGGCCTCATTGAGAGAAATCTTCCATGAAACATGACAAAAATATTTAAGTAATATCTAGTAAGATTTAGTCCATTCTGACTGTTAGAATTAAATATAGGGGGAAAAAAACTGAAAGCACACAGCTAGACAACATCTGAAAAGGATTGGTTTAATGCTTTTGGGTGCGATCTTGTATCTATTTTCATAATACAGAGTTCCCAGTGGAATATTTTGTTTGGTTTATAGAAGGTTGTTTGGAGGGGAATGAACCTGGTTTAACAAGGTTGCAACAAAGACAGTTTTCACAGACAAACCTGTGTTCCTATGTTTAGTGGTGCATTGTTTTGAGTGGAATTGTTGGCAATGTCCATACAATAATATTACACATGCAAGGAATGCAATGCAACTACAAGCCATTGTGAAGAAGGGTCACAGGACATGAAACATTACTTTGATTTCTCCCCACAGACGCTGTCAGACCTGCTAGGTTTCAGTTCTTGTTGCAGCTACAAGTGTACTGGTTGGTATGGTTTTGTACAAACACCTGCCTGCATCACTCTTTGTCAAACCATCACCAGAAAAGAGAGAGAAAATTAATTTAAATCTTTGAAATGTTTTGCTGAAATCCAAGATTAAATAGTTTCCTGGAATAATGTACCATTTTAACATTGTTAGCTAATCAGACTGTAAAATAGCATAGTGGAAGAATGCATATATCATTGATTCTTACCCCAACTTGTTTGCAGTGGTGGCAATGAAAATGTTGTTGACCTTAAACAAAGCAATGTTTGTCCCTTCAAATGAAGAGGAAATCAACTTCATATGGATGATCTGTCTGCTAGGGTGTCGGGAACACATTCCCTCAAATCTTTTCAAAGGGTCACACCACTGCATCAAATTGTAGATATTCCCTGTTATCACCTCTGTCACCTCATCAGGTAGTTTTGCCCCATGCTTTCCTTGAAAAGTGATGGTATTGACAAAAATAAGTGGTGGTTTGTGGTTGTATTTGCCATTGGGCACCAATTTTATCAAACTACAATTTTCTTAAAGCAGCTGAGAAAGGCCCTTTTGCTTAATCTTTGTGCCTACAGCTGAAATGTAGTTGCAAAGATGACTTTACTATACAAGTATCCACAGCTGTTTATCACTGATCTCTGAGTTTCACCAGAAGTATATCTAAAGCAAATGTGGAACAAAAGAAAACGCATTTCACTGCAAAGCCAATCAGTTTCACAGAGGCCTCAGATGACGTGAGGAAGGCAGGTTTACTCACTATGATATTAGCCTTGGTTCAGTGGAAGAATTCTTACTCCAAAGATTTGAGTACATAACTGGAGGGAATGTTGTACTATTGGAGGTGTCAGTTCTCAGGTGTAAAGGTAAACTAAGGCTTCTAAACTAAGGTGGGTGTGAAAGGTCAAATGTACCAGGTTAAAAAGAGCTGACGGGTTCTCCTCGCCTTGTTTATCCCTCGATGAACATCACACCACTGGAATTCTGGAGTCAGCTGCATGATATTTTCAAGGGCTTTAGAGTTAAAATTTGATTTTATTCAAGCTACCCTCATCTGTGGCAGCTGCAAGTAAGACAAGAGGCAGCAGAGCTCTCAACTAATCAGACTAAAGTTGTCACTGAGGGTTAGGGGCATGATTTAACAAGCTAAGCAAAGGAAGGTTATGGCACAAATGTTTTGAACATCCCTGAGAGTGATGCCAGCTAAGTATCTCATTGTCACTCCCGAGTGTTCGACTTGTAGTAGGGAACCTCTTTGGGTGTGGAAGGAAAGTAATAAATTCAGGGCAATTCCAAACATTTTTAACCACGGATTTCTTTTTCTTCACAGCATGTAGTTTTCTGTGTGTATTTGCACCTTGCCAGGGTAAAGTGCACACTAGGAAAGTTGATGGTAGGTTGGACAGTGGAACACTGGGCAAGTCAGACAATGGTATATCACATTTGATACCATAATGCCACACATCTGTCATACCTGCCTGAGTTTCTCTCAGACTACTGTCTTAATGCTGGAAGGTCCACATTTCTAAGTTGCTGACTTTGTTAGAGTTTGTCCCCATCTGCTCCCAGGATGAGACATTCCACTCCCGTGCATCTCAAATGTCCTCATTCTTCAAGGACCGCAACTTCCCCCCAACAGTGGTCGAGAACGCCTTCGACCGTGTCTCCCGCATTTCCTGGAACACATCCCTCACGCCCCGTCCCCGCAATAATAACCAAAAAAGAATCCCCCTCGTCCTCACATACCACCCCACCAACCTCCGGATCCAACGCATCATCCTCCGACACTTCCACCATCTGCAATCAGACCCCACCACCAAAGACATTTTTCCCTCCCCACCCTTATCTGCCTTCCGGAGGGACCACTCCCTCCGCGACTCCCTTGTCTGCTCCACACTCCCCTCCAGCCCCACCACACCCGGCACTTTTCCTTGTAACCGCAGGAAGTGCTACACCTGCCCCCACACCTCCTCCCTCACCCCAATCCCAGGCCCCAAGAAGACTTTCCACATCAGGCAGATGTTCACCTGCACATCTGCCAATGTGGTACACTGCATCCGCTGTACCCGTTGTGGCTTCCTCTACATCGGGGAAACCAAGCGGAGGCTTGGAGACCGCTTTGCAGAACACCTGCGCTCAGTTCGCAACAAACAACTACACCTCCCAGTCGCGAACCATTTCAACTCCCCCTCCCATTCCTCAGATGACATTTCCATCCTGGGCCTCCTGCAATGCCACAGTGATGCCACCCGAAGGCTGCAGGAACAGCAAATCATATTCAGCCTGGGAACCCTGCAGCCCAATGGCATCAATGTGGATTTCACAAGCTTCAAAATCTCCCCTCTCCCAACCGCATCCCAAAACCAGCCCAGCTCATCTCCACCTCCCTAACCTGTTTTGCCTCTCACCTCAAGCCACACCCCCATCTCCTATCTACTAACATCATCCCGCCCCCTTGACCTGTCCGTCCTCCCTGGACTGACCTATCTCCTCCCTACCCCCCCACCTACACTCACCTTTACTGGCTCCATCCCCGCCTCTTCGACTTGTCTGCCTCCTCTCCACCTATCCTCTCCTCTATCCATCCTCTATCCGCCTCCCCCTCTCTCCCTACTTATTTCAGAACCCTCTTTCCCTCCCCCATTTCTGATGAAGGGTTTAGGCCTGAAACGTCAAGTTTTCCTGCTCCTATGATGCTGCTTGACCTGCTGTGTTCATCCAGCCCCATGCTTGAT